>OX438983.1:10625000-11167500 GCA_949316085.1 Hypercompe scribonia
CAGTACATAGAATAAAGATAAAAATGCAATGTGGACGTGGCAAGTGCACCAGAACTTTGAGCATGATCGCTCATAAATAATATAGTAACCGGCTCTTCGGTACATCTCTAAAAACAATTGTAATTGAACCTTTATGATCTAATCTATAAAAAACAATCATATTGTGTATTAAATTTGTGTACTAACTACGTTCTTGCTATGAGAGACAAGAACGAACTACATTTCTGAGGAATGTTGCGAAATATTTTGCACGAAAGTATTTAGTAGAAACCATTTACACTATAACACAAATAAGCAAATAAAAGGTCACCTAATCATAAAATCATATGCTTGTGTTTAGTAACATTGCAAGTGGCGTTTAGGATTAATATTCATTAGATCCTTTGTAAGAATTATCATAGACATCGTTATATGTGTAATAATATTATTAGTCGTTTTTGTATGTGTCTAGGCAACATAGGATCTCGTAGAATTTACTATTGATCGCACTTCTAACGATTATTTTTCTGTTCTGTGAGTTACATAAATCAAAAACAATAATGCTAAATAGTTAACGCGTTCGAAATTATGAGAAAGAGCAAGCGTTCCGTTTCTTGGTTCTCATATATAGATTTTCTCTCATCTCGTTCATTCATTATATTATTTAACACTATCTATTGTTGTCCTATTCTATGACGTCTGTTAGTATTGCATTGTCACAACATGTAAAATTCACCATCTAAACTAACAGAGGGATAAGAGCTGGTTCCCTTTTCAAAGTACAAAATAAATGGCTTATAGAAAAACATACCTTTGGTATTACATAATTGCCAAGCTGGGCATCTTCCAGCGCCATGTGCGGGACTGCCATGGCAGCCACACTAGATATACGGAGTGTCTCTATAATCACTGCTTCGGTGTACACCATCCTTCACAAAATGATGTGGTGTATTAGTTTTTTTTTTGTTTTACTTTTATTCAAAATATAAAAAATACCATTTTGACAAAGTTAGAATAAAATAAAATAAAAAATAATTTTAAGATAAGTAGATTTTGTACATGGAACACATTTAGAGATTATGTGTATATGGCGGCATTACTCCTAAACTATATCGTATTAAAAGTTTGCCACCATAATATTACAGAGTCTTATAGTCATATAAACTAAACAGTACTTCTCAGCACTAAGAATTTCCTTACTGTTTTGCTATATCACTTAGAAGCATTTGTGTCTTTCCAAATGTCTGTTCAAATAATAAAGATCTGTCTACTAATCACTGTACAATAGAATGCATCCAATAAATTGAAATTTATTTTATTTAATTGCTTCAGGAATAACTACGTTTACTAGGCATTATATTGTATACTTACAAATTGCCTGATGTTTTGAGCTGAAGACCAATTCAGTTCTGATCTTCAATCTTGTAACTATCATTAAAGATGATTATATCGTAATATAACCGAAAATTGAATCGATAATCTACTAGTTTTAGTAATACTTTACTGTTTTACTACAAAAATACCTTTAATGACACTTGTGAGAGAATCTAAATTGAGACCGAAGGTGTATTACGAGACAATTCTCGTAATACACCTTCAGCTATTCGCCTTCAGGATACACGGGCCGTTATTACAGGAAAATTCTAGAAGTAATTAGAGAGCTGAAAGTTTCAAAGTCAATCCAAGACTAGGTAACAGTTGATTTCAAAAAAGTTGTCAATTTTTAAATGTATTGGCACCTGTTTCTATCGCTCAGCATGGGTGTTCGCAAGGGTCCTATGATCTGATCAATCTCATCTTGTATTTTCTTTTGTACACCATCATTACAAATTATGTATAGGAGCAGGAAGACTGATGAATTTGAGACTGTTTCCATACCACCTTCGAATAAGTCCATGCATACGACTTGTAAATCTTCATCTGAAACTAAAAATTTTCGTTTTTTTACTCCACCAGTTTCACTCCACTCATGTAATTATTTATATTTTAATTAAAAAACAATAACTGTAAGCTATCTTAAAGGAAAATATCATCAAAACAAAACACCAAAATAATTCAACTGCACGGTTGGCCTAGTGGTTTAAGCGGTGGTCACGCCACTCTCCACTTCGATGAGTATTATGGATTCAATGCCACATGGGACAACCCTTTGTGTGATCCACATATTGTTGTTCTGTATTTGGGTGTTCTTTGTGTCCGTTTCCTGTATGTTTGTAAAGTCACCCGCAACATGTATTCCTAATGCGGGCGTTGTCTTTTTAAATAAAACAAAACAAAATAATTAATTTATATGGGATGGATCACAAAGGAAGGAATAATTAATGTTGTAAATATAATCTTCGTTCTTAATTTTACGTAGTCCCTAAAACAATAGACTTAAATGACAATATCACGATGAATGTGCATATGTGTATATTTACATTACACTACGACTAATAGGAGTCGAGCAGCAATTAAAAGAGATACTGGCGAAGACAGCTGCGTGAGACAGCTAGTGTAAAATGAATAAAAATGTATTAGTGTTCCTTCTTCAACTGGTGTTCTTAAACATCCATTAAAATACGTTAAGCCCTAGCAAGTCCCCATGGTACCTATTTTAAGTTGTCGGATTATCTAAAACGCTCAAAGGCACTTATAATATCGTTGTCGGTTCATCTGCAACTTCTAATTATAGGTAGATTATTTAGAGTCCTACAGGGAAGCCCACATTAGATAAAGTAATCATTCATGAACAGACTGCTTCAGTAATCTTGACCGACCAGCCATTTATATTGTGAATGAACTATTCTGTCAATAAATAAGATAAGCGTTGTATTTCAAAGGTCATAGTTGAAATGTTTGACAAATATTTAGACTTGGAACGTACCAGTGTAATTGGGTATTTGCATGAAAATGATTTTTCAAATAAAGTTCAGTTAATAAATTCTTTGATACACATAAAATACCTACGTAAGATTAAAATTTAATTTTTACAAATAATTTTTAAATAAATAAATAAATAAAAGTGGTCAAATATGATGTAAAAATCACGTGATGTGAAACGTGATGTGATTGGTCTGACGTCATTGTGCATATTATTGGTGCGTCATTTGAATGCATGATAAACGACGAATGATAAATAATTGAAAAAAAATTAAATTGGTTTTTATTTAAAGTGAGTTTAATTATATTTTATCATTAACATTAAAATTTACTGAAAGTAGCGTAAATAACAAATAACAAATTTAAATGGAATATGCACAATGACGTCACATACGCAAGAGGGAGCTACCTATACGTTTAAATTTTAACAATTTTTTTATTGTTAAATAGTTTAAATGTCTACGAATAAAAAAAAAATTTTTTTTTTCAAAAATTTTAAAAAAAAGATTAAAAATAATAAGACATAACTATTTAATGGATTGGAAAATCATGCAAATACCCAATTGTTATTCATAATTCGCTTTACGTCAACTTCGACGTTAGGAATTGTATGACTGACACTAGATGGCGCTATTCTGTTTATATTTTTATTTTTATAAATTTAAATTTATTGTTAAGTGCAAACATTTATGAATGGAATAAATGAGATTTCTAAGGAATTGAAATTTAAATGATAAAATTACAGTTTTTTACTTGAAGTGTTTATCACTGAAAATTAACATTTAACAAAAACAAACGTAGTGAATAAATTTTGAATTACTTGATATTAAAATTTTCATAATTAAATGTAATTATTTTCGTAAGATAATAATTATATTACGTAACTAACAATTAAACAAAACAATTAAGCTGTTTTTTGAATTAACTGTGTAACTAGGTAACTTTGGGTTTTTCGCACCGAAATACAATTTTATTTTAAATTATAATTCAATTCTAACTAATATTATAAACATGAAAATGAATTTATTAGCTATGCATTCATCCCTAATAATTAGACTGATCATTATAAAAGTTTTCATAAGTACACGTAGCCTGGGGTAAAAATGATATAGGATACGATTTATACGGACAAAAAGTGATACCCGAGTTGACTAACAAAGTGTAAGTTTATTAAATAATGGTCTAATAGATACATGAAGGTGCTATACTTGTCTCGAGTACACGCAGAGACTATAGTACGAGTATATCTCGGTTAAAAAATAGAAAAAGCATTTAGACTCGTGGTGAGCAAGATCGAAGAAATTTAATAAATATTCTAATGAGACACAACTAGTACATTATATCTAAATAAATTAATACGAGTGAAACTAATACAAGTTTGTTTGCTTGTTACGCCTTTAGTTTGGTAAATATTTAACCGATTTAGCATAAAACTCTGTATTTATGTTTTCAGGGGTATAGAAAAAGAATGGAGTCCAAATAACTGTCAAAATCAATTACTATGGATTAATAATAAATATTACAGAGAAGACGAAGATGAGAGCTAAAACTAACCGAAACCATAGTTACAAAATAATGGTGATACTAGCTCGCAGAGCGTAGTTTTTATGCTTATCTACACATCCTTTTGTATTACAATATAGGTCAAAATAGGTCAGTGGAGCAAGTTATTCTTGTTAGGTCGTATTCATACATATAAACATGTTAGTGTATTATCCTGTAAATGTAGATAACAATAACTTCATACATGTTTATAATACTTACATGTTTGATCTTTGGATTCCATCTTTTCTATGAGGAATGCGTCAATAACGTCCCTTGGATTCTTGACGTCGAGATTACGTTCGTGTTCCTCTATGGTTTCCTGTTGATTACACATTTCTAATAATTTGTACCAACTTATACTTACTGTATAGTGATATACAATTATGTATGATTAAATATTATACCAATGGGAGTGACGAATTAAATATAGTAAGTTATAAACAATAAAAGCTTATGAACACTGTCATTAGATAACTAAAAGTACCTTTACATTACTGCAAAGCCTATTAATGGGTTGTTGATTTTATCTCGTATTAAATGTTTCTCTAAGCTTATGCCGATAAGCGATAACATTACTTAGATTACATACATTATATATTACACACCCTAGTCAGGTCAAAGCAAACATTATTGAAACTAAAAATTTAACAAGAGGGAGTGGAACGAAAACTGCTGAAGAAAGGAAAAACTCTTTAATGTACAAAGTTGAGTAGGTACAACGGCACAAAAATTATCCGTAACCCAATATAGAAAAATATCTTGAAAGAGTATCTTTTCTACGTGTAGTGACGGATTAAGAGTACGGAGTGTCACCACTATTCATGCTATTGGTTAAAAAAAATTGGTTACTTTTAATAGCCCTGAGAATAAAAAAAAAGTTATTTGCACATAAAAACCCTGAACTCAATAACTTATCTTATTTGTTACAACCGTAAACATAATTATCATAACTTGACCTCATCATCGCGCCGTTTATAAAACTTTAACATCATCACTCCAAGATTTCTTTGGACTTAGGTTATGAGACCACTAAAGAATTTTAAGTTGGAATGAGATGTAATAAAATAGAACCATTGGTATATAAAGTCTATGACGGCAAAAAAGTGCGATTGTACACTAGCTTTTGTTCGCTTGAGCAATCGTAAGCCATGTTGTGAAGAATGGGCAGGAGAATCATACTTCGGCCATTATGGAATGGCTCGAACAACTTCTCAGGAATAGTTTTTTGAGAGTTTAAGATATTATATTTCCTTTTTATGTTTTCCTGGCAACATTTCACAACCATGTATGAACGGCACAGCTGCACTTAATACATGAAACAAAGTAAAAATTCTAGCATTTTTCTAGTACAGATTATAGGTACAATTGTTCACCTTACCCTCAGAAAATCGTGAATTTCTTTGTGGGTAGAATGCATTTCCTTATATCCTGATAAATTAGGTGCAATATACCTTAAAATGGGTAAAAAGTTTAACATGCCGCCGGACATATCTGCTCCTCTGAATAACCTCGTTATTATGTTACACAATAATTTGAGCTTATCGTCATCTAGGTCGTATCTGAAAACAGATTAAGTATAATAAATAATTCCGCTATATTCAATAAAATTTAGTAAAGTTTATTGTGAATATTTTAACATTGGATTCTAAAAATACGTAGCAGTATAATTATTATCCTACCTATCCTATTTTTGGATATCTTGACATATAAAATATAATGACAATAAACGGAATAAGTAACAATTGGCAACATATGGTCAACATAGACACCCACAGGTGGTCTGTGTTCTGGATAATATTTTTCCTAGCTAAGATTTTAGTAAAAAATAATATGCAATAGGTGTAGTTGTGAGAGATAACAAATGAAAAATAGATTTTTCATTTTTAGTGTCTAATAAGCCTTCAAGTCTTGGGATTTGTTTTTGGATGTTCTTATCGTATATATATTAACAACTGGTGGGATTTCTGGGTATTAATTCTACTCTAACTTTTTTACCTCCTACTTGCGTCTTTAATCTTGAAATGAAATTAAATAAGTCCCTTTTAAAAAAATTTGAACCGGTTTCAATTAATACAAACAAAACTAAAAGTTAAAAAATAACTGTAAATCTAATGAAACACTATAGTTACAGCAGTAGATACTTTCTAGCCTGTTTCAAGTGTCTATGTCAACTTTATATTAGCTCAATAAAGAACTAAGAAATATAATCGTAATAGTCATCAACTAGTCCAATTACTAATGACCTATATATGACTAGAATTAGGTACTTAACGTTGTAACGTGTTAATAAAGAATTTTCCAAATTGCTTTAGAAATGAATGAATTATGGAGTAATAACAATGGAAATAATTGTATAACAAGCATTTTTTATCAATATATTTTGTAATGTTATTAATAACTTGGTCTTGCATATATCTCTTTAACCCAGCACAAGCACCTAACAAATATCTTGAAAGAATGAAGCAAGTTTGCAATTAAAGAAGAAAGCAATTAACATGATTATATTGTTGCAAGAGATATCCTAACTATGTCTGACTATTAAACGCAAATATCTGTATAGCTAGAGAAACAAGCTAAAACATCTTTTTGGACCCGTAAAATTTCAGAGTTTCCCTCAATTCCTCTTGGATTTCATCATTAGATCCTGACATGGTGATAATGGAACCTATAAGGTATATAGAATTTCGATTATAAAAATAATTGTGAAATTCGGTCCACACACAACAGAGCTATCAAAAACAAATATATAAAAAAAATACATTTAAATTAAGAACGTCCTTTTTTTGAAGTCGATAAATTAAATATCGAAAAGGGCTTAACCTTTTACCGGCGACAAGTCTCCATAAAACATTCAAGATTGTAATATGGAACATATCGTTGATAAGAATTGGCTGTCCAGCATCTTTCAGTCTCTGTTGAACAAGGGCCTTGCATTCTTCACTTATGTAGTTTTCAATGTGTCGTGTATTGTAACCAAAATTTTTTAAATATTTTAATACAACACGCTTTTTTTCTATCCACGAAGCGCCATCGTTAAATATTATTCCTAAAAAATATTACAAATGTTTTTTTATTTATCTCATTTAGTGTTAAAATAATGAGTCAAAACAAAATATTATGTACGAGTATATTATGTTGACGTCCGTCATAACTACATAAACAAAAAAAACTACATGGATTAGCGATGTGAATACTGGTTTTTCCCTCCGGCTATCTGAATCCTTAGTGAAACAGGAGTTACGAGTGTATGACGTTTGTTTTTTCTGATAACCAACCCGACGACCGCTGGACCAAGACCATGTGATTTCAGATATCCTCGAATTGACTCTTCCGGGGAAGTGGCAAGTTGCCCACCAAAGTAGAAGTAAATCAGTAGACTGAGCAAAATGTAATACTATATATATCGGGGACAGTGCAGTCGGGTAGCCAATCACCACCTAAGAGTCGTCGCTATAAACGACCGGAGACAGGTGACATCCTGGTACAGTCGGAAGGTATCGTCTAAGACGGGGTGCTGTTGCGCCTCTTAATGTGTATAACAGTGAGAGGGGTAGTGGCGTTTCGAGCCGGGGATGATTCATTTTATCATTCAGTCATCGCGGAATGTATCTTATTAATGGGATACGACAGGGAGGAGCCCAGAAGCCGCCGAAGCGTTCTTGGAGCTTCTCTCGACTACCGTGTTAGTAGACCACCACGGGGTTAAGTGGGTAGATCGGTTCTCCGGGAGTCTAACACACACTCTTCGTCTCTCTAACTGAGGGTATAGTATATTAAAAAGTGTTCCCGCGTTGACACTAGACGACCATAGTTAGTGATGGGTTTTATGTAGCTACGTAAGAATATTGATTTTTTAAAATGATTATATTTTATAGTTATAACTTTGTCTTGTTAACCTAAATTGTGAAGTATATAAGCAATTATACTTTCTTAGATAAAATTATCAAGATAAGATATCAGTTTTACTTACACTGCTCACCATTCCCTCGGTATAAGTGCTTAAGCGGATAAATTAGAGACCAACAGTTGGTAGTTGAATCAACATTTTCCCAGACCCTTAATTAATGGTAAACACCCAGAAAAACCTACTTATGAATGAAATATTTAAAGTGAACTTACCAGTTTTCTTACCAAAAGACCGCATTAGGAAAAAAAACCCTCCTGGTCTCCCTGTAAAAACTTCTCTAGCAAATACTTCTCGTACTAAGTCCTTGCCCGACACTATAACCACATTTGTAAGTCCTAGTCGTAATCCTAAAATATTCCCATATATACGTGACCAATGCCGCCATACCTTGTGGTGAAGTTTTTTCGATCTAAGTTGTAGCGCTATAGAGAGTAAGTTACCTACAAGAGGCAATGGTGTTGGACCTAAAAATAGAAAAAAAATATCTATTACACTCTACGATCTTGTATAAAGAGTGCCAACTTTCTGATTCATGTACTTTGTCAGTAAAATTTTACATATATTGTCTGCAATTCGCCAATATTTGCCATGTACTTATAAATACATAGTTAAAACAAAACTTAAAACACTTATCTTTTAAAACTCTGACTCTAGTAGGTGTTCACATACAGCTAATTACCTGGTGGATATCGCCGAGGTCTAGTAAATATACCTGAGAATAATAACACTAAAAAAATAAGTGCAGCGACAGCCCACATCACGAATGCTTACAAATACGACACTGAACGGTGTTCTGAAAAGTTTTCTATCCGCTCATAAGAATACAGTAGATCTGTCTTACTGATACCTAAGTTCAAATGTATAGAAAAAGAAAGGTCAAGTTGCTGGTAAAGAGAAACTCCGGCCAAGTGCTTATCGAGCCTCTCCAAACATAGGGTTCCGTAGTAATGGCGTTTCATTCTCTTGTGGTTCTTCTCGTAGACCCCTTTGGAAGGAGTCTCGGGGTGACTTTACCAGGTCTACGGCCTGTCGAAGTGGTCGTCCGCGCCGCCTGCGACTACAGGCGGGTCACTAGGTTGAGCCCTTGGGCCTGTTGGTATATCCGGGTGTCAGTCCCTGTGACCAGCATGTTAGCTGCGCCTCGTTCTGTGTTCCCTCCTGTGTTTAGCGAGGTCGAGCTCCAGAGGGTGTAGACCCCGAGGAGCGTTCGTCAGCCAGCACCAGGCAGGGTGTTAGGGTGTTGGAGATAGTCCGGTAGGGATTGCTACGGAGACGAGGTCTCGCGGTAGGCCATGCCTGTCCGGCGGTCGCCGATGGTAAGGTGCGAGTTCGCGCTGGCTTGCGAGCCATCGGCACGCACGAATAGGTTTGAACTCAGGCGTCTCACGAAGTCATCCAGGCTCTCTATGCGCAGATCCCTGGAGATCGTCCTGTACCGCACAAAGCGAGGGGCGTTGACAAGGGTACGTAGTGCGAGCGACTGCTCCGCACGCAGACGGCGGCGGTTTGTCTCGGAAACAAGCGCAAACCAGGCCGGGGCACCATAAGTAAGTCGCGTGCGGATGTACGCCTTGTACACACCGAGCTTCACACGGAGTGGCATTTGGGACGATAGTACGGGCCACAAAAGGGAACGCGCGGCACGAACCTGACGTGAGGCCTCATGGAGAGGCTGTGGTCGATGGTCACGTCGAGATATTTCACCGTCGCGGACCACTCGACGTTCTCCCCCATAAGCTTCAACTGTGGTAGCGTCACACTTCCTATGGAGATCGCCTGAGTCTTCGCCACGTTGACCGTCAGTCTCCAGTCCTTCAGCCAATTGGGAAGTGTATCTAGAGTGCTCTGCATCTTGGTAGCAGCGTTGGCACCATTTTTCGACATCATGATATAAGCCGTGTCGTCGGCATACAGCGCAAGCTTCACGCCGTCGGTGACGGAAATGTCATTTGTGTAGCAAGAGTAGCACACTGGAGACAAGCAAATTCCCTGTGGTACACCGGCACAGATGACCCGCTCTGTCGACAGGGCTCTTTCAACCGCCACTTGAAAACGTCTGTCTTGCTGGAAGGTGGCCACAATTTTTACTATTCGGAGTAGTAGATGTGGACAGCTTGTGCAGCAGGCCGGCGTGCCAGACGCGATCGAACGCCTTCTCCATATCGAGAAAGACTGCAACGACCCGCTCGCGCTTGTTACGAGCAACCGCGATGTCATGCAGTACCCTCGCGAGCTGGTGTGTCGTGGAGTGTTCGGCTCGAAATCCGCACTGTTTGTCGCGTGGCTGAAGGTGTAACGTCATGTGCAGCAGTAGCAGTTTCTCGAACAACTTCGACGTTGTCGAGAGGAGCGTGATGGGCCAATAGCTTCCCGGGAAGAGGATATTCTTCCCCGGCTTGGGCAGCATGATGAATCTGCCAAGTCGCCGTGTGGTTGGAAAGTGGCCGGTGTGAAGGATGCTGTTGAAGAGACGCGTCAGCGTCGCGATCGCTCGCGGAGGTAGGTGACGCAAGGCTTCATTGGTCACGCAGTCGGGGCCGGGTGCTTTACGGAGAGGTGCTGGATTTGACCAGGGGAGAAGATAATGGGGTCCTCGATCGGAGTTATCGGCTGCTCAAAGTATAGTTGGAGCTTCCTCTCAACCTTTGCTATGTGCTGCACATTGTGGGCAGGATTCGGGCGGAACTGCGATTCGAAAGCTGGCGGCATAGGCGGTGTATGCCCGACCAGTCTTCACTAGCTCGCTCGATGGTGCGGTGCCAGGACTCTGCTGCGCTCGTTGCCAGTGCAGCAGAGATCTCCGCAGCCAGAGTATTGAGCTGGGACTTCATGGTTGGGCATCGGGAGCGCTGCCATTGCCGGCGCAGTTTCCTCTTCCTCTCGATCATCGTCGAGATGTAGGCGGGGACCTGGAAGGCCTTACTTACGGTAGTGGCGTCAAGTTTCGACACTCGAAGTGCGGTCTGTAAAGCCACATTGAGATCCGTTGTAAGTTTGTAGACTTCATTGGGTGTCTCCGCTGGAAAGCCGGCGAAAGCCCGCCAGTCTTGGCGCGATCGAGAGGGTAATTGGAACACTTCCGGGATGTGATCCAGAGTCAAACACACCGGCTGGTGGTCTGAGATGAGCTGGTCGTCCAGGACGTTAAGATATACAGCTTTATCAATGCCGCGGATGACTGCTAAATCTATGACGTCCGGTGTGTGGGCTACACAGTACGGATAATGCGTTGGAACCTCTAGTCCTAGCACCTGGTACTCGTGTCGGTCTGCGTCATCTAGAAGGCGGCGGCCTTCCGGGCATGTGACGTTGGAATTCCACGCTGTGTGTTTCGCATTGAAGCCACCGGCGATTATAGTGGGCAGCGGTGACTCCAGTAAGGTGTGCATGTCAGCCATTGCAAGGCGTTGCCCCAGTGGTCTGTAGAACGTGAACACACGGGTGGGCTGGCTGCCAATGCAAACCTCTACGCCCAGGGCGTATGCAGACTGCAACAGGGTACTGGTAGCACGTGATGGACGACCTTCCTCTTGACCAGGACTGCTAATCCCCTGTAAGCAGTCCCTCTCGGTGAGTATTGGTCCTCCCGGTAGACATGGTATCCGCTCATTTTAAATTTGTCTACTGATCTTAGGTGAGTCTTGCTGAGTAGGGTTATATCCACTTGCTGCTTTGCTAATAGCAGTTTCAAGAGCCTGGTCTTCTCTGCTGACATCCTGTCGGCGTTCCAAAATAGTATATGCAGCCTACGCAGATCCAGACTTGCGCAGTTCAGTCAAGGATCAGTGGGACGGGGTCCCGCTTCTCCAGTAGCGCTACCAGTACCTTTTGCAAAGTACCGATAATGCTGGTAAGTCTGTTGTCTAGGTCTACCGTAACCGGCTTTGGTTTGACTGTCCGCTTCGCCTTCGTCCCCTCTGGTGGGGCAGCGACCACGGCGTCCTCCTGGACCTCGTTGCGAGGCGCGTTTGCCTATTCAGCTCGCGTCTTCGCCTTTTTGCGTCGTCTTTGGCGACACGAGTGCTTCTCCTGTGCTGGGTTTGCTGCTGCCATGAGCGACGCGGAAGCATTGCCATCCTCGACAGTGATGGTCTTTTCTGTGTGTGCTCTGGCTGTTGATGTGCGTGCAACAGTGCCAGCCTTTCGGTTCTGGGTTTCCTGCTTGAACACAGGGCAGGCGGCGCTGTTTACAGTATGCACTCCTCCGCAGTTCGCACATATGGGCGGTTCATCAAGGGGGCGTGGGCAGTCCCGGGTGGTATGGGCTCCACCGCAACGCACGCAGGAAAGTGGTCTGTGGCAGTTATGAGACGAATGCCGGAATTGTTGACATCTATGGCATTGCGCAGGTCCCTTTTCACTGCGCCATGCTTCTATGTGCACGCCAGGCATGCATAGAAGTTCTGATACTTCATAAATACCTGGCGTAAGATTTGCGGTACGCGCAAGCTGCACGAAGTACAAACACCCGGAACGGCCCTGTCGGGCTCGTATGGGGCGCACGAATTCTGGTGTAAACCCGAGTTCTGAGAGCTCTGCCTCGATCTCTTCTGGTGGTGTATTCACCGGGAGTCCACGGGTGGCTACCTTGAAGCCGCGGGGATGGAGTATGAAAACCAGGAAATCTTCTTCTTTATCTCCAGTGAGTAAAGGTACCGTTGGATGGTGCGATATTCCTGTTCCGACTTCGGGATGAAACGGACTCCCTTCCCAAATGGGCGCCCATTTGATGTGTGTCCAAGTAGCTTCTTTAGCTCCCGGAAGTGCATCGACCAATTTGGAAGTGTTTCGACCACTAGGGATGGGTAGCGGGTAGTTGACTGTTTCTTGACAGCAGCAGCGGACCCAGCAGCAGCATCAGCAGCGGTAGTTGCAGTAGTTGCGGTGGGGACAGAGGTAGTATCAGCGGTAGTGGCAGCACAGGAAGTGACGCCAGAGGGCGTAGCAGGTGCAGCAAGTGCAGCAAGGCGAGCAGCTGTAGTGGGGGTAGTAGAGGCTGTTGTACCAACAATCGTGGCGTAGGTGGGCCCCACGACTTCCATGGGCGAGCTTTTTGTAGATGCTGGTATTATATGTCAAAGGAGGGCGTCATGAAGAGTGCTCGTCTTTCTTCCATTTGCGGTGGCGATGGGAAGCGGTCACTGTCTGTGGTCCAGGGAAGCGTGGCGGAAGGGCTGATGCCTTTTTTGGCCTTTGCGGTATCGGACGCGACGCCTCCATAAAGGTAGATACAGATGCAGGCGGTGTGGCGTCGGGTGCAGAGGCAGTTGCGGCTGCAACTGTGGATGCGGCTGCATCTGTGGATGCGGCAGCCGAAATAGCAGCCGCGGACCCGTGAGGGTTTTTAGTCGACGGAGCGGGTGTAGGTGGTGTGTTTGGTTGCGAGAGCGTGGGGAGGGTGAAAAACTCCTCCCCAGCTCCCGGCATCGGCGTCAAGGCAGCAGTCGGTCCACTCAGTTGGACACTTGGCGCAGTGAACGAGGGCCGCGACGGCTGCGTGGGGCCGCGTGTTAGGGAAACTTGATCCGCGGCTACCACACGGCTTAGCGCGGACAACGCTGTGCCTCGGGAGCGGACGTAAACTCGTTTCGTGACTCCAAGGTTTTGATGTTCTGGGGGAGATGGCCCGGCGTGCGGACGTGTTATGGCTTTAGGACGGAGGTGGCATGCCAGATTATGCCTTCCTTCCTTGTGAAGTCGTTTCACATTTGAAATGTGGCGGCTTGACGTTGCGCAGCACGACCAGCGCCCTAGGGCACAGGGCAACTACCGATTCCGCCCACCGGGGCTTGCCGCTGGTGTCAGACCGGGGGCCGAAAGCGGCAGTGTACTCTGTGGTATCCGAAGGGGCCGATGTGAGCGCGGAGTAAATAACTTGCTAACGTGCAAACCGCGGTCATGTGAAATGTTGTTGTTGTCACTGTGTTCGGAACACGAGGCGAGCAACTCCTGCACTGGATGAAGTGACGTCAGGAACACGAATGGTGAGAGATCGGCAAAAACGTGCGTTCCTCTCGAAAGCGCGTAGCGGACTCGGCGTTTCATTATTTCATATAGTAAACATTTCACATTAACGGTTTCTACGTTCTGTTTTGTCTAATTAGTTGCTAAAAATAGATTTTATTACTTTGCGAAAGTTAAATTAATCGTAATTGTGATAGTTTTCATTTTAAATTCGTAATATAGACTTTCACCATAGAAAGCAATTCAAATCTGTTGTTACCACTGTTTAGCTAGAAAATATAAATAAATATAGAACAAGTAACGCTTAGGAGGGGGATTTGGGATTTTTGGGACCCTTGTGGCTCTTTATTAGTGGCGCAAGGAGGCGCAGGAGATGGATCGGAGTCCTGAGACTCGAGAAACCGAAAATCAGAAATCCCAAATCCGACAGGACTTCGTGGAGGAGTGGAAGGAACGACTTAGGCAACCAAGCGCACGCGCAGTAAGACTCATTATGGAGGATTGGTTTGAGAGGCATCACGGGACCCTCTCATACCGGTTGATGCAGGTGATCACTGGAAAAGGATGTTTCGGAGATCACCTGTATCTGATCCGCAAGAAGCCAACACCTGAGTGCCAATATTGCGATGGCCAGATTGTGGATACAGCGCTCCACACGCTGGCTGAATGCCGAGCATGGAGGGAGCAGAGGCGTGATGTCGTGGCGGCCATCGGAGTGAGGATTCCCTCGCTTAGTAGCATGGTTGTTGAGCGGGAGCGCGATGAACTCTGCGGTCTCTTTCTGCGAGCAGGTTATGCTTGCGAAAGAGATGGCGGAGCGGGACCGGAAGAGGTTCAGAACTCTCCCGGTCCGCCAGATCTGGGAAAGGGCCATGTACCGCAGTAGACACAAGCGCCGGAGATCGTTAAACAATCTCCGTTCTCCATAAACGCAGGCCTGAAGGTGGCAGGTGAGGCCATCTATCACCCTAGCAGAAGCAGGCCGGGGTGGCAATGCGAGCGATATGGACCGCACTCGCCTTTTTAGGGGCAGGAAGAAAAGGGAATATGGGGGTTCTCACGCGGGAGGGCTACAAACCGTAGGTGGCCCAAGGTTACCTCGGGGTTCCAGGGATTGCCTTACTAGGGTGCACCTGGTTCCTCGGCTACTGTTACCTGAGACGGTGTGCGGTTTTTGGCCGGTTTGAATCCGACGTAACCACGGTGGTACCCGTGGGAACTTCCGCACAAAAAGAAAGAAAGGGGATTTGAGACGACGACATATGACTATTGTAAAAATTAGCGCTTTAAGGTTTAATACCTAATAAATAGATACCTTAATCAAATATTATCATAGCGAACCATAACCATTTTTAAAAGACCAATCCAATGACACCCGACACCATGGGGTTCAAGAATATGAAACAACATCTTTATTTTAAAAGTACTGAATTACCCAAGCGCCAGCATCCGTGTTATCGTGTTTCTTTGGTGAGTGTGAGACCGGAGGCCTATCGATGTAGGGGTGACAGTTATCGTGGTAACTGTGTAAGCCTTTCACTGTCACAATGGCTGTCATGCCTTTTACATCCCCAAGCTGGGTGTGTGAAAAAGCATCTCACAAGGCCGTCATAGTGTGGGTCGCCATACAGCGTTGTCAGCATTTGCAATGAGTATGGTGACTACAACTCTTAGATTCTTGGATCTTCATGCTTGCCATCAGGCAAATAGAGTCACTTTGGCACGCTCTTAAGATAGATAAAATTAAGCTTTAACACTGACGTGATTAAAGTCAATAAGATATAGTGTGGACAGACGGGCGGACAGACGTGATGAAACGATTAGGGTTTCGCTTTTTCATTTTGCTTACGGAATCCTAATATTACACAAAGACTATGACACTCTAAATAAAAATAGTTGCATTAGAAATCATTTACGTTTTTATTGATTGTTTTTTTAAAATACTCTTATGTGGCTACATTATCATATTAGGCGGGAGTCTTTGAGGGCAGTATATGCATGTAAATAAATATTTATTCTAAAAGGGACTTACTAGCTCGAAAGAAAAATGAGTGTAGCTGGAGGACGGATTGTTAAAGGCGCTGCCAGCAACCACAGGTCAATAAATCGTGTTATGCAGGTTTTCGTGAAGTTCATGAATAAACAATTAGATACATTTAATAACAAGTTGTATTCGTGATATTACAAACAGACTCTTCAATACTATATTTTGCGGAGACGATTTCTGCGCCTTAAAAATATTTAATGTCGTAGGATACACTAAAAATGTATTTCTTTGTTAATATAACCCGTACTAATTACTAAACAACAAGCAAAATCACTCAAAGAAAATTGTTTTTGACATAAAAACCGTAAGTCACTCGCCTAACAATGATAAAAGTTGAACGTAACTTGTTTAGCAGTTACGTACATAGATAACATATTTGTCGCCAAATTAATGATTATTTCTCTTATTATTTGAGTAAATAATTCATAATTGATAGGACAATTAGCACATATATGTAAAGAGTTTTTGTTAAGAACGATGCTCTCCAAAGAACCACGGCCTCACAGAAAACAGGTGTAAGCAATTCTTGAGTAAACTTACTGGAGCTCCATATCCTACCCTCCTTTTGATTTAAGAGAGAGAGTGTAGAACTCAACTCTCAGTGACGTGTTTGAGGTTGCAGGTGTCACAGTTACTTATCATTAGGTAAAATGTCCACGTGTCTGCCCATATGCCATAAAAATTTGCCAGATACCATGATCAGTTTCACTTTTCAATTGTTTATAAGTAAAGTAAAAGGATATAATAAACTTTATTGAATATCAATTTATACAGTTTATATACAACAGCATATCAGTTGAATGACCATGCACAAATGGTGACTTTATTTATTCATGGACAGTTTTGATGTGAGAATAAAAGAAAAAAAAATGTATAATAAAAGAATTTTAATGATTCAAAAAAAAATAACAAAAGAGTTATTGAATAGGATACACATTAATGCAAAGTAATGAATAAGTACACAATATCTACATTACCATCACAAACAAATATAACTGATAAAATATGGTTTGGGGATATAATAAATTAAAATGATAATTATATAATTTTTTTAAATACAAGCCCCGATTTTGTACACCTTGCAGCCGTTGGCCATAGTGTGTGTCGCCATATTGCATTGTCTGCATTCACAATGAGTACTAGTATACCACCACCACATGGTGTGACCACAACTCTCTCATCAGGCAGAGTAGAGTTACTTTGGCAGGTTCTTAAATTTAAAAAAAAGGTTAAATGTTTGTAAGCGTTAATAATGTTGTATGCACCTAAGTATACGAAAGAACACTAACGTGAAAAAGTATTTACGCGGAAGATTAGTTTGATTAACGTCGTCTTACAATACAGACATAACATGTTGTGCCTACGTTTACGTCAAAGCGGGGTTGACATGTCTATCGAACTTTGTACTAACACGCGTTTCGGAATCGAAACAATTAAATTACATCAGCATAATAGTATATTTTATCAAAGTAATATTTTATAAATAAATAATATTTACTTAGGCATAACTTATACAGTATATAAAAAGTATCACGTATTGGATAGTCGATTTCAATGCGGACTCGTGGTCACACCCGTGCGACTAACAAGATTTTTGTCTTAATTGTCATACTAATTAATTATTATTTATAATTAATTAATTGAATTATTAAAATTTCCACACCATTCAATTTTACCAAATTAAATTTATTTACTTATTTGCACTTTCTGCAAATATATTGTACAAGTCGGACTTAATGCCATAGGCACTTTCTTCGAGTCGAACTTTGTGTGATGCAGGTGTATCATTGGAACAAGCGAGTAGGATCGTTTAATTTATATATAAACAATTTTATGAACTATGTATATTTTTTATAAATTGTGAGAAAATATATATAAATAATTATACCTAAATACATAAGTACATAAATATGTACGTACTCGTACAATGATAATTAACAATAATATATACAACAATAATGATGATTTCTGATGACTCCGTCAACAAGTCTCTGCAGAGCTTGCCCGTTCTTAATAACTTTGTTGTTATATAACTTTAAAGTTTACCTTAATAATATTAATGCTTTTGGTATTCTGAACAAAATAAAATAATATATTAGATAAATAATCTTGAACATTAATCGGTTGATAGATGTCCTAATATCTAAGAGGAGAATTTTCCAAAGATTTACAGCTTGGACAGTAAAAGACAATACGGCAATTATGTGAAAGATAAAGAAAGAGGAGATTATCAGAGGAGTAAAGATTCCTGTTATGGTAAGAAAAGAGATATTGCAAGTGGGATGTTAGATAAGTGAGTGAGTAAGTAGGAGAGTCGAGAAAGGAGTGCATCATAGTCAATGCTTATAAAGTGAGGCGCTGTCTTATAGGTAACCATGACAGTTGCACTTTTGAAAATTAGAGAATTCCATAATAATACGTCACTTTTTTAAAGAAATATCTTTGCATCACTAAATAAAAATCAAAAAATGACCAAGTAATATCGACTTAGGAATCAAAACACTACCGATACGCGTGCATTATTAGACAAAGACAACTATTGTAATTTTCGAGATACGCCTACTTAATTACTATTACTTTGCACTGCTGAGTCACCCGTATAAGTTGAACTCCGATAAATTTAAAATATATTAACATCATAAAAATAAAATGAACATGTTGACATGAAATGTTATGCTTATGTTGATAACTGGATGTCTTAGCTGCCTCGCTACACCACTTTTTTTACTTACACTTGCACACACTTACACTTTGCTGCACAGGAAGTCATGTTCAATACATTTTGAATATAAAGTTATTTTTACGTTGCCAAGAACTCGGCGTGCCTAGAGGTGACAAACTTGGTCAATACTGGTGTCGCGATTCTCAGCTGTACCTCCGTTACTAGTTATAATAAGTATGTGTGGCGCACGTTTGTGGACCCGTATGTGGAATCTGTAGGTGGAGGCGACAAACATAAATTATAAACGTATTACAGTATATAGTGGTTGTTTAAATAATATTCTAATTACAAAATTTATATATCTTCATTCGTTTTTTTTGCATGTATCACGTTACAATTTTATTATTTATTATTCTATAACTATAACTATACATAATTTTATTATTCGTATCTTTATAAGTAAAAAGGCGTAACAGTTTTTTAAAGACAGACAGTTTCCTTACAGAAAGTACTTTTAAAAGAGAAAAAAAAACTCAAAAACCTACTAAAAGGAACTTATAATACAATAAAAACATTGATGCTATGTTTAGATGTTGTATGAACCAAATGTGACAATTAAGTTTTTATTTAATAGTTTTGAGGTACTACCACAATTTTGCCAATCAAAAATAAATAAAGGGATTCCAGGTTAATAATAACTTGTATAAACTGTTAAAATGTGCAGTAGTAGACCTTGCCTTCTTTTCTCAACCACTTCGCAATAATGAGATAAGTATAATAATGTTATTTAATGGACAACCCATGGACAGACTTCCTACTTTTTTTATTAGACAATTAGATGAAAGCAAAAACTTAGGAGTAAGAGAGACAGCACTAAAAAATGTAGGCTCCAATAGCATTCTGTCTAAAAAGGAAATCATTTAATTTTGTTGATTCCATTGTAATCTTTCTATATTAAAATGAACAAATAGTTAAAGTAGGCACTAAACAAATGTGAATTTCAGTCATGAACCGGAACAGCTGTGGGCCTTAGTCCATTAATTACTTGGATTCGTCTACTGGCTTGTGACTACTGATTTTTTTAATAGATTGTGTAGAATATAAATCATGTAATAAAGTTATTCTATATTTATTTAGATACTTGTCACTTGTGTACAAGTTTAACACGTTATTTATTGTTAATATAAGAAACTCAATTTAGATACATTATAATATAAAGTAACCAATTATACTAAATATTTTAGAAAACATACACACACATAGAAAACTATTCGATACTCAGGCACTCTCAAGTTATGCTGAATCCTGTGAATTTAATTTTATTTTAGTTACTAAAGGACAGTTGCAGTAACGGGACGAGGCTTTTGTACCACCTTGCATATCTCATGGTAGGGTTTGTTTTTGTGTTTACTTTCTTGGTAATATCATCGACAACAACATTTTCAATTCCAAGATTGATAGAACTTTGCGTTAAAAAATTATTTCATTTTGTTATTTACAATGTAGGTAATACATAGGCTATTAAAGCCAACAGTCATGATAGCCGGCTATTACAAGTGAGTTGTCATTGTTGTCAACAAGATGGCGTAGTGTCATATTTTTGTAAATAAAATCATTCAGTTGCGATTTTCTTAATCTGTCAATAAAATATTGCTCTGTTTTAAATACATTAATAATAAGTTCATTCATAAATATTGATTTACATATTTTATCGTTTTTTATGAAATTTATATTTATTACATAAAAATATTTTCGAACGCCTGACACACAATACCTTATAGTTTTCAAACTAAGCAGACAAAAGCGTAGCACGTTTAGATAATGTAGGAATGCGTTTTGTTATTGCAGTTGTGACAACTTTTTAAGGAGAATTTAAATTCTTTTAGCAGGTTTATAAAATATGAGAATTATATGAAACTTGGTAGGATGAGTCACTTTTTAACGATACAAATATCCATAACCATCAATAACATATTGCTAGCGGTACGGGCTCTGTCATTCTTCTTCAGATTTAAAACGATTTGTTCGGTTAAGGCAGTTTTTTGTATGAGTTATATAAATCAGCCTTTGTTTGGCAAGTTCTCGTATCAAAATCTCTAGTATTTATATTTTCAGTCACATAACAAGTCAGCAGCAAATGCCATTAAAGGGCTCTTTGATTGTTTTAGGGTTTAAATTAATTGTGTAACATTTTTTTATGACATACGGCACGGTACGGGCAATCTAGCAGACAGGTCGCCCGATGGAAACTGATAGAAGCTGACTATGAAGCTTGCAGCCGGTATTTGTTCAGACAATTCCTCGAAGTACTCTCCATGAAACATACGATATAGATAGAATCCAGAGTGATTCTACATCACTACGCTACGCCAAGGGATTGACCAGATCATAGAGCTTTGGGCTATCGACGATGGGAGTCGCTGTCCGAAGGCGGCGTGCCGAAGTGAAATACTGTCTCAATCTATTCAGTATTTCAGCACACCGAGTTACTTCGAAGCTAATTAAACCTATAAGTGACCGCGAAACTGGACTTCCCTCGGTATGTCTGGGCCCAAGATTCTGTCTGTGACAGTTAGGGAGGTGCTCTCAAATAGTGTGGACAGCACAAAGACTTGCGGGATACCACCATTTACAGATTAGGGGTCTGAGCATACACCATTGATTACGACCTTAAAAACTTTTGTCTGTGAGGAAGCTGACCTAGTTAATACATAAAACATAACTATTACAAATAAAGTTTTCTTCTCTTTATTTGAGGGAGTTTATATAATAAATAAAACCATTCATATTGACTTCTCTAAGTAAATTAAACTCAACATTCATTAAATGGAGGTAATTAGACGTTTTTGGCTCCGCGTATTCCTCAATTTCTTTTTAACACCATTTAATGTTGAGAAAGATTATTCACCACCGCAGTCGGCGGTCAAGAGATTCAAATAAATCCACAAGGCAATTTCAACATTTCGGAATGAATATTGTTAAGAATTAATCAAGTAAAGCTTAAAACGTATACTATTTCATCGCCCAGGCACAACTAATTTGCGTAAGCAATTACGATGATTACACATTTCTTCAAAATCTCTTTTGATAGTTAAGATTTTAGATGACAAAATGATCAACAAATACCAGTAATTTTATATATTTTAAAGGCAAGCAAGGAGTATGTTTCCAATGGTAGTAATAAACCTTATTGCCATTAACATTATTCAGATATTTGATTTTTAACAAAATAATAATAGACCTCTAATCTAGTCAGAATTTTAGCTTTTATTTCAATATCTGATTGGAGCGCATTGCTGAAACGTATAATGTGAATGTGAATCGGAAGTAAATTTTTTGAGCAGCCGATTACAGCGCAGCGCTTGTTTCTTGCAAACAAAAAAAAATGTTGCTTATCTATAGCAGCAATACTTAATAAGTTTACAAAATACAACCTGTACTTTACATAATTATTTATTTGCTTAATATATGCTTGTAAAACGCATATAATTGTTGGGACCTCACAATGATTACCTCACCCCGGGCCTTAGCCATTGCGAGTCCCCAGAGGGTAGATCGCTGCGAGGCCCCGGGCGGGTATATCATTGCCATGCTTTGAGCCGATATACTACTGCCAATGCGTATCAAAATTACAATTGAAACGAAACACGGACAATCATGGAGTTATATAACTTACGTCGCACCATCCACTAACAAAACGTGAGTAGCGTGACGTAAGTTATATAATGCGCCACGCAAAGCGCGAAAATCTGACAAATATATTTTTCTACTAGGAATGTCCCTTTATTGGTGTGCCTTTAAGTAAATTGTGCCTCAAAATACTCTAATTTTGCAACTAATTCTAACAAACGTAAATATATGCGCGAGGCCCCTAAATGCACAGGGCCCGTGGTTTTGCTACTCTTGTTACGTGGCTAATCCACCACTGGGTATGGTAATGCTATGATTCTACTAAATTGTGCATTTCGGAATGTCGCTCGAGATTTTCTTTACGATAGAGGGGCAAACGAGCAAACTTGTCACCTGATGGAAAGTGAACACCTGTAAGTCAGGAGCCTCAAGCACACAGCCGATCTGAGTCTGTTGAGGTAGAAATACGCTCTTTTCTTGAAGTTTTGTTCCACAGATTATTGATACGGCTGGTTTTATTTCGAACAATTCATCGGAACTCTCCATGATACATAATAAGATACTAGAAGGCATAAGTGTAGCACCTGACCTTGACACGAACGATCGCTTCGTCACTTGAATGTGGTTGACCATAATAAACCCTCAAGTCTAAAACAGACGTGCGGTTACCGTGAAACACAAATTTTTAACATTTCTACTAGGTACGTTTTAAGTCACGTGTTTGTATCGGAATAAAATTTTATTTATTTATTTGACTTATTTATCTTATCCTTTCACTAGCAACTAAAATATCGATCAAATCATTACTATCATTATTGAAACTCAACTGATATCAAATACGCAGTAAATATTTTAATGTATAAATGTTTGTGTATTGAAAACCATATTTTCTTATCACTGCTAATCAATGACTTTAACTTTGTTTTTAAATTCAATTAAATACACATAAGCAAATATGTACTTGGATCAGTTCGTAGAATGCTCATCACAAGAGGGGGCATGTCTTGCCACACCTCCACACATGACCGATAAAAATAAGACGATGTTTTAAGTAATCTGTTTTTATCAAATATTCGCTTACCGACAACATTGCTGTTTTTCATAAGCCAAATATAAATATTTAAACCTCGTTAAAAGCAAATGTCTTGCACTTTTATGTTCTAGTGGTGTAATTTGAATTCAAAGTAACATATATATTTTCAACAAAGCATAATTTATTGTTAGATCCAAGGTGGTGAACATCAAACTAAATCATGTTAAACAGCCATTTCATCTAGTCGAAATTATTGTTTAATGTCTGTTACCAAGACAACAAATACACCAAGTTTCGAACAGATACATAATTGTTTGTTAAATCACTGGCCGTAATAAGATATCTTAAAAATGTGGCTCTGGTTTGCCACTTACACCAACTGTTTGCGTACTTTGTATGTTTTGTTTTTTACTGGGGAGACTAGAAACGCTTTAAATAGTTTTAATTTTTTAAGGCTTTAAATAATAATAAATATACATTGCAAATATTACAAAGTTCGATTTAATTGTTTCCAGCTTAGAGAAAAGTATAATAATTTGTACAAATAAGTTAACTATATAATGAGGCCACGTGTAATCTTAATTTCTTTGTTCACATGGTGACGGTTTCCGTACTTTTGTAATTCTTCTTCTCTAAAAATGCAAAGAGAATTTTACATGTATGCAATGAATTTTAAATATGAAACAATTAGTTAGATAATTACTAATATTAAAATATTAGTAATTATCTAACTAAATAGTTTTTAAATGGCAATTATCTAACTACTCTGGTAGAACAATTTTCTTTCCATTGATATTACATTTTGGTTTTTTTAAGAGCCTGCCAAGGTGACTTTACGCTGCTTGATGGAAAGCATGAATAGAATCCAAGAGCTGTGGTCACCATATTCACTGCGAATGCAAACAATACAGTATGGTGACCCATACTATGGCAGCCTAGTAAGATACTTTTTCACGCCCCGCTTGGTGCCGTTAAAGGTATTACAGTCATCGTGGCAGTGTAAGGTTCATTCATTTACCATGATGTCACCTCTGCATCAATGAGACTCCGCTCTCGTACTCAGCACCGACATACGACAACATAGGTGATGTAGCTTTTGGTTGGCTTTCTGCGAGAGGGTAGTACCTACCGCCCTTATCGAGCCGGCCCAGTTCGTGCTGAAGTCAGCATGGCTGTACTATCTTATTAAAGCCTTTTTTTAAAGAAGGTAAATGTTGATTTATACCGTTACAATTATATCATTGAAATGGAACCACTAATGTTCTAAGTATCAAGTTAGGGTTTCTTTTCTTCGTGTTAGTGCAGTACCAAATACAACAAGCAATACAATACTCAGCATATATTTTTGTTTATGCATCGTTAACGTACAGGTGGTACGCTTTCTGTTACGATTATTATTAGAACGTGTCAAAATTCACATTTATTTATTATTTCGATGTCCGCACAATCCTTACCTGAGAGATTTGATAAATGTTCGCCGTATTTGAAATTTTAGAATTACCAGTTGTTCAACAAATGACCAATACATTTAAGCAGCTGTCATATTTCCAGTTTTTTAATAACACTGCTGGAAAAATAAATGAAACAGAATGATATTTCCACAGTTACTGCCTCCGTGGGAGTTTACAATATCAATTTGTATAGTGGTATTTAACATATATAATAGTTTATTTCCATCCGCTTTAAACAAAACAATTTAATTAATTTACTTAATTTTGAATTTTTTACAAAATTTTTAAAGTAGGGAGTTAAGTGTTGGTCGTTATTACTCTAAAACTAAAAAGTTAATTTAGCGTCTATATTCATTATATGCATATACTGCATATTATACAATTATACAAATACAAACAAATATTATATAATTACGGGTAAATTTTGGTTGATTTTCTGAAGTCCTCAAGCGAGGACAATGGGAAATTTACATTAGATAAACATGAAAACCCCAAAACTGTATAGTTCTTAATATATAACTTGATCTACGACGTACATTTTCTTTATAAATTTTAAATTACACTTCATTATTGACAAAACTGGCATGTTAAGAATGTTCAAAAAAAAAAAAAAATAAATAAAAAATAAAAATATATAGGTAGTTCAAAATTATTTTGACGTAGCCTTTGGAAACACACTTTATTAGAAGTTTTATCTTCAATGTTTCTTTACAAGCATTGATAATGTGTTTTAATTACAAGCTGTAATTTTGGTATTTGTGTGCCTAAGTCAAAGTCAACTTTTATCTTTATATTGTTTACATCTTCACTATAAACTTTAAATGTTGCATAATTTTTTAAAGGTTACTAAGTATGTAAGTACGACTCAGTCGTTTAATGTTTATATTTATTAGTAATTGTGATCTGTGAACAATTTTTTTCCAGTAAATATTGTGAAGAACCAACCACAGCGTTAAATAGTCCCCCGCTGGTCATTTTTTTTTAAATACAACGTCCGCACTATGAATAAATCCTGTGTCGCGGGGGACTTTACAAACATACTCGTACAAGAAACGGACACTAAGAACACCCAGACTCAGAACAATAATTTGTGGATCACAGTCAGTGTAGTAGAGAGCGATGTGGTGACCGCTTAAACCATAAACTATAAAGAAGTTTTAATTTACTATACCAAGCTGTGTTGATACAAGGTTTATTTAAATTATCCTTCTTGCTGTAGTGCTGCTGTTCTACGTAGTTAATGCGGCTCTTACGTCATCACGGGATCGTTTTCATTATTTCATTAATCATTATTCGTCCACGAGATGAATAGGGGTGGTGACATGCCGTATTCCTAATCTGTCACCACACGGACACGGACGCTAAACACGTATGAAAATAAATAACAGTTTAAAAGAATATATTTATCCATTTTAAATTGTAGTTATTCAAATATATGTAAATAGGTTCTTAATTTGCCTTTTAAATGCAAAGGAAAGAAAATATTAGGTTATTATTCTCACAGAATTATTAGTTAAAACTAAAAATGTTTAAAGTGATATGAATAATTCAAGTTATGTAAGTAGGTATACATTATTATTTCATTAGATATATATAGTTTGATATATACAAAGGATGATAAAATTTAAAAACTTTTTGGCAAGTGTCATTCAGTTTTTAATGAAATAATAACATAATAAAACTTTAACAAATAATTCGCAGCCTAATTTATTCGACATGTGCTTCCTCTTAGTAGTGCCTCGCATTGATACGAAACGCATGTCACGTTTTGTAAACTGAAACACAGTTCTGACAGCCACATATAAGGCTGCATTGCTATTATGTATATGTATATATATATTTTGTGTGGTATTGTAGGTACGCTATACCGTCTCCGTCTGTGGTAATTTACCGAAGTTTATCGTTCGATGTAGTCATCGTCGCAGAGGGGGTTTTGGCTTTTCCTCGTCGATTACTCTTTAATTCTTAATTAATCTATGATCTTAGATGACTCGAATTTCATTATAATTAAGTTCTGTAATTAAACAAATTATGCTAAGTTAAAGTTATACTAGGAAAATAATTAATTTATTTAACATCCATGAAGACGCGGCGTCGAATTATTTTTGTTTATAACGTCTAATACTTACATCACAGCTCTTTCACATCATAAGTTCATTACAATCAAAACAAGCTACATTTCTTGCTTCATCTACCCTTTCCACCTGCCCAGTGTTATACAATTAGCCTTTGCTTCAGTCGCACCAAAGGTGACGAAAGGATGACGCGCGCTCGTCCTGGAAAGGAATACTTACAACCATGTAAATATAAATACTTTTCTACTCTGTTCGAACCAATTTGGTGTTATTGTTATATTTTTTAATATAAAATAGCTTGTTTGCGACTCTCAAATAATCGCACAATTACAAGAAGGACATTATAGACAGTGCTCAATGATGAAGTATCAAAAGTTTCCGACCATCTTTCTGAAGTAGAAAGCAATGACACAATTCAACAGACAGAAAAAGAAAACAATTCGAGTTATATTACTAAATATAGTCATAGGTTATATATTAAAATATAGTAGTAGATTACATAATTATTATGTGTCTTAAATCCCTTAAATATCCAATAAGTACATGTTTTAGTTTACGCGCGACCGCTGCCATTGCAAATGACCGCGCGCCCGCTTGAAGGTTAATGATTATCTTCTTTTATTAAAAAAATGAATACTTAAAAATACTTTAATTGGATAAACAAGGATGTTGAAAAACAGTAGTTGTTCTTACTTTGTAACTATTTTAAAATCCTAATCTTGATTAATGTGGATAGATGCTGCAATTGGCAACAACTATAGCCGGACCTATTCACTACACTACACAAATGTTAATGATGTACATATCACTCGTTGTTTTCTTTATTTTTAACCGCCTTAAAAAAAAGAAGTTCTATTTAAGATCCTATATTACCTTATATAGAAAGTATATATTTTTATATAGATATATTTATCTACATAAAAGTATGAGATTTTGATTGGTGGGAATAGAATTCGTTAACATTTCAATCTAATATCCTGTGCAGACAGGTTACTGCGGTTCTTGGGACCGATGCTACTGGAATTTGTTGACTACAATCGTAACACGTAGTTTCAACAAGATTGAGCCACTTGTCACACATTCAATGAGTCCCTGCCGGTGGTCAAAGACACGTTACCGGAAAAGCTGATTTTCAGAAGAGGCGACATTCCATAGAGATCCAAAAGTCCAGATCTATCCCCAGTGGACTTCTTTTTATGGAGTTATTTGAAGAATCGTGCCTACATCTATAAACCAAATACACTGCGTCAAGTAAAAGAAAAAATCAGCAAAGAGATATCAGCGATCTCGCGGTTTCTTTGCCGACGAGTATTCGAAAATTTCGGTGGTCATTTAGACGATGTAATTTTAAAAATTTTTTTTTTTGGTAATCGCTTAGCTTTCCGTAATATTGATCTTGTTATTTTTGACTTGGCACTGACCTTAAACAGATTTTAGGTACTTAGCATACATTATAATACTACTTTATTTAAATTAATAGGTAATTAAGCGTGTATAGACAAGAACTATGGTACATAATACTTAGTAATGTAAATTGATATAATAATTTAAATCAACCAAATTAAAGCCAGTTTATTTTACACTTTGTAGTGTTTTACGAGGCAGGGAGCTTTCGTTTCATGTTTTCTGAAGTTAGTTTATTTATTTTTTTAAATTGTTTTCAACGCCACCCCTATATAAGGAAAAACAATATTTTGTAATACTTAGGTGCTTAGCATTTAACCTTTTGCTAAGTTATATAAATTACAAATCAATTCACAAAAAAATTATTAACATTCAACTCCCAGAAAACGTGAATGTTCTTTATTTTCAAATATTCTTTATTGATTCTCAAAGAAGCTTATAGTTACAGCATATTTCATTTTTATCAAATTTTAAGCTCATTAAAATGATTGATTATTTAATCATCTTTTGAAAACTATTTACATTACTTTACTTTACTTTACTTTACATTACTATTGGATACAAACCTCGACAATAAAATTAAAGTAATAAAAGAACCAATTAACCGAAATCAAACGGCCACGACATTGTGACAAGCTGTCAAGTTCCACAATATTAAGATACGGAGAGGGTTTCTTCTTATTATTTCTCAATTACAGTTGTTGCTTCGTCGTAAATTTAGCTATAGAATAAAAAATAGTTAATTAGTGTGAAGCAACGTTAAACTTTACAATTTTTTGCTATGCCAGTTCGCTGTCGACGTTCGTAAACGACCTAGTCATTCTAGAAAAATACTCATACATATATGAACAATAACGTAATCTTCCTTATATACACACACCTACTTTACTGGTAAACAAGCGTCATGATAACTCACTATTCTAAGGGGTGTGGTTGTTATCTAACATTGACATATCAATAGATAACATTATATCAACAGGACATTTGACGTACGTAGGTATTATTAGATAAAAAAAAAATACGCGTGCATAGCATGAATCATGGAATGTGATGAAATGTTCTTGCTAATTAAACAACATGATGTTTTAAGTGGTTATATAGTGTAAACTCGTAAACCACTTAACTTATTAGAGATGTATTATAGAGTATATATTGTTAATCACAGGATTGCCACAAAGCTGGGTGGCAACACTGGCAACGCGTATCAAACTCTTTGGAGTTACAGATAAGATAATAACTTTCTTAGGCTACGGCTGTCTCTTAGTAGCGCTATTAATTTAATGAAAACGAAAATATATCTCCATTATACAATTCCTAAATTAAGTTTTAAAGAATGATCATAACCTGCTCAGTGTCAATATTTCTATTAAAATACGTATTAATGTTGAAAATATCGTTACATAACACAAATAATGTAGTAAATTATGAATGGATTGCTAACTAGTCTTAATTTTCACGCCACTTGACTTGGCTAATAATATATTTTTGTGATTCTCATCAGTCAACGTCAAGAGGTGATGCTATCGTTTTCAGTATCGCTGTTTCATTATCTTTTGCGCTACTCATTATGACAATAAACTGCGAAACTTCGTTTTTAACGTATACTGTATATGTTACATGGATGTGATACATTTAATTAATATTACACATTCAACCATTTTTATTCTGTACTTAAATTTATGATTTACGATGAAATTAAAACTGCAACTTATAAAAAAGGAGTAGACATTTTTGTATAAATTCGTATGCCTTTCATCGGATTTTTAAACTGTGTTGGGGCAACAAACGGGCATGTTGGTCAAATGGTTAGTGATCTTGACTGCTATGCCAGAGGTAATGGGTTCGATACCTACGCATGACAAATATTTGTGTGATGATTACGATCATTTGTTCTGTGTCTTGTCGTGTAGACATTATAAGTATGTTTATCAACCATCTGGTTGCCATAATACCGGCTATTTAGTTTGAGATATGATGACCGTGTGTAAAACGTGAGATATTGTTATTTAACATCGTAACATTGTATACCTACTACTTTTATGTACTTAATAAATGAGAGCAGAAACTAAACAATACACTCAATAATGAATATTTGGCGTTATTATTATATTATAAATACTTGTTGTTACAAAAAGAGTTTGTTTTATTCTTATACTTATACCGATCAACCTTCAAATATTTTTACAGAGAAGCATTATCAACGTACCATTTACTTTTATTAATCAAAAATAGTTTAGGTATTACCGGGCCGTCACATTTCAGTGTTATACGTACTTAAACTTTCAATGAAGACATACATTTATAGCAATAATATCACATTCGAGAATTTAGATGTATGTTCCAGAAGAATAATTCGAACGTCATGTATCTTACGGGAACGATTTCAATATAATAAAATTCATCAATATACTTTTTAAAGTCAGTATGTTATCTATACAGATAAGAGGCGTACCCTTCACTACTGAACGTCACTCGTCACTAGCTAAAGCAAAGGATCCAATCAACTTGTTTTTAATTAATTGTGGTCTGAGCGTCAACGACTCAATCTATAAAATTGACGCGCCTTCTCATACAGCTCATTTCATGTACGGACTTCGAACACTAAACATTGTCGCTAAAACCATATTTTTATTACTTACTTATTAATCGATTAATAATAGCAGTGTAGTGATGGCACCTATTAACGCGAACGATATCAACGATGCGAAGAATTTCGTGCCGGCAAAACGGGTTTTACCTGAAGTTGAGACCGATAATGGAAATGGAAAGGCGTCATCTAAAGGGTATGTGATCTTAAAAATATCAGAATATAAATCTCTATATGCAGGTCAAAATAATAAAGGACTATGGTACTAAGAGAGCATTTAAATTAGCATTATTCCGGAGATGTATTTATAAAATGACCGACTTATACGAAAAATTCTGGTCTGATGTTATGTCTAATTAAATTTAAATTGGTTACTATTACTTCTTACTTCATTTTTAATTTTATTTTTGTCTAATACGAGTAAATTTATTTATAATTCTACTATGGTATTCTATTATTTAACATTGTTCAAGGTCATGCAAAATTAAAAGTATTATATAATTTCAAAATTTTGGACGAATTGAAATTAACCTAATTTATTGATTTACTTTTAATATTGTTCAAAATAGCCTTTCACGACCAATACTTACATAATATAAAAACCGATAAACTTAAATCATCTAAAGAGCAAAACGTTGTCATTTAAAAAATTGATTGTTAGATCCGCGATACCGCGTATCTATGAAATTGATGCACCTATTTAAGACTATTATTTCATATATTATGTGATATATATATAATTTTGTATATGTTAATCAAATTGTACAAATTGTTAAAGTTCAATTATTTCGACGGCTTAAAGTGATGCGAATACTTAAAAAAATAAATCAGATTATCTTGGGCATTTATTGCAGACGTGTTTTATGACAAAATACTAGCAATTACCCTTTGCCCAAACAACTTACGATAGCTTTTGTTAAGCTAAGAAATGAGTAGGTACACCACACAGTTGCAATTTTAACAAATATTACATCATTTATCTTCTGCAACTTGTTTATATACGAAATAACGCAAATAAAAACAATACGTAGCTATACGGATCGTATCTTTAATCGATATGATAAACTCAACAAGGGTTAAACGAAATATCAATAACAATAATCAATAATGTGCCATCGTGTAAAATTGAACTTGTTGCGTCAATCAGTCGTGTAAATAAGATTCAATTGATATAATTTCTAGAAGTACAACACTGACAGCTGCAACATGGAATTGCGCGGGAAATGTTTCTTTCTCGCCTTTCCTATTGATAGTAGTATCAATGTTAATAATACGAAACACAAATGTACAATTTATTTGTCGTCATATTTCATTAAATTCCAAATTAAAAAAGGTTACAGTTCCAAGAAGTATGTTACTACTCAACTTATTCATAATACGAGTGTCATTAAATGTGATCAAATTACCGTACCTGGAATTATATTATATATAATCACACGTACTGACGTACGGAAAATCCCGTCTTAATTCATTGTCGAAACCTAAATAACAGGTTATTTTCAATTTTAATCTGACAAGAAGTACCAAATGTTCTTTCTTTTAAAGAATGTTTGTGTCCATTTATCTTTTGACCTCCTATATAAGTTTTAACAAGGTCGATAAAAAAATAGAAAAGAAATTCAAATTTCACATACACACAAACAATGTGCTTTTTCCAAGTGTTTAACAGAAACCATCACTGAACAATATCTTTAACAACAACAACAACAGCAATATATGTATGTGCATCCAAAGATTGCAAGTGAAAATGTAATTTTTCGATCAATTTCCTCATGCCACTCCTCAATGTGATTAATTCACGTACCTACTTAATAACAAGTAGTCTTACCTACAATTTTAAATTAGTCATTGTTAACAGTAATCTGAAATTAATGAAAGTATTTAAAAATAAAACCTTTATCGCGTAATACCCGTAGTTGCAAGATTTAAATTAAGAATTTTATAAAAATCTCTCACACGCAAGCGAGCTCTAGACTATAGACTCATTATACTCTTGACATTGAACTTTCCCTATATTTTTTATTAAAACTCTTTGGACGAGTATTTGTGCGATACAGTAAACAGTAATTATTTACGAACCAAAATGTATATGTTCAAATAATGAACAGTGTTGCATTTACTTGACTGAACTTGAAATAGAAGGAACTAGGATCTCTTTGTCGTACAAGGTCAATGTACTACTTTTCTAGTGTTAATTAACGCAGCCGTGCTTTAAACATTCAACACATTCAATATTAAATCCAAACTTGGGTATAACGTGAAGGTGGCTGCAAAATTACAATACCTTTTTACACTAATGGAATGCAGAGTTAGAACTGCAATCATCTATCATGATCTACATACATAACGATAGATTAAGATGAAAATTGCAAGTTACAGTAATTGCGAGTGCAATGTTGAGTGTTTTTCAATGAAATTTATGTCCTTAATTCCATAACTTTGTTTCCTGTACCGGCGTTACTTCTAACACATAGAAGGATATACTTATTAGTAGAATTGTTTAGGAAAACACTACAAACATTATAAAATAGGAAATATTATATAATATATTATTGTTTATTTGTATAAAAAAATATATATATATTGCGGTATGCATGTGCACCACAATCAGAAAATATATTGCCAGTGCATCAGAATGAACGTTTGTACAGTTTTTTTTTGAACAAATATGATCAAACTGCAAATCTAGTACATTAACAATAGGTCGAATTTTTTCACAATGCTGACTTAGTCTTAAAGGGTTCAAACGGTGCTTGCTCAAAGAGTTTACAACAGTCTATAATGTTTAAGAACATTTTCAAAGAATATTCAAATAGACACGCTTTATGAACTTTTTACACTTCCAATTTTTTTTTAAGAATAAAAGCAATGCTAATACTATATATACTGCCTGTTAATTGTTTAATATAAAAAAAACTGTTTGTTATTTTACTAGCACAAACTTGAAATAAAAGGAACTAGAATCTTTCTACCGTACAAGGCTAACGCACAACCACACTTGTTTTTAAGTATTTTTTTGCACAGCCGCAACTACGAGTACATTATACTTAATTCCAACATAGGCAATAATACAATACAAACATTAATTAAACATGAAATTGGCAATGCCTGCAGGTTTTTTAATGGCGAGCGAGTATAATAATAACAATAATTATGTATCTTCAACTGCTCGAAGACAGCTCAGATGAAATTGCAGTACAGTTAATTACAGTCCTTTTTAATAAAATGTGCATAGTTTTTCTTTTTCTGCATTAATGTATTTAAATCGAGCCCGCAAAGACATAGGTAAGGTAATTTATTCTTTAATCGAGATTGTTTACTGTTTCGATAGAAACAGTATAAAATTTCGAACGGAGTTGATCTTTATGAATTGGAATTCCATTCATGGCATTCTTCGTATTTCTTATTACATATTGCTGATACGATCTCTAGTAATATCACTTTACTGTTCGGTACTTCAAAACATAATTATCCTCTACAAACAAAATTTTACAATTTCGGTCAAGGTCAAAGAAAGCGTAACGCGCTAGTGTTGAAATTATATCTATGATGATTCTGAATCAAAAGCTTTCAGACGCCTGTGTTCAGGAAAAGACGGTTTGAAACGAAATATTAAACATGGCTTATGATGACATGATTTATTGCATGAATTATTTTGTTAAGCTACTATAGAAAAGTGTGTTTAGTGGGTACCCACCCACTTTAGTAGCTTGCCAGCATTATTATTTTCTGAGGTGTTTTGGTATCTACTATCAGAAAATTTTCCAGTAATAAATTAACCTCTAGATGTCTATCAAAAAAGATTAAATATACAACAATAAAAATGAACATACAATGATAAAACGCTATATTTGTCTAAATTATCCCTTATCTGCTTCCTCAGTGCATTTCTGTATATTTCGCTTTCTGATAAAATATTGAAAACAATTTTTACTGATAGTACATAAATCTTATCAATAATCAAAATCCTTATTAAAACACCGTAAGTATTCGTTGATTAATTAGTCTATTTTTAATACCACAGCTGCACAGTAACGAATACTTCCAACTATAACATTAAATCAAATGTAAGTTTTTTGTTCGTAACGCTTTTCCTAACTTAACTACTCAACTGTTTGTCCTTAAATATTGGATATATATTTACAAAGGTACAACATAGATAATAGTGAAAGTAGATAAAGGAGATAGTATTTATAAATACGTACATAATAGATACTGCCACACCTATTTCCTAGAGGGGTCGATAGAGATAATTGCTCACTACTTACTACAGTCCTTTTAACACAATCCTTTTTTTCGTCCATATTCATGAATCCGCTGCATGCAGGGATATCGGATATTGATGCTTTTCCTAATATGACTAAATCTTAAACATTAACACGAACAAAGTCACAGACAAAACTGAGAGACAGTCTATTACAGTTTATTAAGATGTACTTGGTTTGATTTGGCACATATGTACCTAAATCATTAAATTCTCGTCAATTATTCGCCTTGAGTTTTAAATAAAGTCCAACCCGGAGTCAAATGCTTTGTTTGTTAAAAGCAAATGAATAATGATATGAAATCATCAATTAGGGCAATGTGTAGTCCAAGTTGTGAATTTAACATTTCTTAAGTCAATATTGATTATTAACAGTAAACTAATTTCAAAGCAGAATTTTGCGCTACTTGTTTAAATAAGAAAGCAAGAATAAATTTTCAGACGAACAGAATGAAATAGGGCGAAAAATACAGACTAAGAGGCTTGTACAGTCTACCGAAATGCCTACGTTGTAAATAATATCGAACCCATAATAAAAATAATTACTTTTATTTTAAAATGTTTGTAAATATTGACAATTTTTGCTTTATGCGTATTTGTATGAAGAAAATATGCGATAGATGGTGCGTACGGTAATTCAAAAATACAACAAGTACAACATAAGAACGAGTTTCAAATTATTATTTTTATTAAAAACTTATCGGCTTGAAGTAAGGTACACTAGTTGATGGTAAAATTTATATACTAAAATTTATTCTGTGTGTCCACCTTAATCAATTCTACATGTTTTTTTTTTTTTTGTTTCAGGTATTCATATGAAACGTTGCAAGAGACCGCAAACTTTTTGCTGTCTCGAATTTCGGAGACACCCAGCATCGGCGTAATATGCGGTTCTGGGATGGGTTCGTATTGGAACGAGGGTATATATTATTTTGCTTTTACTATACAGAGTTAGCAAAGAGAAATCTATGTAAAATAGTCTTTATAGAAAAATAAAATAAATATAGTTTAAAATACTAAAAACACGCTTACAAATGTCGGTTACAAATAAACGTACAGGTGAAGCTAATAAAAGCGTGCTAATATAGTTAGACAATCATCATCGCCATCATCTCAGCCAAAAGACGGCCACTGCTGGACATAGGCCTCCCCCAAAGTTAGACAATTTAAAGTCAATTTTTTTCTTTTGACTAAGTTCCGGTCTATTATCAACTTTTCCTAAAATAAAAACATTTAATATTAATTGATTACGCATTTATTCATTAAAATGAACCCGACATTTTCCTGCTGATTAATGAGAAACACTCAATGAATGGTTCACTAGTTACGAGACCTGCACAATGCATCATGAATTAATGTTTGTTTAACTACATTACATATCCATAATTATAGACGTACTGTACTTATGGATGATAGTGCTTTTATTATTATTATTTAAATTTTTTATTATTTCATAAGTTACTACATGTAAGCGCGTGTAACATTAAAAAAATAATTTAACCTCTAAAATATTTTTTTTATATAGTAAAAATACTCATTTATCTAATTACTTATACGATTTAAATTATTTTGAATGAAATAAAATAATTAAATTTCTCAGTTTACTTATTTGTCTATGGTTTTAAGTTTTACATACTTATGTCTATTTTTCTCTTTGTGTAACTCTGTTCATAGCACCGCCACTGTCTTAGTTACTAAAGTTAATAGCACATCAGTTACTAACAAAATATTATAATTTTTAATTTACTCATTATTTGTATAATGGCTTTTGGAATCAATTAATTGAGTGCTGGGCGTCCCTCTTCCTTCCCTACTTTTTGGTAAAAGTATATTGGTGACCAACTAGTAGTAGCTACAATATCATTTACCTAATGAGGCTGACTTTATGCTTATGATTAATTTAAAACGTAGAAAGTCAAGATTTTACTTATATATTAAAGTTAACTTTTGTATTAGAAATAAATTCTCGACATATTAGTACCTAATTTACACCTTCAAGAGTCATTGTCCAGTAGACTGTTATACTTTTCAATAAACCTTACCATTTCACAGATCTGTCAATATTTCAGGTTTTTATCACAATTAAAACATAAAGTTCTTTTCTTCACCAGGTTCCCTAGCAGAAATAATAGAAGAAGCAGTACGTATTCCTTACGAAGACATTCCAAACTTCCCAGTGAGTACAGTCGAAGGTCACCATGGCCAGCTGGTGTTCGGCAAGATTGGTGATGTAGCTGTTGTAGCTATGCAAGGACGGTTCCACTACTACGAGGGATACCCACTTTGGAAGGTATGTTTTAGAAATTATCTGGTTTTATATACAACTCCATAGCACATTTAAGTAATCTAAAAAGTATAATTTCTATAATAAAAAATAAATAATTGCAATATAGGCAGTAGAACACGTAATTACAATAGGTTAGTAATTGAAAAGAAACTTAGTAAACGACAAATTTTATATTGAGGTAGGTTGTTACACTAAGACGAATCGTAAGTTGCAACATACTACCAATCGATCACATGATTTGTATTATATTATAAAATATATTTATAATTAACTATTAGTCAGTCTTGCACCATTGAGGCACTTATTTTCTTTACGGAAATAAGTAATTCACAATTGCTGAATAACTTCATTTTGTCCAACTAGGGAAACCCGAGGGATAGATGCATCAATTTTTTTTTGTTGCAGTCAGTAATGTTTCGTACTGTATATTTCATAGAGTATGTAGACGTCACTAAATGTGACTAGTTGCAGTTGTGTGACTGTGACAAGGGGCGTAGGCCGCTTGGGCGAAGATAACTTTTATGACGTCTGAAGGTCAATTCTCGTGATAAAATTCGTTCAAAACTCAGTTTCGATGTACTCTCAATCTCGCAAATGTCATAATTTTGTTAAGGATTTTTTTGAAGTGAAAACTTCTTTAGGCGCGTTGAGCGTTTTGGTAGAGGGTAAAATCCTCGGTTCGCGTCACCGACATGCTAATGATAATAGTATATCTATAGCTATGGAGAATATGATATTATATATTATATATGAAATTTATTATTATTATATATTATATATGATATTATATATTATATATAGCTATATATGAAACATAAAAAATTTCATATAATTTTTGCATATAGTTTTAATTACTCTCAACTTAATAGTTCCGTTTTCACTTCTATCGGCAGTCCCACGACTGCTATTTATTTGTTTTCATAAAAAAGGAAAATATTATGTGTATCCACAAAAGTAGTTTCCATTTAACAATAATAAAATTATTTTAGTACTACTCACTTTACCAAAAACTTCAACAGCTGTGTTCTAAAAATTAATAAACTAAATTAAATTTAACGTGGGTGAAATATACCTTTGTGATATTGATTTTTAGAATATTCTAACAGCAGTTTAGTACTATAATTACTAAATAGTAATTTTAACTAAATTTTTCATTAATCGTCATTCACTCAGGGTAGCATGAGGCCCTGGCATGTATGTCTCTACCACCCGATTCGCCAAAGGGCAAATTGGGTTTGAATCAAAATCTGAAAATTTCAAAACACCATAGACACGATGCGTATGTCTTTAACCGCCGGGTGCTATGTACGTCATAGACGCGTTTAACTTTGGATGGTCAAAGTCACCATAAACCCCGGTGCATTCCACAAAGTCATTTATTGGACAACGATTGTACAGATACTTTCAGGGCCTGGTACTGAAGTGATTTCATTATCACCATATCAGGATCTGATAATGGGATCCTAGAATAATCGAGAAAAATCCATATTGGTTTTTTTTTAAATATTATTTTCAAGTAGGCGCTTCTAGGTGTCACATAGTAAGATATGCGACGACAAACCAGGAAGTATACCCAATTATAAGTGCCCCTTAAATGTGATTGATAATGTAATCTGGTACAAAAGAGTTATCTCTACAAATTTAAATAAACATTATATAAAAGTAAATAATCTATTGTTTAAAAGTTACTGTGGCTGAGTGCCAATTATTTTAAAGGTCAATAATACGAGAATAAAATTGTTAAGTTCACAACCACCTAGTTACTAACATAGATCCCAGTTACTAATATAGATTAAGAAGTAAATTTATTGGTTAAAATTCTTGACCTATTCGATAATTATCATGTAACAGTGAGATCTATTACGACCACAAACTGTTATTTACAAGTAATACACTATTAGTATTTCATTAAATACACACAAACAAAAAATGATTTAATCTGCGGAAATAATGATGAATGTGTTAAGTAGCTGATGCAAGCGCCTCGACCCCCCGACCAGGGTTATCAGTTGTTGTGAGCATCTCGGAGTATAATGAACTAGATAAAACATTTAACGTACTTATTTTAAATGGCCTTTATGATAAATACTACTTTTCTTTATATTGAAGTATAAAATTACCTTGTTGAGAATGTTAAACGCTAAATTACAATATGGGTCGGTTATCTTATCGGTAATTTAAGGGATGATTTAGGTAAAAATATATTCTATATCCTTCGCCACAGCTCAAACTATCTTCGCTCTTAAATTATGCTTCCGAGGACCAAAAAAATTTATATCCTTTCTCACAACTCAAACCATCTACGTTGCAAATTCAATGGAAATTGTTTCAGCGATTATTAACTCTCTGTACAAACTTTCAGCTTAGATAGGAGTGAATTTTATTTATCTATTTTCTACGATAGTCAACATACAATTGAACAGAGCCACGGACAAAAGCTCATAGTATATAAATTAAAAAGTTAAGAGTAAATAAGTTTGATAAGCTATGGTCGCATACCTGCAACTCGAACGCTATTTCAGAAAATTTTGAACTACATAGGACGCGTTAAAATTGGTAGTATCCAAGTAACCTTAGATGATTTTGGATGATCTGGTTTGAAAACTTCTGCAACATAAGTTATTTGGATAAGCAACAAACTACACATTTACACATCAAACAACAAAAATGCTTTGAAAACTAACAATATTTACTATCGGAACAACAATTACGCGAAATCACGTAACGACACGAGTTTGTGTGTGGTAGTATCTCTACGCACACACTGACATTTTTAAGATCCCAACCAAAAAATGTCAATGTGTGTGTGGATACTTTATTGATCGAAATTTTAAACATCGTCTTGTGGCAGTATGAAAATCTAAATTATATCTTTGGTGGTAATACAACATACCCTTCCTAATAATTACTTAGAAAATGTCTTGAAGCGTATTGATTTTGTGTAAATAAAAACTTTGACGTGTACGAGCGTACTGCCGTATAACTTTTGACTAAGTTTACGTTTACTTGATTTTATTAGCATCATATTTTATCTTTTTTTTCTTAATGTACCGAGTAGATTAATCTTAAGTTCATATTATATTATCAACATCAACAGTCTTTAACACTGCTGGACATAAACCTCTACTTAGAAAAGAGGTTTTGATCTACTGTACCACGCTGGCTAAATGGGTTTATAAAGGATTTGTTTCAAGTTTTCCTTTCACTTTGTAGTAACGTTGTTCTGCGCAGTTTGCTGCTTTAGTTACCTCTTGACGGAACCCCACCGGAATGAACCCACCCACGGAATGAACAGTGGGGTAACAGACTATATTCTTAATCCGTCACCACACAGACTTTTACTTTATATGTGTTGTATGATAATTCGTGTATTAATAAGTGATTATATTGTTTCAGTGTTGTCTGCCGGTACGCGTCATGAAGCTCATTGGTGTAAAAACACTGATTGCAACGAACGCGGCCGGTGGTCTCAACCCTAAATATAAAATCGGCGATGTGATGATTGTTAAGGACCACATTAACATGATGGGTTTCGCAGGCAACAACCCACTACATGGCCCCAATGACGAAAGATTCGGTCCACGATTCCCACCCATGAACAAGGCGTACAATTACGAGTTTAGAAAAATTGCGAAGGAGGTAAACTTAATTTATGTACATAGTATATTTTAATAGATTTGTATTAGTACTTTTTGTTTTACAGTTGAATTTTAATTAAGCAGAGCACTTACATTAAAATACATGTTATTCGATTGAAAATTGCGAAAAACATTCTCGATTTTATATGACTTTGTAAAAAAAGCATAAATAAGGCGTGTATAGACATTAATGTGGATAAAAGGTCGTCAGGTCATCTGTTAAAATGTCAAGTCTTATCAAAGTAATGACGTCAAACAGTTTAGATTTTTTCGCACCAGAATTTATATATTCATCGTAATATGTGTAACCAGCTACGCAAAAACACAATTTAAAATGAGCATGAACAGATTTACATATTTTATCTAAAAAAATTGGAGATTTCAACCTTATAATAATAATCTTAGAGGTTTCTGACTTGAAGCCATAAAAATTTAGTAGGCTCGAGTTGCTAAGAATAAATACTATTGTAATAAATTCGCTGGAATAATGTGAATCTGATTTAAAAAAAACAGAAAAATATTTAAAGCTTTCAATATGATACTATTAGGTACTGTATTATCACATCACATCAATAGCCTTTAATAAGTCCACTTCTGAATATGGGTATCTCCTTCGAAAGGAGGTTTTGGAGCACGCTGGTCAGACGGTTTGATAGATATAGGGTTTGTGTCAAGTTTTCCTTCTTAGCAGCGCTGTTGACCTGCGTAGTTTGATCCCTTAATCGTCTTTTCGATACCCATGGGATGAATAGGGCTGGTGATACTCTGTATTCTCCAGATTTCATCACTATACAGACGAGTGATTTATTGTACTCTGTTACAAACGGCGTATAAATTCACTATGTTCGGGATTGGAGATAATTAATAATCAAAGACTGTAATAAAGTTAATATCAAATAGGTCAATTGCTACAGATCTCATTCTTTAACTTGTAATTACTTTGACTTATATCTTGAAACAATATTCCATTTGATTTTAAATGCGAGTGTATTTGATCATGACTTATCAGTTCAAGATCACGTCAGATTTACATCAGAAATGCCCTTACATGTTATTTATAAAATATTGGCTGCACTCCGCGGTATTACACGCGAATTTTGTTGCTTTTTAATCGGCTATTGTTCACTATTTCATTGATTTTAATTTTGTTATCGTGTAATCCTAAGTTTTTTTTTTTAAAATAAAGTAGCCTAACTTCTTACAACATCGGCTATCTGGCAGTGAAATTAGTCGTGATTAGCCGGAACAAACAGACAGATAGGTAGACAGACAAAAAAAATTAAAATTGATTTTCTGACGTAAGTAGCATATACATATACTTTTATGAGTGAAAAGGTCCTAATTTTAAAATTACAAACACACACTTCAATTTCATTCAATGTATTGATGAATGGGGACTTTGTGTCATAAATTTTTCAAATATGGACACGGAGCAATACGCTTCGATAGGTATACGAAATTCGATCAAAACCGAAACCGGTTAAACCAATAGGTATCTTCGCTAATAAGTAGTCCTGATTGATCTATACATGCTAGTCGCGAAAATTTATAATTAAACGATCGTCTCCGAACATTTCTTAAGTGTCGAGGATTTGTAATTAAGTAACACGTGCACATCTTGTATGAGTTGTTCTTATTTTTAGTCTGCCTATGCGCTACACGTTTGCGTCCACAGAAAACACGTGAATTAAAATGGAAATACTAGAGCCGCTTACAATGAAGGTCGTTAGGTTTTTTACAAACTGGGCTACGGAATTTAAGCTAGTTCAGGTTTTATGTGTTATTTCTAAATTTTTAAGCGAGCTGTGAGTGAGCTTATCTGTCCTTGAAGACCCCTTTCTTAGAATATTTGCTTTTTAAATATCTAAATGTTACCCCTAAATACCCCTAAAACGCAAACCAAACAAAATTGATAGATTGATACATACAATTGCGTAAAACTTTCACTATCCCTAAAAATTTCGTGTTTACTTTTCCAAGAAAATGTTTACGAACTAAGTACTATTACTAACAACAAATTTGAGATTACTTAAGGATATTATAGAAATGGCTTTAAAAATTAGACTTCGTAACTTATTTCTTTAAAATACTCAGATTCATTTTATAAAAAAAAATCCGATCTACTGCAATCAAAATGGACGATAAAAAATTATATAATATACATGTTCATTAATAGTGCGATGAACGGAGCTGAGCTATCTCAAAGACAGTCACTTGCCTCGCATACTCTTCATTAATCATATTAATTGTTAGTTGGTTCATCTCAATCAATACCCATTAGTTCTTCGAGGTCACATTTTAATCTGGAATTTTACCCAAAGCATTTGATTCCACAAGTCTTTATTTTGATTGAAGTATCTTTCTTTGTCAAACAACATTCTAGAATATTTATTACCCACATTAATGTTCAAAAAGATATCTTAGTATGAATGTTTAATTTATTGAATAAAGGAACGTGATTTATTCTTTTAATGATAATTTTAAATCGGATTGAAAAGATATCAGGGTCAAAGATTAAAATAGGATTTAAATCGAAATGAATTTGAACTTGAAATTGTGATTGGTTTCTATTGCAAGTATAATAAAACGAACCCAGTAGTCCCCTTTTTTTTGTACTGTGCGGCAATCTTTCACGGATACCACCGAAGGGTGGTTATGTCGGACTCGAACCGACCAAAAGCCGCACGCCGTCTCAGGTACCAATAGCCAGGGGACCAGGTGCACCCTAGTAAGGAAATCCCTGGAACCCCGACGTACCTGCAGTGCACGCAGTCTGTAGTGCTCGCATAGCCCCCCGGCCTGCTTCTGTTAGGGTGACATTTGGCCTCATCTGTCACCCCCAGGCTTGCGCTTATGGAGGACGGAGATCGTCTAATGATCTGCGGCGCCGGAGTCTTCTGCGGTACCTAACCCATTTCCGGGCCTGGTGGACCAGAAGAGTTCTAAACCTTTCCCGGTCCCGCTCCGCCATCTCCTTCGCAAGCATAACCTGCTCGCAGAAAGAGACGGCGGAGTTCCTCGCGTTCTCGCTCCGATCATGACCGCAATCATGTTATCGAGCGAGAGAGTCCCCACTCCGATGGCCGCCATGAGGTCACACCTCTGCTCCACCCATGCTGGTCATTCTGCCAGCGTGTGGAGCATGTTAACGTTCCCTGCGTACAATGGGACGGTAGTTAACGGAACTGTGTGAGTTTTATTTTATTGACACAAAAATCATATGCGTAAATGCTACAACATTATATCTCCGAAGAATTATACTGTTAGAATTAAAATAATTACATATATACTATAAAAACTAAAATTCAATACATATTCTTCTGACATTGCATTTAACAGTGTAATCTTGATCAGAGGAAGTCATCTGTTACATGAACATGTAGGTATGATTTGTTAGATTTGGTATTATATAAAGCAAAAACATAAACGAGGAGAATTTTAAAATTATTACATGAATCTAAAATAAACAAACGTTCGCTATATATATAAACGGAAATGTAAATAAGTATTCATGTTCTAGAAAGGAGTTTTAGAACTTAACGGAAGCAATTGCAAATTGCATGTTCTATTATTGCGCCTTCCTAGTAATATAAATTATCTTTCCCGTTACAACCTTCATATTTTTTTCTATATATTATTCTATACATTTCTAATTAAAATAATTATTTTTAAAGGCAGCAAAATTATAGGTACTTTAAAAATAATATGCGGTGTCTTTCTGATTACGCAATACTTAATTATGTGAATTTTAATATTCTAGGTTGCCCACGAACTAAATATGGAGAACATTATCCGGGAAGGGGTTTACACATGTCTCGGCGGGCCAAACTTCGAAACCGTGGCTGAGCTGAACATGTTGAAAATGGTAGGAGTGGACGCCGTGGGCATGTCTACCGTTCATGAGGTAAGCTATCTACAATCCTCATTATTAATTAAAAAATTGAGTGTGCAAAAAAATAGTTAAGCAAAAAAAAACTCATCAATTCACAACAACTTTATCCGGGGAGATTTTTGTTTTTTCTTAGTGCCTAATCCTACACAAATTACTTTTTATTCACATTTCTTTAATGTAATTTTAATATTGGATCCTGTGGCTTACTAAAAACCGTATAACGATAAATATTTCTTTTTGAAAAAAAAAAACGTGAGTTTCGATTATACAAAAGATTTACACCCGTCTACAACACAATATATGTATGTGTTTAAGAACTCGCAGAAAGCAATGACAATTCAAGTTATACTGGTCATTGAAATAAAATAGTTGTAATTCGACCACAACACGATCTTTTGTATTTATAAGCAGACTGCATCTTGCAATTTCTATCTATTTTGTTTAATTTAAAATTCTATTTAAAAATCTATTCTAATTCAGGTAATCACAGCAAGACACTGCGACATGAATGTATTCGCGCTCTCTCTCATCACGAACGAGTGCGTGACGAGTTATGCGGACGACGCTGGAGAAGCCAATCACGAGGAAGTGTTGGACGTGGGCCGCATGAGGCAAGACATCCTTAGAGAGTACGTGTCAGTGCTCATCGACAGATTCTCACAAATTGAGACCAACCCCTGAACATACCTCATATAAGACATTGAAGTACGCAAACCAACATCTCAACTGTACAGAGGCAGTAATGTCACGAACATTCAATTATATTACTAGGGCCTTTTGACAGTAATAGCAATGAGTTGCTACATGTAGGTTCTATTTACAAACTGATTTTCCTGTGACTACTGATCTAGATAGTTTATTTTTTATTTATAAAACCTAAATTAATCAACCTTTATGTTAATATTAATAGCTAAATTTATTAAATGGCCTGAATGTTAGAAATAGATTTAATATTTGTTAATTATAAGATATTTAGATATAAACATAAAATATAAGAAAGACAAAATGAAATACCTAATATAAATCCTATGTTGTAGGAAATAGTTATAAGTTCTAAAAAAATAATAAATATTTTTAAATTTTAAATTATTTTTATTTTTCAATGAAATTGTTCGTAGGATGTGTAGTTAAAAATGAAATATTTCTGATAGAATACTACAGAACAACATATTCTGGCCCAAGTCATGCTTCTAGAATGGTAGACATACACTTTCGAACTAAAGGGTTCGGTTCTTCTTTTCTGTGGAAATGTCTGGCAAAGTGGAAAAAACCAGCGCGTGTTTCCCGTCATTATAAACCCGGGTCCTTTAAGCGGGGCGTGAAAAATCATCTCGCCGCCATAGTGTGGGTCACCATTCTGCATTGTCTGCATACGCAATGAACATGGTGACCATCACTGTTAAATTCTATTCATGCTTTTTCCATCGGGCAAAGTATAATCACTTTCGGACGCCTTAATTTAAAAAAAAAATAAAAAAAATCGTTTTAAGTCATAAAATACACTAATTACGCCAAAACATTTAAATTCATCAGGTAGTTTTGTGTAATAGTACGTCAAGATATAGTCACAAAAAATATTAAAAAAAAAACTGTTTTGACTTCAGTATCACTCATAGAGTAAATCTACCTTTAGTTTCAGTTATTGTACAAAAATAAATCATCATCAATGTGTAGAAAAATGAGGATGAGCATAGACCATCGATTAATAAATTTATACATACCTGTACAGTCTTAGTGTGTATTATTAGACTAAAGGAAACAATAATATAGTTTTTTTTTTTTGTATAATTTAACGAATATAAATTAATTAACGTAACGACTGAGTAGTCAACGAACAAACGTCAACAGATATTAGAAATATATAATATTACTATAAGTCACATTTGTATCTAACTAACCATTAATTATAACAATCACAATTTTATTAATTAATATACTTTACTATGCCCCCAAGAGACGATAAAATAAAACTATTTCTATTCACTATTTCATAAAAAATATAATGAAATAATGATAATAAGTAGCCGTGGCAAAGATATATGCAGTATATGTGAGCCGGCTCATCTGAAGTGATATCATAGCCTCATCGATGGCAAGACATTCTTTTGTTGTCTCTTATATCATAAAAAAAAAACATCAGATCTTACATAGATATATAAAATCTATTGCCAAAAAATTCAAATGACGATTGAGCAAATAATTAAATACAATAACATACCTTGTGCGAATTATCAATCTATTATACAAACAAATAAATAAAATTCTAACATAAAATACCTTTTAAGAAATTGAAAGATTTCAGTATTCGCAAACTTACGAATTCGCATCTGAGTATCTCAGGTTGTAACGAAAGTGTCAACTGCCTTTTTCTTTTCACTTTATAAGTTTATTCGCAGCGTAATTTAGCACTTATGTATGTTGAAAAACATTTTTAACAATACATTTTGATATCTCTTGGTTGCATGACCACTTTATTACACTTATAAACTATTTTAGAGGATGTTTCTTCGGGAAGAGGTGTGCAAATTCTCGGCAAGCCGAATCGATGTCCGAATATTTATATGAGAATCCATAATCTAAAACTCTTTTCGGTATAACATTCTGGCCTTTAGTCATAATCATGGCTCTTTCGTGATTCAGTAAATAGTTTAATATTAGCTCTGGGACTGGTATTATAGCTGGCCGTTTCAATGCTTTGGCGAACGACTGCAACAAGAAAATTATTGTTTACACCTATTTATTTATTTCTAAAAATTAAATAAAATTAATGCCAAGGACCAATGTCCTTGACGATATTGATAATCTTCTACCTAAAAATTTTTTAAGCATAGCAAAAAAAGTTTATTAATTATTGTCTATGATTTTTTTTTAAATTCCTATAGGCTTTTAACACACCAAGCAAAACAAAGACTAATTTATTTTACTTTTTCTGAGACTTGCGGTGTCTTTTAACCTGACTACCACACTTCGTTTTCTTTCTTTGTCCTGCCAAACAAATCAGTCCACTCTTCTGCAATGTTAAACATTGTGGCAACTGATAATGTTATACAAATTTGAAAATTTTTTTGTTGCTGGTTTTTCTACGATTACTCAAAAACCACGGAGACTGTAAAATTTTGAAGTTTGAATCCAAAAACTAGACACTTGGAGCTATAATTTCCGTTTTTTTGATTTCCTGTACAACCATTTCTCTCGAAGTTACGACTTGTTGAAAACTGCCCAAAAATTTGGAATTTTATTTTGATCCCTTAATTTTTTCCATTAGTGTATATAACTCCAGTTTCAGCACATGGTCATGTAAGAAAGAGTAACCGTGGATATTTTCATCTAATTTTACCCTCGTAACTTGAATACTCCTTAGTGTTGTATTTTATTTTCTTTTCAACAATTATCACGCTGTTATTTATTTGTTTTACCAAAAGATACTAGCACTAGATTTCTATTTTCTTTGTAAAAAACGTAACTAAACTAGACCTCTGTATTTTTAGACTTTCGCAATTGTTACATATAATTTTTGTTGTACAACGGAACTTATTCACGAAACTCTTTATAAAAGGTATTGTGGCGACTTCCACATACAGCACGAACAAAAATATACAACAACGCCATCTAGCGAAGATACATCATTCTACGAAGTATAATAAACTATGGAGCAACTACTAATCCTGTAGCACGAAATAGACATTCTCGTGGCGATTAACATATATACAACATCCCAACATCAACTATTGGGCCGTGGCCCGCCAGGCATAATGACCTCGCCTGTTTGTATCGGAGGCGCATGACACCCGTTCCCTCCACAGATATACCTTCTATTTTCCAACGTTTGAACGGGCTACACCAGTTACGCCAGTTATAAGGCCTGTAAACTGTTAGTCCTATAAGTAAGAGCTGTGGCGACTTCCACATTACAGCACAAAGAAAAAGGTACAACAGCGCCATCTAGCAAAGATACATCAAACTACGAAGTATGAACGAAACGTATGAATGTAATGATCTACAATGTAACTACTAATCCTGTATCGCGGTATAGAGATTCGCTTGGCAATTAGCATATATACAACATCCCAACATCAACCGTTGGGCCGTGGCCCGCCAAGCACGATCACCTCGCCTGGTCGGAGGATACTCCATTTGTGTTGGAGGGACATAAAACCCGTTCCTTCCACTAGTTATAAATCGAATTTTATCGCGAATAAGTCCCTCTGTATAGCAAAACTATGTGTATGATTCTCTAAGTTTAGATAAAAACTGTAACAATCCGTTTCAATATTTTTTTTAAATATAGTATTTGTCCATAGAGTACTTACTTTAGTAAAATGTTCATTGGTGATAACTTGTGGTGCCACCCCGTTCAGCACACCTTTGATGTGATCATTTTCTATGGCGAAAAGAATGAGTCGTGTGAGATCTTGTATGTGTATCCACGGCAGATACTGTTTACCGCTACCAATATGACCCCCGACACCGAAGTAAAAAGGCAATATCATATTCTTGATCATGCCACCCCAACGGCCAAGTACGACTCCTGAGCGAATTATCACCTGTAATACAAAAATGTTAATTATTTACCATATTCGTTACCAAGCCAAAAAATTACCAAAATAATACTTTATTCACTACAAGCATGGTGCTATTCCGGTCGAGAGAGACACTAATGGGTGATTTATAATTCAGAGATGGCGAATAAACTTCAGACAAGTAGTAGAGCCATGTTGATTTCAGTACAAATGGGCCGGTTCGACCGGGGCAGTACCACCCTCCCACAGAAGACTAACTCAAAGCGCCAGCATCCGTGCTGTCGTGTTTCGGTGCTAAATGCGAGACCGGAGGCCATTTGATGCAGGGGTGACAGTTATGGTGGTAACTGTGTGAGCCTTACACTGTTACGATGACTGTCATGCCTTGTACATCCCCAAGAGGGGTATCCCCAATCTTTCGTGAAAATAAATTCTATCAGGCAGAGTAGAGTCAGTATGTCACTAGAGTCACTTTAGCCTGCCAAAGTGACTCTAGTGACATATGAAAAAATATGGCAAATTTCAGAGAACTTCAGATATCTAGCTCGCATAAGAATCGATTCTCTATATTGTTTGCTACTTTATTATAGATGTACCTGCTACAACTAGCGGCTAACGCTCTAGAGATGAAAAACCCCTGAGGATACAAATTAATCAAAAGATGGTACGAGAAACTTACAAGCCTACATGGTTCTTCAACATTTGCGGCTTTTTCCCACTCAACGGTAAGTCTTGAGAAAAAGTCCCTTCCAGTAGTAGGGCTGTTCTCGTCATATACTTCAGTTTCTGAAGGTTCATATGCTCCAACACCCGTCACCAAAACAAATACTTTTGGTTTCTCAACACTTTTGTTAATGGCTGCTGTTAATTGTTTTGTTGTATAAACCCGAGAATTATGGACATTCTGTTTGAATCTGCAATGTAACATCAGAGCCTACGTAAAATTAAAAAATTAATAGGCGGCATTAATTTCTCAAGACGAACAAAAAACTAAAGACAGTGAAAATATCTTTTGCAAGTACATTTAAGGCAACACCTTCTGGACAAATTTGGACCTTCTGTAACTTGTAACTGATAATTGCTTAAAATTATGTTGGTAACGGTGTGTACTACGTACATTCTCATATTACTTTAAATACATGTATATACACACACATACACATTACATTAATTATATAAGTGATTGCTTATGAAATTTAGGAAGGCAAGCCACAGAATTTCTTGTCGCCGCTTATCAAAATCCTAAGGTACTCTTGACTCTTAACTCTTAATTAGAGTTTAACTTAACTTTGTAGCAAAGCCGAATTAATGTGGCAACACAAAAATGAAAAGATTTGGATTATGGCAGTCAAGTCAGTTTTAGGTAAATGTTAGTTCAGAATAGATAGGCCAGATTACAGGTACAGAGGTCTAAGCGCAAGAGTAAATAAGAGAAAATCGCAAAATGTATTATATAAAATTAGGAGTATTCTTCGAGAAAAATAATAAAAATAATCAATAGCAAACACTTACCCAGGAGTCCAGGATTTCGTGAAGTCCATAAACTGTTGCCCTGCAAGATTCACGACAGCACAAGTTTTTTTTGGAAGCCCATTTAATTCCAGCATTGGCCAGGAGATATTATTTGCACCAGGCATGCGGGCCACGTTTACTACATTGTATCCTTTTAATGTAACGAGCTCACTTAAATGTTTGCCAATAAATCCCGTACCACCACCTAGGACAAAATTATTTCATTTACTTTTCATAAAGAATATACATACATACAACTAATTATAATACTATATTTAACGCCCGTCTTTTAACGATTAAAAAGTTAACCTCGCGTAAGTTAGTAAGTAAAGTTACTGGCGTGTTACCTAGTCTGTAACTTTAAACCAGGCACTTTAGGGCTTGATAGGAAAGGGAGATATTTTTTCACAATAGATAACATTCAAAGTAATAAGTAACGGGTAGGTGCCTACTTAATCACTACGCCATTCGTAGTCAAAAAGCGAATCAACGCGAAAGAAAAAGTAAGAAGGTAACGTAATGGTAGGCAAGGGATATTGCTTATTAGGAGAACTAGAGATTTCATTTAACAGTAAGTATCCCTTACTTTGTAAATGTAAATAATATTTTGACATTTAAGCGGTGGAGTATGATAGTTAGTTTACTGGATCTCATTTGCAGACTATGATGTGATAATATAGAGAACACCGACCAATCTTGGCCTGAACGTGGACAGGCGTTCTGTTAATAACTTAAATTATAAATAGTTGTTTTTACATTTTAATAAGTTATAGTCTTTATCCAATAGTATCAAAATAACAATTATTAAAAATGTTTTTCATAAGATATCCATTTGCTTTACGGTAGTACAAATCGTTCGTATTGACATGAAATTAAATAATCAAACGCATTAGAGAAAAGTATTCCAGGGTAAATAAAGAAACAACTTGTGAGAATGTTACCAAAAACAACAAAGTACACTAACATACCTTTTTTTAAATTATTGAATTTTATACTTAAGTAAACGTAAAAAAATGTGTGGATTGTAAAATAAAATATGTAAGGCTTTTTTTCCTATTCTAGCAACTCTTGACTAATGTCAACTTGTTTTGGGAAACAGGTTGACTTTGCGTCATCTATCCATCGCTAGCACTATGGATAGTGATGCAAGAGACTCGGTCGTTTAAGGTCTCTAAGAAAAACTTGATTTCATTTTACATGACCTAAGCCTTTAAAGAAGACTAGAATGTCCAGTCTTTAGTAATAAGATCAATCGTTCTATTAAAGGACTAAAAGACTTAAACGACTTGACCTGTTTTTAAAAGGACTCGCACCTAAGTGGTGTTTAATATTCATTAAAGCTCAAGCCTAAAGTTAAAACATTATGTAAACCTGCTTAGGTAGTTTGTATTCTATAAACTGTGTAATAATCAGTTTTTAACATAAATAAATTAATTTAAAATAAATCATTATTAAAAATACTGCCCAAGAGTGTGTCGAACCGCGCCCAATGTAGGGTTCCCTAGTTATCTATCACAATAACGTGAACTATACTAACGTATAAACCACCTAAAATTCGAGCTAGTTGGTCGACTAATACTCGTAAGATAATAAAATCTACTTAGCTATAATAGCTATTCTTTTAAATTCGTTATACATACTATTATGATTTTTTTAGATCTTTAGATAGTACCGTTTGGCTAGGAGCCAAAGGGGTGAGGAGTCTCTCTTCTTACAAAAATCAGTGAAATGGATACAAAATATTGTCTTACAAACCCCTATTGTTTTAAAAGACCTAGTCTCACCACACTATGGCTTTGAGGAATATCAAATATAACACCCCCAATTTAAAAGTACTAGAGGAAAGGTACCCTAAAAAAAATAAACCTGACTTTATTTTACCATATTTGTCGGCATGATTAGTATGCATTTCGTTTCTAGCAATCAAAATACGGTACTAAAAATTAATAGAATTTATTCGTATTTTCAATCACGTAACAAATTTTCAGAGGTCTACTATACACACTGCACTGAATGACTTTTATGAAGATTAAATAACAAGGAAACCACAATATATCAATTAGATGCTTCTTGGCCACTAGAATTTATATATAGTAAATATTTGTATTTTTAATTTGTCAGCTGCCTCATGTTCACTAGGCTGCCCAATAAATCTTTAACTTGATGATCTGTCGTGATATGAATAGTCAATACGATAATCAAGCACCTTACACTTTAAATGTTCCCCAGCGTTCAGTCCCCTGTGAGGCAAACTTCACGTGACTCCCTAAGAGTTAGTCGCGGTTCCTTTTAGTCTTAAAAGGGTTTTAGTTTCATAAGACCCTTAAGTTACAATTTTGTCTTTTTAGACCCAAGGTAAAAAAGATTTCGATTCAATTTAGTCTTTTGACTCAAAATCTTAAGGTTTAAAAAACAAGTATATTCGCGAATCTAACAAAAGTCTCGTCTCTTTTAAAAGAATTAAACGACTGAATTTCTTGTCTCATTAAATGTGGAAGAAAAACAAAACAAACTCAATTTGTGTTTGTTCTTCTGCTTCGACCATGTTTTTCTAAAACTGACTCGATAGTAAACTTCATAAAATTATGTTTTCTGTTGGGTGTAAGCCACTGAAAAAAATATTATCATTTTAATAAAGGCCAGAAGCCCATACCAAGTGCTCTATGTTCCTTTAAAGCATATTTATGCTGGCTATTTTCATCTAAACTTAAACTAGCCACTCCAGGCTACTGATAAATAATTTTTTTCTAAATACATATGTTGTACATTTTTTTTGTTTTTATCCATTATTTTTCTAGGTCATTGTTCCAATTCAGAATTATAATTCCACATTGGTTATTATCCTAAATCAATATTTAAGGAAATAGGTAATGTTTAAAAATTTGTTTCGTGTAAAACGCCCACGGGTTAGCTCACTCAATCATAGGCTCCTTTCGGTTTAAATACTATGTAGAAATCGAATCTAATACAACCAAATGGTATTCTATCACATGTAAGAGATTCGAGTATACTCAAGAAAGAATTCGAGACCTTGTGACCTTCATGCTAGTCAGTGTATCATGACTCCCGTCGTTACGAGTGTATCGTGAAATAACAATTGACGATGACATTTCCCAAGAGCACTCTGTGTAGCGCCTAGTCGTAACCGATATACTAAAATTATGGCACTAAAATTATGGCCCTAACACTGACCCTTATGAAACACCTCACAATATTTCTAATCTGTCATATTCTGCCTGTCTTAGTAGGACTTTAGTTCTCTCCAATAAATGTGCACACGACAATGGCGGTTGTACAGGACAAGGAATTGAACGTGTAGATGATGTCAAGAGATACTGTTAACACCAGTTTGCTTAGAGAATTTACTTCCTCCGCCAGAGTGTAGATGGTAAGTCTGTTGGTCAAAATTTCTGGACAAGAACTAATTATTCCATCATCCAAATGTTTAAAGGTATAATGTAACATGATCAAAAAGAAATACAGAAAAAATATCTATTCATTTACAACAAAATCAAAGCAGCTGACTTGTCGCGTCTTCACACGGATACACGGATGCAATCGGCGACTTGGCCCCTGATATCTTCTAAGATATTCACTTTAATGGTATGCTATTAAAGATAATTTTGGTCTATATTTAGGCGCACAACATATCTTACGTGGTTTATTGAATAAAGATTAATTTTTAAAGATAAATTAAAATATAAAAATGTTTGCTATGACATAACTGTAGGATATAGACTTATATCATCACGAATTTTTTTCTATGTATTTTTATGGTACCTATACAATTCTGTTGTACATCATTTGGACATGTCCGGGAAAGTTTCGTCATTATTGGCAATAAAGTATTTATAAATTATTTTTTATGAAACATTTACTTTTTATATTGTTCTAGTTGTTCTATATATAATTTAATATTTATTTTATAGAAGGGCCACACTCATTTCAGCATGAATGGGTCAGCTGACTTCGACAGTACTATCTACACACAAGATCAACCTAAAGCAACCACAACTGTGCTGTCAACTTTCATTAGCGAGTGCAAGTACAGAGACCCATTGAAGCATAGGTGACTGTTATCACGGTAACTGTGAGCCTTTCATGCCATTTCCAAGCAGGGAATGCAAAAGCATCTCAATAGCCATACGGCATTGTCTGTATTCGCAATGAGTATAGTGATCACAGGTCAATGAGTTTTCAATCAGGCAGAGTAGTCACTTTGGCAGGCTCTTAAAATTAAAAACAAACCATCCTTGAAATAATCTAAATGATGGTGAAAACTGTATTTAAATCTTTTCGGTACATTGAAAGATATAAGTTAACTGTTAAAACGTTTGAGTTACATTCATTTAAACATTTTATAATATGTAAAATTGTATTTTTATAATTAACTGAAAGAGTACCCTCCCAAAAAAGTTCAATTAAATAACAATAAAGATCCCTATAAGTATTTTAAAAATGTGATCTAAGGTATTGAATTATTTCATCCCTACAATTCTTTTTTTGGAGTGTACTGCAGAAACTAAGTTTTATTATAGATAAAGTAATATGACACATGTTTATAAAACTATTAATTATATATAAAAAATTGTAAAGGTGAATAATCATGAATTAGCCAGAATAAGAGAAGGCTTAGACTTGTTACCTTCATCACTTCGAAAATAGAAATGAAAAGAAAATATAGAGATGCTTATACATGACTTATATGTACTTTAATTTTATATCAATCACATCAGCACTTCTTTCTGTGTGTTCTGGTTAAACCATGAAATAGACAAATTTATACAAAACGTTACTGAATTAATTGTTTGATCCAAAAATGTATGAATAGTGAGTGTATGCTTATTCGTATATATTTTTTGGTTTCCAAATCTCGTGTTGTCACATACATTGTGGTAACTGCTATTTAGCATATAACAGTGTCTATTAACACATAAAATATGAGGAGCTAAGTAAGCCGGACTTGGAAAGTTCCATAACACTTCGCGAGCATTCTTTGATACCGGTCCCTACCGGTTCTTGGTAATTCTACCTAAAATAATAATACTGTAAAATTTCGGGTTATTTTAAAATTTTAAATAGAGTATAAGAAGGCGTTCTATTCGTGATTGCTGCAAAACAATAAGATAGTAAAATCTAATCATACCGATTACAATTGTCCGGGCTGCCATTATATAATCAGATTACAGTATTTTGACAAAGACTATGTAGGCGATAATAATACAGTTTTAATATCTAGTAATTAAACTATTGACCAAATTAAATTTATTATTGAAGTCACAAGTAAATTTTGTTCAAAAGAATATTCATAACCCGACTACCAATTCAAAATACGAAATATAAATAACATAGAGTATATGAACTTGACACAGAGTTTGTTTAGACACTGTGGCGACATCTCTAAATTAATTTTCAAAGTTTTTGTTAGAAAGTATCAAAAATAAAATATTTTTAATTTATCATTATCTTGCAATCTCCCCATTACTTATTTATTTATTTATTTATTTATTAAGGTTCACCAACAACTGTTTACATCAATTCCTTAAATCTATACATGTTCATATCATAAAAAAAAATGCAACAGCTACTTATAGGTAAGCACCGTTCATGTAATAAAAATTGATTAAATTAAAAAATTAAAGTAACAAAATTCACATATTTCATATATACACACACAAATGCTCACATAGGTAGAGTTTTAATACATTTTTTATAATTTTTTACAGTTATTACGTCTTACTCATAGCCAACCACCAAGCACGAGCTGTATCCTCCGGATGGTATCAAAATGCAAATCCAATAAGATCGCGTAGTAGATATAGCTATGATGTGGTGTAACGATTTACCATTTTACACATTCTTGCATAGGGAGAATTGGCACCAAGAACTGTTCTTCTTAACGGGGGACAAAGTGGCGTAACTGGACCACGCGGAAATCTGAAAAGAACACAGAACTTAAAAAGGGCTACCAACTGAGGACAATCAATTTTTTGGTTGAGAATTTTGTACGCGAACATTACGTCGTTCAGGCCCATACGACCTGCAAGAGACTTCATTCTAAAGTGTTTAATTTTGCCCCCACAGGAATGTACTTTCTTTACGATACCATTGGAGAATGCAAGGTGCCAGAGAAATCGCTTTTGTATACGTTCAATGCGTAACGTATGTACAGCATAATGTGGCCTCCAGACTACGCTACCATATCCCAAGATGCTCTTAACCAAACTGTTGTAAACAAGAATTTTTGTTTTGCTGTTGCGAAAAGCTCTACAGTTTCTCAAAACAAAACCTAACATTTTAGATGCCTTTTTAATGATATTATCCAAATGTGGTTCGAAAGTCAATTTTTTATAGAAAAGAATTCCTAAGTCCCTGATAATATCAACTTCATTTATTTTGTCATTGTCTATATAGTATTTAGAGTTTATCTTATTCGGTTTTCGCGTAAATTTTACATGATAACATTTTTTACAGTTTAAATACATGTTATTGTTTTTGCACCAATATACAAGTCTATTGAGATCATTCTGTAAATTTATTACATCATCATTTGATTTTACCTCTCTAACAAACTTTAGATCATCCGTATACATAAAAACTTCTGGGAATAGGAAATAATCCGTGATGTCATTGATAAAAAAATTAAATAAAGTTGGACCCAGATGTGAGCCCTGAGTGACTCCAGAAGAAATGTGATGTAGAGTTGAACGATATTCATTCACTAACACAAAAAAAAATTTGTCCTTTAAATACGATTTCAACCATTGGAGCAGTGACCCATTGATGCCATAGGCTTGCAATTTGGCGATTAAAATATTATGGGCTACTTTGTCGAAAGCTTTACTGAAATCCGCATATATTACGTCAGCTTGATGACCTGAGTCCACAGTTTTTATTAAAAGGGTAAAAGGAACTAAGTTTGTATCAGTCAATCTAAGAGCAACAAATCCATGCTGACGGTCACTGAGATATAGCTTAAGATGATTTTTTAATAATGAACAAACTAAGGCCTCAAAAATTCAAGCAAATGATGATAAGAGAGAAATCGGTCTATAATTAGAGATATGTTCTGCATTATCGGACTTAAAAATTGGAACCACTTTTGTCACTTTCCATATCCACATAATGTGGGCAACACTCCTCTAGATAATGATTTATTATAAATAAGCATTAGTGGACCAACCGACTGAGACCCGCAAGATGAAATAAAAATTGGTGGAATTCTGTCAGGTCCAGCTCCTTTCCTATTATCTAAACTTTTAAGTAGTATTTCGTGGCTTATAAAAGGGCTATTTATACATAAGCTGTTTTTTTCCAAAATTTGTAAGAATTCTGAATTAAAATCATTACAGAAGTCCCGATCTGAACTATAGACAGATAATAATTTAGGATTATTTCCAAGTTCATCTTCTAGAAATTTCGTATAACTACTGTAACACTCAGTAGTTAGGCGGTCACAATTTTTGGCAATAAATTTTAATTCTATTGCATCTAATGGGTTGTTATATTTTTTATATCGATGCCGGAACTTGTTTTTTTTTCGTTCAACATTTTAATTAGTATATGGTTAAACCACGCAGGATACTTATTAGTTTTAGGCGCACAAAATGGTATAAATTTCTTTATATCTTTATTTCTTTATTATTTATATATAAATTACTTCGTAAAATATTTCAAGCATTTCATCAACACTATTGAGCCCCCCAAATAATTGTTCCCAGTCTTGTTCCTGAAAGAACTTACAAATTGATGCAAAGTCCTCCTTATAAAATTTGGATCTCATATTCGTAATGTCGCACCGTAGTTTGGTTTCCCTAGGCACAGCAATAGTAATGTCCAAAGGTGGATGCTGTCGTCGATCCACACTACTAACAGGACTTAAAGACTCCACTACAGTACAACACGCTAAAGTAAACAAAACAAGATTTAATATGCGTTCACCAGAATTCGGTACAAAATTGAATTGATAAAGTCTACTTACACATGTAAAATCTATCAGAGTTTCATTTAGACTAGATGTCCTTTTATTATGATTATTTGTATTGTCTACTGATACCCAGCTGATAGTGCCCAGATTAAAGTCGCCCACAATACAAACCTCAGCATCCATCATTTTTTCAAAGGCTGAACTACAAATATTAATAAATAGTTCCAAAGAGGGACGGTGTACAGGTGGTGGTAAGTACACAGCGCAAAAAGCCAATTGATGCACTGTATGCGCCCCATGTATATCTAAAAGCACTCATAGGTCCTCAAAACTACTTTCCCAATCTGCCATGCCTTTAGATTTTATATTATTCTGTACTGCAATTAGCACCCCACCTCCGTCCTTACTGCACCGTAAAATAGAAGTACTCCGGTCCCTCCTGTAGACCACGTATCGATCATCAAACAGTTCACCGCTCAGTACTGAATCATTAAGCCAGGTTTCGGTTAGAATTAAAATATCATAATTACTACAAGAAATATTACGAAAGAAGGCATGTGTTTTTGATCTTAAGCCTCGACTGTTTTGGTAATATATTTGCAAACTCTTGAATTTTAACAAAAAAAAATAGGCAATCATGCCCAAATTGTACACCCAACTTTAATCTATATAAACCAAGGACTAAATTGCAAAATCTCATTTAAGGTGTCGAAGCTTTTTATAAGCAAATAATTTGTATCGTCGTTTTTTTAACAAATATCCTACCGCCTCGCACCCACACATATTTGTAACCCTTCTCCCTCACCCTGAGTCTGGTAGTAGTATGAAGTGCTTTATTCGACGGTGCTAAGTGCTTAACAATGTACACTGGGACGCCCTTGCCAGCAATACCAAAGTCAGCGCTATTAAGCTTATTTTCCCTATGCTTCTTATTGTACTCAGAAACAGAATCTAGGAGCCGGTCACGAGTCCTTGGGGACGATAGCTGTACAACAGTAGATCGAGGACGAGCATTGCTGGTGTTGAGTTTGGCTATACGAGTCGCATGTAGAATATCGCTATCCCCAATTTCGCACCCGACAACTGAACCCAGTTTTTTAACAATGGTGTATAAATTTTCTCTAGTGTTTTTAGGTAAACACTGAATCTCCAAATTGTTGAAACGTGAATGTTGTACTAAATAATTTAATTTGTGTGTCAGCTCCGAAACTGTGGTTTTTAACTGGTAATTCTCTTCTGTTATATTTTTCATGCTACTTTTGGTTCTAACATGTTCAGATCGAAGAACATCGAAATCTTTCGTGTGATACGACAGCGATTCTTTCAGATCTTCCACTTCCCTTCTTATTGGCTCCAGCTCCTTATTGATTGTGTTTACTATCGACTTATCATTTAACTAGAGGTCATATAGTTCAAATTAGTCTTGAATTGGCATAAGTTTAAAGACCAATCCACTTTCTTATTGCTAAGCCGTTATATAAGGTGTCCTGCATTGTTTCTTTTTAGTTTGTTGAAAGAACTTTTATTTGCGAGCGTGTTTGTGTGAGATTTTATACGTTTTACGTAAGTCTTGAACTTATCAAATACCTTCTATTTGATCAAGGCTACTCTAAAATCACAATGAAGCCGATTGTTGGTGATATATGAAGGTTCATTTGTTATGATCCACAACAATGAAAACCTTTGAGAACTTTCATGTTGACGTTTGCAGCAATTCCCCATAATTCAACTCCTTAGGACAACACAGGCTTTAATATATATTTGTAAAGGAGTAACGATATTTTATAGCTCAGATTTCATCTTACTTAGCTTTACATAAAAATGAAATCGAGTAAGATTGGATTTTAAATATAGACAGTAGTTTGGTGGACAGATTTTCAAAATCTTGAATAGCAGACCTTGGTGCACAACCGAAGGATGGCTGTCGAATAGAACTACTTTTGTTTAAAGGGAGTATTGATTCCATTGAGTCCCCCAAGTCGATCAACCTGTTCAATGGTTCTATGAGTCCGAAATTTAAATTGGTGTGAAGAGATAATATTTGATTTATATATTTCTGGCAGTAATCTTTTCATAACGAAGGCTTCTAGTAAAGCCGAAGCAACCGTGCCTGGAAAGGATCTGCGTCAGTCCGAAGGAAAGAGACCTTGCCTACTCGGCTGCTGGACATGGGCCTCCCCCAAGGTTCTCCACAACAGCCGGTCCCGTGCCGCCCGCATCCAGCAGCCTCCCGTGACCTTTACCAGGTCGTCAGACCATCTTGTAGGAAGCCTACCAACGCTGCGTTTTACAGTACGCGGTCGCCACTTCAGAACTTTATAGCCCTATCGGCCATCGTTTCATTTCTAGGTTCGGCAGCGTTCGGGCAGCTATGTAACGTTTTCTCGTCACAAATACCACAGTATCTCAAGACAAAAGTCTTTGACCAGTGTGTGTTGCCAGTGATGACTTACGGCACAGAGACGTGGTCGCCCACAATGGGCTGGAAAAAAATGCTCAAAGTCACCCAAAAAGCAATGGAGAGGGCAATGCTCGGAGTTTCTTTGCATGATCGAATGAGGAATCCCGTATTGTGATATAGAAATTCTAAAGACAATTAGCCTAAACACATCATCCCAACGCCAACAATGGCGTCGCGGGTCGCCAGGCATTACCTCGCCTGGTCGGAGAACCCTCCCTTTGTGTTGGTGGGAAATGATACCCTTTCCTCTACACGTTCTATATGGAAATACCTTCCGCCAATGCAACTCTCTACCAGTATTTAGCAAAAATCCACTGTAAATCTAATAATATTCTATTCTATGTACTCTTTAAAATTATATTTATAATTAAAATATATTTTATAAAAAATACTACTGAAAATAGGCACGCCAACATTAAATTTACCTTAACAAATACGATAGATACGTTTTCTGATTCGAAAAAAATATAAATCATTGGTGTTCCCAAAATTATCACCTTTTAAGCATAATGTTACACTAATTTTTGTCGAAGAGGATACGAATTCTTTTTGGCAAGTTATTAGTGCTCGAGTCAGTGAAGGAACTCAGTTAAGAGTTGAAGAAAAGTACAAAAGTAGAAAAGTTATTCTGTCCTATAGCGAAGAGATTTCAAAACTCCGAATCATTTTAACTACACACATGATGTTTTTTGTTAGACGACTATTTACGAAAATTGTCTATTGTCTAATAGATCCTAAAGGTCCGTAGCCAACTCATAGAGAACCTAAAAATATTGCAATAAAGCAATGGTAATTAAAAAAATTGTAGTGACATTTGATTATTTTGAAATTTTAATTTTTTAAATTAGAAGATGCTAAATAGTTGACATTGGCAGAATATTTATGTGTTTATTCTACACGTTAGTTAGTTTCATAAAAGATAATAGTAAAGACGCTGCGTTCGATTAACTTAACAAAGAGCACATTACAAACAGTTACTCCGTCTTGACACTACATAATTTTGTTTGTTATTAAACATATTTTAAAATAATAGTAAAATAACTTTGTTACGGTTGTTGCAAAGATCAAAGGCTAAAATATTATATAGTTGAATTAATAATGATTCCACTATATGTTGAAACGAATGGCATTTCATACGTCTGGAATTCTGACGGTGAGTAATTCAATAATTTATTAAAACCATTTATCACTGGTGTATATAAATAATGTTAAGCTAGTTTCTTTGCGTTTCAAAAACTCAAAAACGTGCTCGATCGAGTTCAACTTTTGACATGCATTTTCGAGTTCAAATTTGTATGTTTGTACATTATTTTGATGAATATTTCGTCTAGACGCATCAAAAGTTGTTTTAAAGTTGAGTATTTCATTTTAATATTTTCATATATAACATCTGTTTTTATTCCAGACTGGTATAAGTTACGAACAGAATATCGAATATGTGGGGCTCTTACTGGGTCTGCTCCTGTACACCCCAGGCAGAATGATTGTTTAGGTAAGCATGTTATTTAAATGACTTAGTTTTACAGGTATACTAAAATAATTTTACTATTATAGGTATTCAAACTTAGGACAACTTTGTTAAACACATACCTTTAAAATATAGAAAAATGAGATTTATTATTGAATGAAGAAATTAAAAAATTAACTTCTAAAGTTAATCTTTTAGTTCAATTTAGTGGTGAGATCTAAAAACTATAATTAGAAGTCTGAAAGGTTAATCACAAGTAAATTAAGAGAAAGAAACTTGTTTAAAATTAACATAGACTTAATCTGTTGCCAAACCCTTGTCGTTTCAATTAAATTTCCTGACAGAAAAAGATAACTGGAAAACAACAAAATAAAGATTGACTATCAACACTCTTAAATAACCCACCGCTGGACATAGGCCTCTATTTGGGTGGACTATAGATAAGAAAAATTAATTAAATTTTCTTTCCATTTCTCTATAGGCACTTATGTTTGGTTACCTAAGGTTATGAAATATTAACCCATTAAATGTCTACTACTGCTACCATGTAGCTTGCTTAGGTCTTGTATTAACTCCACACAAGGGTCCACTATGTTTTAGTATGTATACCTAGTCTTGCCATAAATATTGTAATAAAGAAAAAAGAAAATTGTTAACTGCAAATAACATTTATTACTTTTACAGTGTGTCAGTTTAATACATAAATATAAAACAATTAAAAATATAAAAAGCTTATTCGAAGTGGTCTCCATTGGCTGCAATACAGTCCTTTAAACGATGAGGCCAGTTATCAATAGAAGCACGCACTCTTTCCATGGGAAAATTCTTCACTGCCAATCGTATAGATTGTTTTAGGGACTCCAAATTATCATGGCGTTTAGAGCAAGCTGTACTCTCTAAAACTGACCACAAATCATAATCCAGCGGATTAAGATCGGGACTAGACGACGGCCAGTCTTCAGCTCTGATGAAGTCCGAAACGTTCGATTCCAACCAAGACTGCGTGGACCGAGCTTTATGACCCGGCGCCGAGTCTTGCTGGAAGGACCATACTTGGTTATTGAACATGGTGATGTTAAGGGGCTTAACTACCTTCTCAAGAATGGTATCTTGATACACTTGTGCCGATGTTTTGATACCTTTTTCACAAAAATATGGCTCAGTCACTCCTTCATAGCTAACACCCCACCAAACCATCACTGAAGTCGGATAATGTCCACGTTGCACTCTGTCGACTAATTGGGAAGCTTCCTTAGAGCTTTGAGCATAAATACGGTCATTTTGTTTGTTAAAATGTTGCTCAATTGTAAAAATTTTCTCATCCGTAAACAAAATTTTTCTGTGACCTCCCTTTGCGTACCGCTTCAGTAGTTGTTTCGATTTTACCACCCTATTCTTCTTTAAATTATCAGTTAAGAAATGGCCAGTGCGTCTCTTATAGGCTGCAAGTCCTAAGTCATCTTTTAAAATACGCGACATGGTTCTAGGTGCTATCTTCATTTCCCGAGATAAAATCTTTTGCTTTCGGACAGGATTTCTTCGAATTCTTTCCCTTACTGCTTTGACCACCTTTTTCGTACGAACACTACGTGGACGGCCAGATCTTTTTCTGTCACAAACAGAGGAGGTCTCATTGTACCTATTAATAGCCCGGTACACAAACATTTTACTAATACCAAGTGTATGGAGAGTTTTAAAAATTGCATTTGGCTCCATACCTACTTTGTGTAATGCTATCACAGCGATTCGGTTCTCTTTATCACCCCACACCATTTTAATATCGCAAAATATTTTACAATGTATTGGCGCCAAAATGAGAAAACACAATGAACAATCGTATAAAAATGACAGATTCGAAATTCAAATGTAATATTTTTTTATAATTAAGTGTAACAGTATTTATGGCCAGACTAAGTATATTCAGTTTTGACTAATGGAACTATGCTTCTTGGCCTTCTGTCCTTCTTTCCTTTTTCATGTCTCAAATAAAACACTTCAAAAAATATTATAATGTTATTATTTCCAAATATCTTAAATGGTCTGAAGGTTCGTACCAGCATACAACATGTTAAAAATGATTTTATTGTGCACCATACCATAATAACAGATATTGACTTGGAACTCTATGATTTTTTTTCTAAATGTTATGTTGAAAATGCCTAAGATAAACAGTAAAAGAAAGCCTGTAACCGAGGATAAATCATCATCAACAACCTTTAATAGTCCACTGCTGGACATGGGTGTCTCCTTAGAATGGCCTACTATCATCGTAAGATTTCTGTCAAGTTTGCCTCTCTTTGCAGTGCTGTAGTGCTGTAAAGTAAGTTTCCTTAGTCAGAACTTATGATACCTTCAAATTAAAAAGGGCAGTGACAGTACAATACAACATATGTGTGATTTCAGGATTACCTTTGGCATTAAAATCGGAGGAGGCAGCTTTATTAGTTGAGAAAGGTGTTTGCACTTTATTTCGGTTACCAAATATAAGGTCAAAGCCAACTGAAGAAGAAAAGCAGGCCGTGCAGGAATTGGAAACGGAGTAAATGTTTTTATATTATGTTTTTCCTATTTTATATATTTTTTTAAATTCTTCTCATCAGTTACATAAAAAACTGTAAACATGTCTGTAACTTTACCAAATTCATTGTTTTAATTTAGTAGAATTAGCAAATGAGTGGTTCAGAACTACAAAAATAAATTGCGAGTGCCTGCTTAGTACCTACCTAGTAGTAGTCATACTGTTGGGTTCAATTCATTTCAGTACAAACTTATTCTATAAAATAAAATATTTATTTACTAACTTAAATAAAATATCAAGTTCAAATAACAAATCCTATTCTAGGCAAGCACTATTAACTTTATACAAATCCTCCTTTTTAAAACTTTTTACTTTTAAAGATGTTAGTTTTAAAGTTAAATAATAAGTATGTTCATTAAAATTATATTTTAAATACTTTTCAGTGCCATAAAAGAACAAAAAGAAGAATTAAAGAAGCGCAAAATTGATCAACTATCACAGAAGATTGATGTTATAATTGCAGGAAAACAGCAGAAGATGAAATCAAAAGGAATAGTAGGTATGTCATCTATGTTACCATCCAAGAGTGTTTATCATTCACATAATTCAGACTGAGTGAATCTGTCTGAATTATACCAATATTATTAGTGAAAACTAGTGTAAAATACATAAGAACACCTTTAATGTATATATCTTATTAATTTTACAGGGGTCCCCATAGATAAGGAAACAATATTACAAGAAGAAATAAACAAATTACCAGATATTGCACCAGGCCATTTACTAACACATTTACCTCTAGAACATAATTTATCAACAGGCAAGTATTCTGCAGTAGTACATTGTTTGATTCTTCATTTTTATTATAGCTTCAGAGAACCCATGAATCCATTCCACATACAGTTTTTTTGAAAACCCACCATTCTATGACTAGACTTATGTCTGAGGCTTAGACTTTATACCAAGCAGCCTATAAAAGTTAAATTCAGTTAAAATATATTAATGTTAAATCCATGCAAGCTGCATATAAATTTTTGTCAGCAAACTACTAAAGCTACGCCTGTATTGCTTAAGTTGTTGAATTTCAATGTCAATGTTTAAAGTGCTTAGGACAACAGCACAATCCTAGTGCTATCAGTCAAAAAAATCAACTTGGCAATGTGAAGCATGTTTGAAAACAGATAAATTATTGGTTTCTTTTTTTTCATTTGAATTAATAACTATTTTTTTATATTTATTTCAGAAAGGGAAGAGGTCAACATAGATGTTTTAAGACCTGGTGTTATCGAGGGACCTGGTGCCATTAAGTATAAGATTTTTAAAAAGTTATGGGAAAAAGAATATTATATAAGTAGTGGATCAAAATTTGGATGTGATTATCTTGTATATCCAGGTATTGTGCAATTTTAGAAAAGACTATATAGATATTTAAGATGATTGTATAGGATTAAATTTGATTCCAAGTTTTTGGATGAGTGAATTATCCTTAAATAATAATGTTCTAAAAAAACCTTGTTATAAAAAGAAACATAACAATGTAGGAATAGGATGCTATTTTTCTTTTTTTTATCTATTTTTAAAGTAATTTAATTAATAAAAAAATATTGTACAGCCTCCAACAACAACCTTTAACAGTCCACTGATGAATATAACCCGCTCTCTAGAAAGGAAATTTTGGCCTATTTGGTCATACTGGCCAGACGGGTTGGTATAAAGTACTCTACTCGGGGTGCTGGGCTAGAAAACCTCCACGTGGTGCACCCTGGAAACGTTGGCGATGGTGCTGTTCATCACTGCCAACGGCTAATATTCTAGCACGAAGAGGAAGCCATTTTCGTCGACAATTCGGCCGAGACTTGGTCCAACAGAGCGGGCATTTTGTCGATTCCTCTGTTGGCTCTTCGCTCTTCGGAGCATTGAGGAGGAAAACCTCGGTAAAAAATCATGATGGTGGGACCCGATTTGGGGTCGGAGTACCTCCGCTCAGCGGTGGAAAAGGTAGGACGGGCTCGGTGTGCACTTACACTGCCACTGAGCAGGCATCAGGAGACGTAGTCTCCCTGCCGCCGTCGACATATCGTAGTCCCGAGTTGGCGTCTCGCGACTCCAATCGGGGGCGAGGGTCTTGGCTTAGCCGCCCGGACTGCGAGGAATAAAACCTCTTTAAAAAATTACCCCGAATCCCGTGTTCTGGTGCGTGACCAGGGGATGCATGGCTGATGGGTAGTTCAGTCGTAAGCGCACTCCCAGCCGAGGCACCTGCGGACCCCTCGGTTGGGTACAAACTTACGCTTGCCCGGGTATTGGGGGATCTCTGCCCGGGTCGACTTTTATTTCTCCCCCACGCGTGGGAATAGTTATGAATATGCAAATAAATAAAAATTTAAACAAAAAAGACGAAGAAAAGAAAGACGTAAGTAAGACGGGAAAGTCCAGGAATACGGACGACTTCTCGACCAATGATACGGAACGTGTGACGCCTGTCTCGCTCTCAGAAGTTAATCTCGCTTCAGAGAGCCGTAGAAGATCGGATCGACTACGTTCGAGATCCGCTATTCCGACAGACAGAGGTGACTCTAGCACAACAGAGAGACGCTGGGAGCAATGGAGGTGGAGAATCAGGACAGCCGAAAACGCGGACGCTCCACAGACGACGAAGGAGATACTTCTCAGGAGTGGCTGCCTCCCAAAGTGGCTCGTAGCCGCAGAGGGAGATCACGCACTCCAGTTTCGGTTCCCTCAGGCTCCGTATTCACTAAGGCGGCAGCCTACAGACGCGTCAGAGTGGAGGGCGAATATGTTGTGGAGGAGGAAATCGCTGATCTCCTGCAAAGAATTCGGACGCCGGCAGTGGAAGAATTGGCAGCCCAGGCACCGGTGTCTTTGCAGGAGAGGGCGAATGTAGCTGTGGCCATCATTAACAAGGTGGCCACGAAATCTACAAACCTTAAGGGTTCATTTGTTAGGGCCCTTAAGGACTCGTCCTCCACCATTGCAGGGGTTGTTACTACCCTCATTGGGGATGTAGCTCGCCTGCAGGCAGCTAACGACCGCCTGACGGGCCAGGTGGCTGAGCTGAGCACTCAATTTGCTCACTTTCGGGCCCAGACGGAACACCCTGAGCGACAGGGCCGGGTTTCAGAGCGACCTGCCCACAGTCACGATTCTGGTGACGTCTTTGATGCCCATCTGCGTCAAGTACTTGACGCAGTGGGGCGTCTGTTGGACGGACGTCTCGCGGGCCTTGAGGCGAGGCTACCTCCAGCCCCCGTAATTCGGCCGCCACTCGCAGCGGATGGGGCGAAGGTCAACCGATTGAAGACGTCGCCGCCGGCTCCGCTTCCCGTTGCGGGCGGTCGTGTATCGTATGCAGCGGCAACACTTACGTCCGCCCCTGTTGCTGCTGCGAAGACAGCTAAAGCGACAAAAGTGGCGACAAATGCGGCTATGGAAAAGACGGCTGCTCCCAAGACTGGCCTAAAGGTTACAGCACAGACGAGAGCTGAGTTCCCTCCGCTTCCCACTCCGACACCTATATCTGGCCCCTCTACTTCTGCCCCCTCAAATGATGGGTGGCAGGTAGTCGGGTCGGTCAAGAAGTCCCGAAAGCGGGGCAAGAAGGCTACGCAAAAAGTAGCCTCTTCCCCACAGTCGTCATCGGTGGCAGTGGCCACCCAAAAGAAGCCGCGTAAACTACAGACGCCAAAGACTGCGGCTGTGGTGATCACTGTGTCACCGGAGACGGCAAATGTCGGGGTATCCTATGCGGCCGTATTCAAGAAGGCTCGGGATAGTCTCGCCAATCAATTTGGGACTGTAGGTGTCAAGATGCGCCTTGCCCAAACAGGAGCTCGAGTTTTAGAGTTCCCTGGGGCTGAAGGTATAAAGACGGCTGATACCTTTGCCGAAAAGCTGCGGACTATATTTTCAGATACGGATGGTGTAAAGATCGCCAGGCCCACCAAATGTGCGGAATTGCGTATCTCGGGCCTGGACGACTCCGTGACGGTTGAGGATGTCCGCGTTGCGATTCGGGAGAAAACCGGGTGCAGCGTGGACAGCATCAGGGTTGGCACCATCCGTCCCGGTCCAGGAGGCTTGGTGCGACGTGGATAAGCTGTCCCGTAGCGTCAGCTAAGATTTTGGGCGATGTCGGCAAGATCCTCGTCGGTTTCGTGAACGCCAGAGTCACAGTTCTGGCGGCGAGACCGATGAGGTGCTTCAAATGCCTGGCTGCGGGACACACTCGCATCAAGTGCGATAGTTCTTTCGACTGCAGCGGATTGTGTTTCCGCTGCGGTCGACCGGGGCACAAGGCGGCGGAGTGCTCTGCCGCCCCTCACTGCCCAACGTGTGCGGCGGGCAATAGGCCTGCCAATCACCAGATGGGACAGGGGGGCTGCAAGCCTTGCCGCAGTTTTCGGCAAACGTCGGAGGCTAGCCAGTCGGCCCAGGCTGCCTCCGACGTAGTTCGTGCGTCAACCTCGTCGCCTATGGAGGGGGCTGTAGAGATGATTCTTTAATGGATCAGGTCTCCAGCCTCCTTGTCCAGACGAACCTGAACCACTGTGCCGCGGCGCAGGACCTCTTCCTGCAAACCATGGCGCAGTGGTCGATTGGTGTTGCTGTAGCTGCGGAGCCCTATTATGTTCCTCCCCGTCCAAACTGGTTGGGTGACCGGGACGGCTCCATGGCAGTCGTCGGCTCCATGGCGGCTCATTCCCCGCCCTTGTCGCTAAGAGACAAGGGCTCTGGATATGTTGCTGCTGAGTGGGGGGGGATTACCATATATGGTATATATTTCTCCCCCAACCGGAGTTTGAGCGACTTCGAGGTTTTCCTCAATAGCTTGGAGACCTCGATGCGGCGACTAGCGTCTGGGCACGTCCTAGTGCTGGGGGACTTCAACGCAAAATCCATTGCGTGGGGTTCCCCCAGGACGGACGCTAGGGGCGAGGCCGTAGAGGAGTGGGCGGCCTCGGTGGGCCTCTGTTTACTAAACAGGGGCTCCACCAACACGTGCGTGCGACAGCAGGGAGGGTCGATAGTGGACCTTTCGTTCGCTACCCCTGCTCTCGCCGCACGAGTAAGGAACTGGCGCGTCCTGGAAGAGGTTGAGACGCTCTCGGATCATCTCTACATCCGATTTGAGCTCTCCCGGACCCAGGACGCCAGTGGGGGTCACGCGGCGCGGCGTTCTTCTCGCTTTCCGCGGTGGGCTGTAGCCAAATTAAATAGGGACCTACTAGAGGAGGCGGCCATTATTCACTCTTGGCTGTCTCCGCAGGCCCCGGCCGAGGAGGTTGACATGGGGGCTGGTCGCTTCCGCGATGCGGTTACGCAGATCTGCGATGCGGCCATGCCCCGCATACGAGGTTGTCGGCCTCCACGGAAGGAGGTTTACTGGTGGTCCCAGGAGTTGGCGGACCTCCGTGCGGCCTGTACTCGTGCCCGGAGGTCCTACACCCGTAGTCGGCGGCGACATCGCGAAGAAGGCGGAGAGGACCAGCTTCATGAGGAGTACCGAGAGGCGCGGAAAACTCTGAAGCTGGCCATCAGCCGCGCCAAAGAAATTAAGCGTAAGGAGATGCTGGAGGGTCTCGATTGTGACCCCTGGGGTCGCCCTTATCGTGCGGCGCGACAAAAGCTCCGCGCGTCGGGCCCCCCCTTACAGAGACTCTCCAGCCCAGCTTCCTGCGGGAAGTGATCGAGGGCCTTTGCCCACAGCGGGTGGAACACACACCCCCGTCGATGGCTTTCATGGTCGGAGACGACGGGGGGAACGAGGACAATGTTCCACCCGTCAGGGAATCGGAGGTAGGGGCGGTTGTTCTACGGATTCGCTCTAAGAACACCGCCCCCGGGCCGGACGGGATACCTGCCCGAGTGCTGGCCCGAGCCCTCGAACACATGTCGGACCGCCTCAGGGAAGTCCTGGACTCTAGTCTGGCGTCCGGACGCTTTCCTGAGTGCTGGAAAAGCGGGAAGCTGGTCCTTTTAAGGAAGCCGGGACGGCCTGCCGATTCGGTAGCGGCCTATAGGCCCATGGTGTTGCTGGACGAGGCGGGTAAACTTTTTGAGAGGATACTCTCTGCTCGCATCGTCCGGCACCTCTGCGAGGTGGGCCCCGATCTGTCGGACGCCCAATTTGGTTTTCGAGCGGGGCGTTCGACAGTCGATGCTGTGTTGCGCCTGAGGGCCGTTACCGAAGAGGCGGTGAGCTGCGGCGGCGTGTTGTTGGCGGTGTCGTTGGACATTGCCAACGCATTTAATAGTCTGCCATTTAGCTGCATCAGGGAAGCACTCCACTACCACGGGGTGCCAGAGTACCTGAGGCGGCTTGTGGCAGACTATCTTGAGGAGCGTACCGTCATGTACGAGGACCGAGATGGTATTCTGAGGCAGCGGCCCATGTCGTGCGGTGTTCCACAGGGGTCTGTCCTTGGACCACTTCTGTGGAACATGGGATACGACTGGGCCCTTCGAGGTCATCTTCCTCCCGGGCTGGGTGTAATTTGTTACGCTGATGATACGTTAGTTACGGCCCGGGGAGCGAACTTTCAAGAGGCGGCGCGCCTGGCTACCACAGGAGTCTCTTTGGTGGTCGGGCGTATTGAGGCGCTGGGTTTACGGGTGGCCCTAAATAAGACGGAGGCCCTTTTATTCCATGGGCCCCGTCGTGGTCCGCCACCCGGCGCCTCTATCGTAGTCAATTCGGTCCTCGTACCGGTTCAGGCCCAGATGAAGTATCTGGGCCTGATCCTCGACGGCAGGTGGCTCTTCGACGAGCACTTCCGACAGCTTTCTCCAAAGCTGGTCGGCGCTGCTTCTGCCCTTGGGCGACTTTTGCCGAATTTGGGTGGAGCTAGCGTCGCGACAAGACGGCTATACACGGGGGTTGTCCGGTCAATGGCGCTGTATGGTGCACCGGTGTGGGCGGCGGCTCTGACCGCCCAGAATAGGGCTCGCCTCTGGCGGCCTCAGAGGATATTGGCGGTTAGAGCCATACGCGGTTACCGCACCGTATCGACGGAGGCGGCGTGCGCCTTAGCCAGTACTCCCCCGTGGGATTTGGAGGCGGAAGTGCTCGCCGAAGTTTATCGGCGAACGGCAGACTTCCGGGTGGGAAGCGGCATTCGGCCCCCACCCGAAGAGATACGCGAGTGGCGAGAGGCCGCTCGTCGAGCCACGATGGCTCGTTGGTCGTCCCGGCTGGAGGCTCCACGTGCTGGCTTTGCCGCCGTGGAGGCTCTCCAGCCGGTCATCGCCGAATGGGCGGGGCGGCAGCACGGGACCCTTTCCTTCCGACTGACGCAGACTCTTTCCGGGCATGGTTGCTTCGGGAAGTATCTGCACTCGGTCGCCAGGAGGGAATTGAGTCCCGCCTGTCACCACTGCGACTGCAGTGAGGACTCGGCTCAGCACACGCTGGCGGTTTGTTCCGCCTGGGCGGCGCAGCGTGGGGTCCTCACTGCAGTTATTGGAGAAGATTTCTCGCTACCGGCCGTCATACGCTCCATGGTCGGTAGCGACAGTTGTTTTACCGCGGTCGCAACCTTCTGCGAAGACGTAATTTCGCGGAAGGAGGTGGCGGAGAAGGCCCGGGAGGACAACCTCCACTCGGACCCAATTCGCCGCCGGCGAACCGGGCGGCGGAGGCGCGCGTACCAGCGCCTCATGCCGCCTTGAGTGTGGCCGCGGGTGGACGGGACGGGTTTTCCCCTCCATCCGCTATAATGACCAGCCGCGAAGAGGCGACGTCCGCGTGTGCCGTACGTCGCCTAAAAGGAGAGTTTATCCGCAGATGGTGTCCGCGGTAGCGGGCAGGCGCTAGGAGGGATCTGGATGTCGTAATAACAGCTGTTCCCGGATCCCTCCTATGTCAGGCGCAGAGTGGCACACCGTGTGGTCGGTCGGTCTGATTCCGACACAACACCCCGCCGTAAACCCCGGTGGGGTGACGGCCCGAGGGGGTATCCACACGTAAAAAAAAAAAAAAAAAAAAAAGTACTCTACTCTAGTATGTAATAAAATTTCTTATAATTCCAGTAGTCGTAATAAAGTCCATTTTCTATGTGATATAATAATTTAATCAATATTTCAGGTGATCCAGTCAGATTCCACGCCAGTCATATGGTCAGATGTGTGTGTGATCAAACTGTTGGTCTAAGACCAGCACAGTACGTAGCATTTGGAAGGCTCTCTGTTTCAGTTAACAAACTGGCTGTTTTTGCTTATATTAATCCTTCTGGCGATGTAGATTTTCAAACACTACAATGGCATGAAAGTATTATAAGAAAAGAAATATTTAAGGAAATGTCGTAAATAAATAATTAATTTAATTTTTATCTGTATATTAATATTTTTATGTACCTCACCCATTAGACCCAATCCCCTTATCTAGTAGTGGTAATTTATTTTACTTACGACTTTTGTTACTCGTCATGACTATAATTCGTAATTACGTTATGCCTTTGGGTCAATTTAAAGATTGATGTCATCCATACTAATAGAAATGCGAAAGTGTCTGCTGTCGGTCACCTTTTCAGCCATAAGGTGCAGATCTGAATTAGATAACATTTGGTACAGAGAAATGGACATAAGATAGTCTTTATCCCACAAATTATCCATTAATCTATTATATGCTAGATTAGTAATTATGGATCAAGATTACTGTCACTGCAATTAAGAATTTAATCTTGATCAAAGCAAATGTCAGTTTAGTTTTCAATGTGGCGCCAACCGAGGGTAACGTAGTGACCACAACAATTATTAAAATGTGTAAATGTATAAGGAAATGTGATTTTAGGCCAGAAATTTTTTATAAATCAAGCATAAATACTATTCACAAGTACATATGTTGTTTATATATTAATATTAAGGAAAATACCGAAATAAGATTTTCATAATTGCAAGTTACAAATATTGTTACTATTAACACAATCTTTTTTTACAAAATTAATGAGAGATTTTGTAATTAATAAAATAGGATGCTTGAGTTGTTTGAGCTTGAGATGGTTTGATTTTTGTTTCAAAATTATTTAGCAATAAGAATAAATCATGGTAAGAACTAACATGAAGTTTTGATCTTCACACTCATATTTAACTGTGAATTAATAATTTACAAATTAACTGCAAAATTTCGCATACGTGTTGGAAATAACACGTATGCGAAATTTCATTCCTCCGTACGATATCACTTTACATTTATACTAAAATGTATGCTTATAAAGTTGTACCATGTAAGTAAAATTGTACTAGGAGATTCATTCAAACTTACAAAAAAGACTCTAAAAACGGTGTACAGCGGTGTTTGATTTTATTTTTTATATATACGATTTTGACAAACATTCACTAGCTATTTCATGTCATCATTATTCTATTCAACCATAAAAATAATTTTATTTTGTTTATTTTTTTCAAAGATTTTATGAAATCTTTGTCGGTTTTAAAATTTCGTACAGTAGTCAACACTGGTAAGCCATTATAATGTTTATTCTTTGTCTTTGTCTAATATAGCGAGGGTACTGTTTTTGTGGCACGTGTAAGTGAAACATACGGATGTTTACTTTCAAATATTTAATTGTTTCACAGCTACGTCGTCACAGTTTAAATTTATACAAAAGTGACTATGTTTTTTGCTCCTCTACAGATTCCTAATTCAGTTTCATTTCAATGGATACGACATAGGCCACTTTTTATCGGCGATCACTGACATATTGTATTGAGCTGTGTAAAAACTAGTTCATAATAAGGATTAAGGACAGATGCACATAATATAATCGGTAAAAGAAGTATGTAATCGAATCATACCGTATGGATTGTTTTCAAAAATGTTAGAAAGTCATAAAAATACTTATGTAGGTTCAAAATATTTGATTATATTATATTTAGTACGTTGAAACTTAATAAGAAAACAAGGAAAAACCACACACTGTAATAATAAACTCCATTGTAGCGCTGGACCCACTAGAGAGTTTCTATATTATAAACGGAACGTCATTTTTCCTAAATGTCAAATAGACAAACATCAAAGAAAGAACTGTATTCCTATAAGAGTAACAATACGCTATTATAACACAATACTGATTAAACATATATAATAAGAAATGGACGATCCGGATTTAGATAAAATTAGACAACAGCGTCTTGCTCAATTACAGGCTCAACATGGGGTATGTATCAATCAACATAATAGTACAGGTTAGGTTACACATCTGCTATAATTATGCGTTTGCTGTTTGACATATATGAATATATTACCTGTACCGACATATTTTCAATGAAAGAAATATATAATAAAGTTATACTAAATTGATAATTCATCTTATTCTCCAGGGGACCGGTGATCCTAATCATGCTAAAAAGCAAGAAGAGAGAATGCAGGCAATGGAAGAAGCGAAACTCACAATTCTTGCTCAAGCTCTCAGTCAAGATGCACGAGCCAGATGTATGTATTAAGATATGTGTAATGTTATTATCATTTTTTTGTGAAATATAAATTAATAATAATAATTATTTCGGACCTTTGACACACAACTTAATCTAGTTTCAAACTAAGCAGAGCTTGTGCCATGATAACTAGACTAACTGAATACTTATATACTTTTTTTGTAAATACATACACATTATACATAGAAAACACCCAAACTTCGAAACAAGTATTTGTAGATCATACAAATATTTGGTCCGATCTGGGAACCGAACCCAAGATCTCAAGCAGCAGTCGTATTCACTACCACTGCGTCACCGAGGCAGTTAATATCAAGATAGATGTATGTTCTACATGACCACTAATCATACTCTTGTGTGCTTTAAAGTTTGTTATGATGTATGCCTTTGCTTTGTCACTTTTTTATTGATGTTCAAAGGAAACTTATATAACTATTTCTCCTTTTTTTAGCATCTTGGTAACATAATTATCATAAGCAAAAAATCTTGTTATTAATTGAATTTTTATTAATGTAAAAGTTACTCAAACGTAAAAGTCATGAGATTAATTGTGACTAATTTTAGTATTCTATGCAGACTGGACATTTTTCTTGTAAGTCTAATTAATTATTTTCTGTGTTTGATTTTCAGTGAACACTATTAAACTTAGTAGGCCCGAGAAAGGTGCTATGGTTGAGAACATGATCTGCAGAATGGCCCAGATGGGACAAGTTCGGAACAAGATAACAGAGCAAGAGTTGATACAGCTGTTAGAATCTGTCAATTCACAGATGCCTAAGTCATCCAGCACTGTTAAGTTTGATAGGAGAAGAGCAGCACTGGATTCTGATGATGAAGACTTCTAGCATTTAGATCTTCTAGCTTTTTAAGACTATACTTAATAAACAACAAAACCTGTCATTGCAATGCCTTAACACAACAATAAATGCTTATTTATAATGGAAATGTATTTTCATAAAAATATATTTGGTTTTACAAGAAGAAGACAGAGAAAGAGCTTTATCATTTCACTTACAAATGTCGTTTTGTATTATCGTAATAGGTATTTTTTTCTATGAAATTAATACTTATTGTAGGACCTTAGAATGTAACTCTTAAAATGTCTATAACACATAATGGTCCAAGAGCCCGTGAGTGCCAGACCTTCGTCATTTTATAAAAGCTGAAAGTTCTTCTATGTGTGTCCCTAGTACAGGTAAGAATGATCCCCAAACATGAAGCTGAGGCAGCGGTGGCTTTGGCAGATAACAGGCAACAAAGGTATGTAAAATTCCATCTCAAATTCGTCATAATATAAAACTTGATTTTTTTATATTTGATTCATAATAATATCAAAACTCGCGTTGCTCATTGCCAGACAGTTAGTATGGTTCCAACCCTCTGCCGGACACCCCTAAACTATTATAATTTATAATTATACTTACGTTATATTATAAAACCTAAATTTAATATATAATTTTTTGGGAGCCTATTAAACTATGTTTACATAGTAGCCGGACAGTTTCGAAGGTTCTATCATCTTGCCAGACGCATTCAAAGTGAGCAGTAATCGGGAGAGCAAGGAGCGAATACAGTAACTAAACGTTATATTATAAAACCTAAGTTTCATATATAATTTTTTGGGAGCCTATTAAACTATGTTTACATAGTAGCCGGACAGTTTCGAAGGTTCTATCATCTTGCCAGACGCATTCAAAGTGAGCAGTAATCGGGAGAGCAAGGAGCGAATACAGTAACTAAACGTTATATTATAAAACCTAAGTTTCATATATAATTTTTTGGGAGCCTATTAAACTATGTTTACATAGTAGCCGGACAGTTTCGAAGGTTCTATCATCTTGCCAGATGCATTCAAAGTGAGCAGTAATCGGGAGAGCAAGGAGCGAATACAGTAACTAAACGTTATATTATAAAACCTAAGTTTCATATATAATTTTTTGGGAGCCTATTAAACTATGTTTACATAGTAGCCGGACAGTTTCGAAGATTCTATCATCTTGCCAGACGCATTCAAAGTGAGCAGTAATCGGGAGAGCAAGGAGCGAATACAGTAACTAAACGTTATATTATAAAACCTAAATTTTATATATAATTTTTTGGGAGCCTATTAAACTATGTTTATATAGTAGCCGGACAGTTTCGAAGGTTCTCTCATCTTGCCAGACGCATTCAAAGTGAGCAATAATCGGGAGAGCAAGGAACGAATACAGTAACTAAACGTTATATTATAAAACCTAAATTTTATATATAATTTTTTGGGAGCCTATTAAACTATGTTTATATAGTAGCCGGACAGTTTCGAAGGTTCTATCATCTTGCCAGACGCATTCAAAGTGAGCAATAATCGGTAGAGCAAGGAGCGAATACAGTAACTAAACGTTATATTATAAAACCTAAGTTTCATATATAATTTTTTGGGAGCCTATTAAACTATGTTTACATAGTAGCCGGACAGTTTCGAAGGTTCTATCATCTTGCCAGACGCATTCAAAGGCGGTCCGAATTGTACTCGCAGCACTTACGACGTTTAAACTGCTAACGTGTGGACCGATTTAGTGAGCGCGCGATAACGATGAAAATGATGAAAATATTTAGATTTAATTAAAATAAATTAATTTCTCTGTAAATTTCTTATCTTGAAAAAATGTGTCCTTTGGTATAATAAACACTAATATTTGATTTACTTTGTTTCATTGGCTTTATAATTTTAATAGCATTGACAATAATAAACTTCTTAAAAATGAAAAATTATATCAATTAAATTATTAGATTTTCGACATGATTGACATTGTATGAGAAAAATTTTACTCAGTATTATTTTAAATATTTGTTATTGAAATTGTAAAAAATAATTAATGAAATTTCTGGATTAAGAAAAAAATAAACTGCAAAATTTGAAATTAATAACAATGGGTGCGCAGTGAAATCCCGCAATAGACTAAGCGCTCTGTTTCATTCGCACTAGTTACTGTATACGCTCCTTGCTCTCCTGATTACTGCTCACTTTGAATGCGCCTGGCAAGATGATAGAACCTTCGAAACTGTCCGGCTACTATATAAACATAGTTTAATAGGCTCCCAAAAAATTATATATAAAACTTAGGTTTTATAATATAACGTTTAGTTACTGTATTCGCTCCTTGCTCTCCCGATTATTGCTCACTTTGAATGCGTCTGGCAAGATGAGAGAACCTTCGAAACTGTCCGGCTACTATATAAACATAGTTTAATAGGCTCCCAAAAAATTATATTTAAAACTTAGGTTTTATAATATAACGTTTAGTTACTGTATTCGCCGCTTGCTCTCCCGATTATTGCTCACTTTGAATGCGTCTGGCAAGATGATAGAACCTTCGAAACTGTCCGGCTACTATATAAACATAGTTTAATAGGCTCCCAAAAAATTATATATTAAATTTAGGTTTTATAATATAACGTAAGTATAATTATAAATTATAATAGTTTAGGGGTGTCCGGCAGAGGGTTGGAACCATACTAACTGTCTGGCAATGAGCAACGCGAGTTTTGATATTATTATGAATCAAATATAAAAAAATCAAGTTTTATATTATGACGAATTTGAGATGGAATTTTACATACCTTTGTTGCCTGTTATCTGCCAAAGCCACCGCTGCCTCAGCTTCATGTTTGGGGATCATTCTTACCTGTACTAGGGACACACATAGAAAAACTTTCAGCTTTTATAAAATGACGAAGGTCTGGCACTCACGGGCTCTTGCTCTATAAGTAAAACTTAATATAAAATCCATTTCATTAAACTGTCCTTATATTAAATGCTTGTAACATTTTACACATAACACAACAACATATAGAACTTAAAATAAGAAGGAATTAGGAGTTTAGGCCCAGGACCACACTCACCTCACTCCACACTCAACTCGATTACCTCATGATTTGTAACCACCCATTACTTCTAACTCTCGTAAAAGCGGAAGCACTGCTGTTAAAACTATTTCGCGGCTTTTGTACCTCCTCAATTTACAAACTTCGTCCCATATGCTTTTATAATAAGTGTGACTGCCTTTATGTTTAGCTGATGGTATAAAAACTTTCTTTATGGACTTCATGGTGGCTGTGTCAAAATCTGTTTTGTAAATTTTGGATTTCAATTGGGTATTTGCCTATTAAATTGAATTAATATGTATTTGAAGACGCCGCGTCTCGTAGTGTCAAAAATAAACAGAAATAACATAATTTGTAAAATTTTGATGCAAACGGTACAAAAAAGCACTTATAACTGGTGCACGAAACTCCAGTGGAACTTATGCGTAACGACATAACCATGAATTTTTGATTTTAGGATTGATTTTACAAATTACTGTGTTTAATCGAGGATGATTGTTAATATTATTAAAAACTTTGATGATTTCCTAGAATACACATACTACATTTAAAGATTGTTTTATTTAAGAACTACGGGCTGTTGTTAGCACATTATTTAAAACTTTGTTGTGACTACCACAACTGTAATGTAACTGGCTCCGGTGGAAGTGATCGAGGAAAAAGGTATTGTCCCAACGACCATCAGTAGTGGCAGGTTTAGTAGTGGCTATTGGGAATAAACATACACAGATTACATGACACGTCATCTGCTCAGTTTCTTATTTATTTATTTTTGTACCCATTACGATCAAATCTTTGGTCAATTAGAGGTTGGAAGTTAAAGAGTATCATTGCCGAGATTAATTGTCAAGTTAGGGATAAAGGTGATGACTCCAAACCGGCTGTGTATGAATTCATGAGTACATTGTGTAATTTTAAGTAAAGTTTTTAACTTTGTCAGATTTTTTACTTTTGATATCATCAATTTTGATGATATTTTAGTCATTAGTTTCGCTATTCATCGCTAGAAAAGCACGTAAAATGTCACTAATTGTAGAACGGTGTCAAAATACAATATTTATTAGAATTGGGTAGATGATTGTATCGTAAATAAATACCAATGTCCACTTCATTACAACTAATATCGCGAAACATTTCGAAAAACACAATTAACATAGCTTTTTATTATTATTACGAATTTCAATCAAATATACTGTGAAATATATTGTTCAATTGAGTAGTCTAAAACAGTGACGTCACAATTTAGTACATTTTTATAAAAATTGTCATTTTGATAGATGATAAAAAGTAACTAATTTGACTAAGGTGTCATCTAGCCTATTTGCTTATTAACTATTTTTTGTGTAGTCGTTGAAGCAGTCTTTGCTTTTTTTAGCGCATAAATAAACTTTACACTTCGCACACATTATTACAGTCTTCAAATTGCAGGCTGGAAACATACATATCATTCTATTAGGTGTTCTTATTTGTTCATGCCCCACGCCATCGAGTATAACGTCGCTTGGGGGTAAAACTTGACAAGGTTTTCCTTTCCGTATCTTGGAAGGTGGGCCAGCTTCTGCAGTTGATGTAGAACGTGGACGACTCCTAGGTATAGGTGTGGAATATTTGCAAAGTGTATCTGCTAATTCCGAACGAAAGTCTGCAAGATTCATGATATCTTTGCTGGCTTTCTCTCTTTGACCCATTACTTTTTTGTAAAGAATCCATGCATTGATGATGGTAAGGTCCAATAGATGCTAAAATATTCTCATGTACCATTTTCTACTTTTGATACGAATCCTGTACCTGCCAAGGTGGGAATCCATCAGGTCGACGCCTCCCATATGTGCATTACACTCTTTTATAAGCTTGGGGCAAATAATTTCCACTTTTCGTTTCAATTTTTTGTCATACCTATGACTTGTTCCCGCAGGTTGTCCTACGTAAGTGGATGCTAGGATTACTGTTATATACTGTTTATTGTTCTTCCGTGAAACAGCGGATATTTCAATATTATCAAAATTAGTGACATATTCTTCACATGCTCCTCGAGGTATAGAATTTTTCATTACCTCTTGTTTATGAGGCAATTTACAACTTTTCCCCAAACGATTTCGCTGAATAGTTCCTAAAGAATGGATTCCCTCAGTGGCCAAATGATACATTAGGGGCAAAGAAGTATAATAGTTATCGAAATATACGATATGGTTTCTTTGCCTAGGAACCACTCTGACCAATCTCATGACAGTTTGTCCAACCACTCCTATTTCAGGTTCACTCGGTAGTCTCTCGTCATCTTGTTCTTTACCCGCGTATATTATAAAATTATATGCATATCCCAGTAAGCTACAGAAGACTATTATTGGAAGATAAATTTTCAGAACCCAAAAAAGCTATTTTATCTTGGGAATAGACCAGGTTTCGTTTTCTCCATACCAAACTTCTACCTCCACTTGGCAGAAGTACTATTGGAGGATTAGTGTCACAATCTGCGTCAGTTACTGTGGGAGGATCGATAACATTGATAGCTGCATTGATGTCTTCACCATTACCACTCAATGGCTCTGAAGGAGATTCTTCTAACTCGTCTAAGACATCTTGTCGAGAAGGATAATAATCTAGGTCTTCTCCGTCGGATTTCTAGCATGCGAAGCATCTCTTCGATATTTTTGTCATTTATAGCTAAAAAGCAACACAATAGCATGCAATATCTAACCACCAAGCAAAGTAAAATAAGAAATAAAACATTTGCAACGTATAAGAACACGTTAGCATTTAGTGGGAAAAAAATGTACCACAAATGCATGAAGGGTCGTTTTCGGCACAAAGATATTTTGGTGTTTTTACGAGTGAATTATTGAAAAGTGAAGTAAAATAATAATAAGCACATATATTTGAGGAACTTACCTGCTAAAATATTATTTTTACTTGAACGAATATAATAAACGAATATATTTTTTTTCGAGTGAAATTTGGTTACTTCGCTTGGCGCTAAATACTTCTGTCTTCTGGTATAATTTCACAGATAAAATATACTGGTAACATAGAATAGAGGTTGATATTCTCGTATATGTTTCTTCATAGACAACCGATTAAAAATGCAAAAGCTAATAATATGTTAGTTAAGTATTTGGCGGGCTATTTGAACTTAAATTTATTGTGCCGTTTTCGGCACAATATGCATCTAAGGGTCAAGAGATAGTCACTGAAGTGTTGAACTTCGAATCACAGAATGTGCGAGTTTAATTTGCGTCAGCACTCACAAACGGGCAAGACTAATTATAATGTGATCAAAACATGCAAAGAGGCGTGAGAGAAAAAGTTTTTCAGTCGACCCTTCCCAGGTTTTGTAAATTTATTTCATTTCAAATTATTGCTCGGAGCAAAATAAAATTATTTTACAGATAACATGAGATTACAGATTTTTTATATTTATAACTCACACCTAAGAACTTTTATGTAACTCATTCTTTAATAAATAAATAATAACTAAGCTAGATTTAATAGGCAAATGATCTTACCTCTTTTGTTAAAAAAATAAAAGAAAACGAAGATATTTTAAATTACTATTACTTGTTGGGTCAAATTTAATATTTAGGTAAAGTTTTGCTTTTACAGTTTATTTAAGTTGTAGTTTAAAAAAAAATAACATTTGCCTACTAAAAACAAATGTCAAATGAAGCATGTTTAAACTTGATTGGCCTGTTTGTCTAGCGGCTAGTCAGGAAACCTGACTTTTTTTCTTTCTTATAAAACAACTACCAAACTACGAACATACACTGTGTCGTGGGGAATTTTACAAATATTCATGTAACGTTACAAATAACACCCAGATTCACACTAAAAACTCATACATTACACGAAGTGTTGTCCTGTGTAGGGATTGAACCCACAACACTTGGCACAATTTGCATTGTACACAATTTGCTTTTTTTCCTGTTGTGTATACATGTTTTTTGTCTTTAATTATTGTAATTCGTGTAACAATTACATAAATCGTTTTATAATTAAAGTAAACAAAATAAAAGTAAGTGTTTATGCTCATCTCTTCACTTTTAATCTCTGATAGTTTATTAACGTAATTTAGTGCATAGAGTATAACTGAGATTACATAACTGTGTTAGCAAATTTATGCAGCTTTGGAGCAGCTTTACCACTTCACTCCTGTGGCGGTGGACATCATGTGCAGCTAGGGTTATGACACTAAGAGGTTTGTAAGGCAATTAATAGAAGAATGGTGACTCCCGCTCCACTTCGTTCCTGGTGCAAAAGTTGATATTGCTATTCAACGTGGCAATACTGTAAATGTAATAGGCACCTTTTACCGGTAACGATCAACGATAGGCAATTTAACTGTTATATTATTTTGTAAATTAATGCGATATTATAGTAAAAAATAATGTACTTTACAATAAAAAAGTTAATTAAGTAGTGGAGAACCTATATTTTTCATATTTAGTTTAAGTTTTATTAACTGTACAACTTATATTATGGAAACATTATGGAAATACATTAACACTATAAGATTAAATATGTTATAGTAGAAATATTCCTTTAAAATCATTTTCTTGTTTTTAGCCAAAACTAAAATGTAGTGCAAGTAGATATTTAAGTACTTATGTCAGTATCTACGCATATAGACGTCACTGTTGAGCAATAAATATCTAACAAATAAATCTAAATAAACAAGTTTAAAGAAAGGCTTAAGGCACGATAAACTTTATCAACGATTTTGGATTTTTCTACGACTACATCCTGATCGAGGAACGTTTGCGTCAAAATTATCTATTGGTTAGTGATAGTAAAGTGATTTTGGAATATTTCTTAATTACGGTATTGATGACTTAAATGTAACTGTCTTACCGAATATCATGAACAGTTTGCGACCAAGAAGCCTATGTGAAAAAAACTGCATATTTAGGCTGCTTTTTTATGTTTTTTTTTTTTCATTGTTTTTACTAAGTGAGAGAGATAACCGACAAACAGTCCCATCTTTCCCAGAACATTGAAAGAGCAGCTACGTGTTTGCGACGTTTGAGTTGCAAGTATCTATAGACGGCGGTAATCACTTACCATCGGGGAACAAGTCTGCTTGTTTGCTCCCTATTTAAACAAAAAATAAAAAGAAGTAAAATACTTGAAACTTTCAAAACATTTTAAGTAAATGAGTTCACTATAAGAAACTAAACGAGCAAAAATAAATTAAACGCAACGTAAAATAATGGAAACATGTTCTGCAGATTTGAGGGAACGAAACTGTTTTAAGTTTAGTATCCTTCTTAGATCACTTCTACATGTCATTTACGTGATGGCCATCGGCCCATTGATGCAGGTGTGACAGTTATCGTGATAACTGTGTGAACTTTACGCTGTCACGACGACTGTCATGCCTTTTACGTCCCCAAGCGGAGTGTGAAAAAGAAATCTCACTAGGCCACCATAGTGTGGGTCACCATACTGCATTATCTGCATTTGCAATGAGTATGGTGACCACAACCCTTGGATTCTATTCATGCTTTACATCAGGCAGAGTAGTCACTTTGGCAGGCTCTTAACATAGAAAAAAAAACGTGCTTCCAAACTGAAAGTTTCCAATTAAAAATTTAATGGATACCCAAAAAACTGTATTTTTTACTTGAAGCCGTCTCTGGAAAAACTTTTGTAAATATTTTCAAATCTTCGCCGTTCTGTTGTTTTATGCTTACTTTTAGCTAAGCAATAAACGTAGATGAATTACAATTTCCATCGTCTTTCTTACCTGTTTTCACTTAGATTAACCTCAAATCAGACTAAAAATATAGCTTGAGAACAACAAAATTTTAAATTAGGTACAGTAACTATTAACAGCCAACAATCGATTTCCTTGTTTCATATAATATAATATAATATAAAAATATATCTACTTGTGGGCAAAACCTGCACGTTAATTAATTTACACTGACGGATTCATAAACTGCATCAAAGTTCATGATTATAAGAGGAGGAGTAATATAAATTCCAACCACATTTGAATTATATTAAAGAAAATCGTAAGTTAAGAAAATATATTGAAATGAAGTCAGAATAAACATAATAATTAGATTTTTATTTTTTAATATGCCCTCATCATGATACAAATAAAGTTAGCACTATTCTGTTCAATTATTCTTTGAGAGGGAGAGAAAAGAATTTTGCAAAGTCACTTTACAATAAGTATGTGTTGTGCCTAAGTCTCTATCACACTAGATACCTTTTTTTTTTTAACGTGAGGAAACCCCCTCGTGCCGTCACCAAACCGGGGTTTACGGCGGGGTCGTGTGTCGGAATGGGACCGACTAAAACCACACGGTGTGCCACTCTACGTCTGAGATAAGAGGGATTCGGGAACCGTTGCTATTACGACATCCAGATCCCTCCTAGCGCCTGCCCGCTAATGCGGACACCATCTATGGGTAAACTCTCTATTTTAGGCGACGTACGGCACACGCGGACGTCGCCTCCTCGCGGCTAGCCATTGTAGCGGATGGAGGGGAAAACACGTCCCGTTCGCCTCCGTGTCCTGCGCCTCCGCCATTCGGTTCGCTGGCAACGAATTGGGTCCGAGTGGCTATCGTCCTCCCGGGCCTTCTCCGCCGCCTCCTTTCACGAAATTACGGCTTCGCAGAAGGTTGCGACAGCGGTAAAACAACTGTACAACTGTAACAATGGCCGGTAGTGAGAGATCTCCTCCAACAACTGCAGTGAGGACCCCACGCTGCGCCGCCCAGGCGGAACAAACCGCTAGCGTGTGCTGAGCCGAGTCCTCAGTGCAGTGGTGACAGGTGGGACTCAATTCCCTCCTGGCGACCGAGTGCAAATACTTCCCGAAGCAACCGTGCCCGGAAAGAACCTGCGTTAGTCGGAAGGAAAGGGTCCTGTGCTGTCGCCCCACCTACTCGGCGATGACCGGCTGTAGAACCTCCACAACGGCAAAGCCAGCGCGTGGAGCCTCCAATCGGGACGACGAACGAGCCATCGTGGCTCGACGAGCAGCTTTACGCCACTCGTGTATTTCTTCGGGCGGGGGCCGTATGCCGTTACCCACCCGGAAGTCAGCCGTCCATCGACAAACTTCGGCGAGCACTTCTGTCTCCAAATCTCAAGGAGTTCCAGCCAAGGCGCACGCCGCCTCCGTCAACACGGTGCGGTAACTGCGTATCGCTCTAACCGCCAGTATCCTCTGAGGGCGCCGGAAGCGAACCCTATTCTGGGCGGTCAGAGCCGCCGACCACACCGGTGCACCATACAGAGCCATTGACCGGACAACCGTGTATAGCCGTCTCGTCGCGACGCTAGCTACGCCTAAATTGGGCAATAGTCGCCTAAGGGCAGAAGCAGCGCCGACCAGCTTTGGAGTAAGCTGTCGGAAGTGCTCGTCGAAGAGCCACCTCCCGTCGAGGATCAGGCCCAGGTACTTCATCTGGGTCTGAACCGGTATGAGAACTGAATTGACTACGATAGATGCACCGGGAGGTGGACCACGACAGGGCCCATGGAACAAAAGGGCCTCTGTCTTATCTAGGGCCACCCGTAAACCCAGCGCCTCAATACGCCTAAACATTAAAGAGACTCTTGTGGTGGCCAGGTGCGCCGCCTCTTGAAAGTTTGCTCCCCGGGCTGTCACTAATGTGGCATCGGCGTAACAAATTACACCCAGCACCCAGTGACTATATTACTTTATATATAAAATACATTTTTTTAAGAGTTCATTACACTTCAATTACTTGTGCTAGAAACAAAAATTGCGTATTATTATAAATTATCGGTCCTATACCAACTTTAATATAACATTCTGTATACATATTATTAAACAGTGATACATATTATTAAACTATATATCACTACTAGCATTTGCCCGCGGCTTCGCTCGCGTTAAGAAGTATTATTATTAATTAGGAATAGTTTTTGCGGTTTTATTTTTGTTTAGCGTTTGTAAAAAATTAGGACCTACAAAAATTCTTTGTACACAATATTCTTAACTAATCTGCCATTAGGTGCTAAAACTATGAAGTTATTGGGTGAAATTACTCGTGAGCAAGCAACATAAAACTGTCCATGAGAGAAGTCAATGTTCTCTCAAGTCAATACCCACAAATTTGAGAGTTTTGTTATCATTCCGACAAACGATGGAAAATAACCAATACCGATTTTAAGAAGGAGATCTGAAAATCTACCAGCAGACTCATCCCCGCCCAAATATGCTCTCATATGTATTTTTAGAAAACTTAAGAATATTAACCTGGGACAACAGATTAGATTTCTTAATACATGACTTTACTTCGTCAACTCTGGTTCCTTTTAGCGCCATTGGTAGAATCTGCCGAAGGTCTCCGGCCAGCAAAACTGTTACGCCACCCATTAATTTTGTATCACCCGTTACATCCCTTAGTGATCTTTTTAGGGCTTCAATAGCACCTTTATGAGCCATTGTTATTTCGTCCCACACAATTACTTTTGTACTCTTTAAAACTTCAGCAAAATTACTTTGTTTGGAGATGTTGCAAATGGCAGTCTCGGCAATGATTAAATTAAGTGGTAACTTAAAAGTAGCATGAGCAGTTCGACTACCTTTGAGTAATGTAACAGCTATGGCGAACGACACCACAACCAGAGCAATGCCGTGAGTACTTCTTTCCCCTTTACCAGTTCCACCTTGAACGTCTAAGAAGAATATTCGACCGTCCCCTATTTTATCCTCTTGGGGGTAGAATTGACCAAAATCCTTTCTTAACGGATGCCACGTCATAGTATCTACCTGCATGCCAAATTTCAGCCCGATCCGACCAATGGTTTGGGCTGTGCGTTGATAGATTACTATGTCAGTCACCTTTGAGTTTAGATATATTTAGATATATATAGATTTAACCTTCAAATAAGATTAAAAGTAAGTATTAGATTCCAGAGTATAGATAAGCAATTTTTTGTATTTTTTTTTGTATTTATACACACATTTGATATGTGTAGTACCAACATCTGGTGCTGTTCTCAACTGTACAAAATAAATTATCCATAATTATTTAAAAAATATGACCTACAATGTCAAATATCATATCTATTTTTTAGGTAATCTATATCACTGCCAACTACATTTGGTTCTTGCTAAGTCGCGATGGCTTAATAGCCTACGTAAAACATGATACAATCACGATAATAATACAAGTTAATAACAAATATGAGTAATTGAGTATTATTTGATATGATCAAATTTACAATGATATGTAAATTTTTGATTATATTATGCATATTATTAGTATGAATAATCAAAAATTCTATGCTTAAAATTAAAAGATAAGAAAATCATCCGATAGGTGAGTAACAATATGTTTTCCTTGATTTATTTAATTTCGAATTTTTATAGAAAATATTAATCTATTATCGAGTGTAGCTGGTGTTCAACTGATTTGTTGAAATTCAGTTATATAACATTAATTCGTTCCAGAAAACAAGTTAATTCAACGCATAGAGACATAGACAAAATTTAAATATTTATTTGACATCTTAAGAATATATAAGTATGTATGTATTTAAATATTACAGTAACAATAAGGTCAAACAATAATGCTTAAGCTCCTATGCCTTTGTTGTAACTGCATATGCGATTGTGGAAGCCAATGCTAGTTACAAAATGGGAGCAAAAGCACCCGAAAAGATGGAATTGCAGAGTCAATCGTGTAAATGTGATGTGTGCGGTCGAAAATTCCGTAACGAAAGATGGAGAAAGAGAAAGATATTATACACTACTCGCTTGTGTATGCGACTGTCGCGCCTGCGCACGTCTCATTTAACGGTTTTATTCCACGCACTTTTTCCACGGATTTTTTCTTACGGTTTTACTATCACATTTTTTTCAGTTCGGTCGCGCAGCAAAATCCCTATCCCTCCAAGCCTGCCGTAAGGAACTTCGTTCCAAAAACTTGAAAAAAAAATATGTAAATTGCTGTGCAAATAATTGTTAAGCTTATTATATATACAAGATTTGAGTATGTCCATAAAATTACGTGTGTAAACCTCAACGAAGTAGGAAAAGTTACAAGGGTTCTAATTAAAACCACTTTTGTCATAAATCCGATGGGTCTTAAGGTATCGTTAGTCTATGAAATGTGTCGGTTCATGTTCACAAAATTACTTCATAACTTGTTAAGGTACCTGCCTTATTTTCTTTCTTAACTAAACGTTTTAACTAATCACCATGAGCTTTATTGTTTAGTTCAGATCAAATGTTATTTGCTGTCTTCCTGTCGTATGAAACTATAAAATCTGCTCTTGATTGTATAATAACTACGATGCAGACGCTTTGTACGTAATAAAATACTGCCCATCACGCTCCCACGGCTACTCTCACAATTAGTTACTGACTATTTTTGTTGGAATCCCCCTTTTTTTTCTATATTGAGAGCCTGCCAAAGTGACTCTACTCTGTATGACTGAAAGCATGAATAGAATCTAAGAGTTGTGGTCACGATACTTATGACAATGCAGTGTGGTGACTCACGCTATGGTGGCCTGATGAGATGCTTTTTCACACCCCGCTTGGGGACGTAAAAGGCATGACAGTCATCGTGGCAGTGTAAGGCTCGCACATTTACCACGATAACTGTCACCCCTACATTTTGTTTAGTAGAATATGAAAACCTGTTTATTCTCGTGAAATATGCTTGAAATATGGATGAGGTCTTTCTGATATTTAATCAGCTGATCATAAACTAGGTTGGGGTCGGCTGTAATTCTATTGCAATATGGCTAAACTTCGATTTTTTATTACTACTACCATCAGTCCTCCACAACCTCAGTATTAGGCTGTATATGTTATCGGACTTATTGAGATTTGAACTACACGTACTATTTAAAAAAGATTTTTTCTCATTAAAACCCGTTATAGACGATTTTATATACATATGTGTCCAGTCAAAAAAGCGATTTAAGCGGCAAAGTATATTGTGAGGAAATTTGTCGGATAGAGAAAATAAGATATATGTATGTACATTATAATTGATTAACTGATGTTTTAAATGATTTCAAATAATAAATACTCCATTTCTCACTATCCTTTTTTATACATGTATGATCGGTAACATATTTAAAAACAAATAGCTAAGTAGTACCTATAAATCTTTATTTTGTATCATTTTAATCACTTTCAAAGATATTTTTCGAAGTAACAAATATATGTTACACAAGCCATAATTGATTATAGTAACATCTGTTGATTAGAAACTTGTTTGAAATCAATAACAAACGATTACAGGTGTCATGAGTAGTGGAACATAGATAATAACACCTGATAGTTCAAAATTGAATGTTGAGGACATCTGTTCTTAGATATTAAAAAAATGAGCAATAGAATCTATACGGCCTTTTTCATGGTATACAGGCGAGGGAAATGAACAGACGTCTTAGACAATAATGGTAAGGGTCTACTAACACCTGTAGATCTGTAACTCAAGTGCCCTTTAAGTGACCTGCCACGAAATAGTTTGGTTCAGTTGGGTTGGGCCTTAACCCTAAAATTATACACTTAGTGAGCAGCTACAAAAGATTGCTTAGTGCTGGATTTCTGTGTTTCACTCCGGTCGAGCCTGATCTATGCGTGCCAAAATAGCTCTTTTGCAATCTTATTAATAACGTAAGATTTTAGTTAAAGTCATAAGAATGTACACTGGCTTGAAAATGTGGTTGAAACAAAACAAAACTTGTCATTAAAATTTAATCATGTCATTTAAAATTAACAAGTAATGTATATTCTAGTAATGACTACAAAAAATAAATCGATTTCTTACAAGGAAAATGTTTTTGAATCATTTTATTGAGTTATAACATTAAAGGTACCACAAAAAAAATAAAAAAATAATACACTGATATTCTTATAAAATAAATAAACTTGAAACAAACCCCTTTTTTATGTATGGAAAACCTTTTGGGCCGTCACTCCACTGGTGTTTTGTGCAGGATAGTGTGTCAGAATCGGACAGACTAATTTACTAACTACACATTGTTCCACTCTGCGCACAAGAGAAATCTGGGAACCGCTGTTATTGAGAGATCCGGACCCCTCCCAGTGCCTGCCAGCCTTGACGTGGGCATTATTTATTTATTTATACTTAATGTACATGTTGTACAAAGGCAGACTTAATGCCATGGGGCATTCTCTCCCCAGTCAGTCAGTCAACCTTTAGGTGATGTAGAAACATGATGCGGCAGGTGCAAAGGTAAAATAATCAAGCTGACATACATATTACTCATAAAATATTATTTTATATAAACAATACATACACAATACATAGCCAAAGTTGTGTAAATATTAGTATAGATAGGATTGACCAGCTCCAGACAAACTGTGTTACGTATAACGAGGGGGTCCGTCGGGTTACCAGAGATTGCCTTTCTAGGGTTCTCTTAGTCCTAATTTTCATCAATATTATCTACTGGTGATCTCTTTATTTAGGCAACGTACGGACCCACACACCCAGGGGCTCCGATAGGTCCAAAGATGCCTCGGATGGGAGTGCACATGCGACTGAACTACCCATCAGCCATGCATCCCTTGGCTATGCACCAGGACACGGGATGAGACGGGACGAGATTTTAATCCTCACGGTCACAGTCACGGTAGGAAGATTCTCTCATGTCTCTTAATATCTGCTCGGTAGCAGTGTCAGTACACTCCGAACCCGTACCGTAGAAGGGCCCCGTAGAAGGGCCCACCTTCGTGGTTTTTTAACCGAGATTTCCATCCTCTCCAAAGAATGAAGTGTCGAAAATGGTCGAAAAAGATGGTCACCTGTTCATGCTAGAAGATTGGGCATTGGTCGTGACGCCTTACTCAAAGTAGCGGAGAAACAGTGTCACTGTCAATGTTTCCAGGATGCATTACGTAGAGGTTTTCACCCCAACTTGAAACTAACACTATACCAATTGGTCTGGCCAGCGTGGCATAGTAGGCAAAAAGCTCCTTTCTAAGGTGACCCTTGTCCAGCCGTCGATTATTAAAGGCATGATGATGAGTTGGAGAGTTATAACAACCACCTTTTTTAGTTAAACCCAAGACGATAATCTTTAAAAAATATATGTAATCTATTACTCTTCCGTCTAGACGCAATTTGCTCTTGTACATACATTATCTGTGTATGGTTAGCTATTATTTCATAGTTTTCTTGACTTATAAATTAGATTACAATATTGAAGTTTATGGTTCGTTTTAATCCAAGAACACTTGCATACTTTTATTTAGTTGAGTCGTCAATAGTAAAAATGTAAATTCAAAGTAAAACTTATCATATCAAACAGGAGGTCCTAGGTATTGATAAACAATGATTGGAATACACAATATCTGTGTTTGATATTTTGGTAATCTCAAATTACGAATGTTTTTGATTTGAGTGTGGATATAATGTTATAATATATATATAATATGTAAATTACTGGAGCATTTTAGTGTGTTCTCGAATCTTTCTACATTATATATACCTAGTCTTGCCATAAATATTGTAATAAAGAAAAAAGAAAATTGTTAACTGCAAATAACATTTATTACTTTTACAGTGTGTCAGTTTAATACATAAATATAAAACAATTAAAAATATAAAAAGCTTATTCGAAGTGGTCTCCATTGGCTGCAATACAGTCCTTTAAACGATGAGGCCAGTTATCAATAGAAGCACGCACTCTTTCCATGGGAAAATTCTTCACTGCCAATCGTATAGATTGTTTTAGGGACTCCAAATTATCATGGCGTTTAGAGCAAGCTGTACTCTCTAAAACTGACCACAAATCATAATCCAGCGGATTAAGATCGGGACTAGACGACGGCCAGTCTTCAGCTCTGATGAAGTCCGAAACGTTCGATTCCAACCAAGACTGCGTGGACCGAGCTTTATGACCCGGCGCCGAGTCTTGCTGGAAGGACCATACTTGGTTATTGAACATGGTGATGTTAAGGGGCTTAACTACCTTCTCAAGAATGGTATCTTGATACACTTGTGCCGATGTTTTGATACCTTTTTCACAAAAATATGGCTCAGTCACTCCTTCATAGCTAACACCCCACCAAACCATCACTGAAGTCGGATAATGTCCACGTTGCACTCTGTCGACTAATTGGGAAGCTTCCTTAGAGCTTTGAGCATAAATACGGTCATTTTGTTTGTTAAAATGTTGCTCAATTGTAAAAATTTTCTCATCCGTAAACAAAATTTTTCTGTGACCTCCCTTTGCGTACCGCTTCAGTAGTTGTTTCGATTTTACCACCCTATTCTTCTTTAAATTATCAGTTAAGAAATGGCCAGTGCGTCTCTTATAGGCTGCAAGTCCTAAGTCATCTTTTAAAATACGCGACATGGTTCTAGGTGCTATCTTCATTTCCCGAGATAAAATCTTTTGCTTTCGGACAGGATTTCTTCGAATTCTTTCCCTTACTGCTTTGACCACCTTTTTCGTACGAACACTACGTGGACGGCCAGATCTTTTTCTGTCACAAACAGAGGAGGTCTCATTGTACCTATTAATAGCCCGGTACACAAACATTTTACTAATACCAAGTGTATGGAGAGTTTTAAAAATTGCATTTGGCTCCATACCTACTTTGTGTAATGCTATCACAGCGATTCGGTTCTCTTTATCACCCCACACCATTTTAATATCGCAAAATATTTTACAATGTATTGGCGCCAAAATGAGAAAACACAATGAACAATCGTATAAAAATGACAGATTCGAAATTCAAATGTAATATTTTTTTATAATTAAGTGTAACAGTATTTATGGCCAGACTAAGTATAAACCAGAGTATGACATTTGATTGTTCTTTGTGGTTATGTTATACAATTTGCCCAGCTCAAAATCAAATGTTTTTACCGAACTACGGCGAAGCCGAGGAAGGATAATGATTTTGGCAGTCTATGTACATATGTACGTTTATATGTTCCGCCGTAGCGCCTGAACTGCTGAACCGATTTTAATAAATAAGGTACCAATAGATTAGCTGTAATTACTTAGGTGACATAGGCTATATATTCTAACCTCGAAAAAAATTAAACTGAGATAATTACTACGTGTTTGGTATCAAAAGAAAGGTCTTGGAGAGCACATTACAAATATGTCTAGGTATATATCATACTGTTCAGTCATAGTATATGTATAAAATGCGGTATGTATTTTTGTAAACAGAAAAACTCAATAACATTTTTTCACCCGAATCGAGCATGAATTGTTTTCTTATGTCGTATTTTTTAGATCTCTTTTTTTACGTAGTCGGATTATAGTTTTTTTTTAATTTTGGTTTTAAATTTAAACATTTTCGTTTTGAATTGTCAATTCTTTTCGTCACGTCAATACACTGGCGATTGGTGCCATGGATTCTCTTCATTCTTCAATAATATCTACAAACTCTCTTTTTAAATATTTGAAAACAAATACTTATACCCCTCAGCAGTAGGTCAGCCTCATAGCTCTCTTTTGTAACTATCGTATTTCTACACCCCTGAAAGTCGGCTCGTTGAGAATGACTAGTCAAAGCAATTTTCAGTAAAATACTTTTTTATTTGTGCTCGTAACGAACAACAGAATTATTTGGCAAGTATGCTGCAGGTAAGTGTAACCCCGATTTTTCAGTTCTGTACGCGTTATTGAACGTTTATGGTACAAAAACGTACGACCTACATGCTTATGTCTAGTACGCTTTATTGTTCTTTGGCCTTCTCCTCCAATACAACATAAATAAATATATCACATATTTTGTTACTGTTACGTGTTACGCAGTCTTATGGGTAACATGTTAATTATGGTAATTTAGCTTGCATAGCTCATTAAATATATTTTGTTACTTTTATACATGTATAGTATAAATACACGACATTACAATATACGTGTCAGGTTTATCTTCATGTAACTTTTTACGATAGCATCCTGATAATAATAAGTAATGATTATTATTTTTGATAATTAATTAGGGATTATTAGATAAATAAATAAAAAGAAAGCAGGAAAGAGCTCGCAACTGACCTGGTTTGATTCAAATTATTAATGTCATTAGATGCAAATGCTCTGATTTGTTAGGCTTACGCAAAATGTAGGGTCAATTACGCATTTTTCATTTTTTTTTCTGTGTCGGAAATCCTATCCGATAATACCCATCGATAATAGGTGGGGTGGTTACAACCGACTCGAGACGATCAAAAATCACCCGGTCTCATGTGTCACTAATCTGAAAATTAGGACTAAGAGTACCCTAAAAATATAATCTCTTGAAACCCGACGGACCCCCTCGTTACACTTAAAACAGTTTTTCTGGTGCTGGTCAGTCAAATTTGGGTGGAAGGAATCACACCAGAACTGTTGAATGTAACATGGCAATTAATAAATAAATAGATGGCCTAGTGGTTTTGTCAGTGATTTCACCACTGCTCTACTGCGCTGAGTGTTGTAGGTTCAAACACCACATGGAACAGTGTTGGTGTGTGAACAGTGTGTGGCTTCTGAGTTAAAGTGAAAATAATTAAATGTAATTGATGTAGATATTATACAACTAATTAGAATATAGAAAGCCAAAATCTCCACTCAAATGAGAGACTTAAGTCCAACAGTGGACTACTAAAGGCTGTTGATGAAATAGAAGTAAGTGTTGTGTGCAATTTTGAAATTGAATAGAGATAATTCTGGAATACTGTTTTTTGTAAAAATTATACAAAATGTATGTTGAAACCAAGGTGCTATTTTATACTGGATGTCGTAATAACACCGTGTGGTTTTAGTCGGTCCGATTCCGACACACCACCTCGCCGTAAACTAGCGATATCTTAAGTGGCAGTGAGCGGGCACATTACACGCAGAAACGAAGGCCGATGGGGCCATAAGTTCTGGAGTGGTGGCCGTGTACTGGGAAACGTAGCGTTGGTAGGCCTCCCAAAAGGTGGCCCGACGATCTGGTGACGGTCGTGGGAAACTGCTATCCAGCAGCGGGCGGTACGGTAGTCTGTTATGGAGAACCTTGAGGGAGGCCTATGTCCAGCAATGGAAGTCTTTTAGCCTAGATGAAGAGGATGATACCCAAATGCATTTGAGATTTGTACAATACCCTTTTTTTCCATTCTCTTTAATCTCACGACTCTACTACGCATTCTTTAGCTTCATTTTAAAATGGTTTTGGTTTTTTTGATTGGCTGCCAAGACTGATTAATTGAAACCGTTGGTTAAATATTTCATGCAAAATATTTATTTGTTAAATGTAGATGACATACTTTACCTGGAATACCACAGTTTTTATTTTTTATTTATTTGGTACACAAACATTTGTGGAATACATCGTGCATTAACAAAAAATCCATAAACGTTCACATGTAAACACATCATGTTAATTAAATGTTAGCTACCTTAAATTTTCTTTGTTTATAAAATAAGAAAAAAAAAAAGAAATACTGAATTCAATAAATTTATCCTTCATTTTATACAGTTATTATTTATTTGACATACCCTAACGTTAAGTTGGTTTCTAACACTGTTCTTCTTAGTGACAGGGGCATGCATCTCAGAAGGCGTAATTTAATCTGGATTCTCTCAAAAAAACAGTCAGATACAGCAAAAGACTTTTTTTGTAATACCTGATGGTGTTAGTACGAAGTACAGTACAAGTGCAATGCAATGAAATCCAGAAGATAGAAATGTACAGACATGCCCTGTTATTCTTACGAATAAAGATTTTTAGTCGTACCTGCTCCAGTGCTTCTCTACACTATTCACAAAGTCGGACGATGTTGGACGAATACAAGTAGAGAAGCACTTCGGCTTACCACGTCAAACTATACCTCTCCTCGGGCGACTTTGTAGAGTATTTCGCCGAGGAACTTCGTGAGTAGTGTAGAGGAGACTTAGGAATGGTCGAGGTTAACCATCACAAGTGGATGACAGATTAAGTTACTTACTTCCTTTTTCTAAAGTATATGAGGGTAAACAGGCAGACTAATAACTCGATGGTAAGTGATTCAAGAGTCACAAATACGTTGTTAACCTTTGAGTCCCCATAAAACCAGGGACAGGGGGAAAGATAGGTCTTTTGCAACGTCATTCACTCGATGAAAGTAATGCTGAAACTCAGATGAAACTCTGCCTGATAAAAAGCATGAACAGAATCCAAGAGTTTGGTCAGCATAATTATCGTGAATGCAGACAATGCAATATGGTGACCCACGTTACGGCGGCCTAGTGAGATGCTGTTTCACGTTTTACTTGTATATCATGTTGTTTATAATTATCGTGGCAGTGTAAAGTTACCCACATTTACTAGGGTAACTGTCGTCCCTGTATTAATGGGCCTCCGGTCTCGCACTCACAAATGAAACACGACAGCACGGATGCCGTCGCTTTCTCTGGTCTACACAAATAATTAACGCAATAAGGTTTAATATTGATTGCATCTAATACTACAATGAGGAGTTGGATGTTAATGTAATAACAATGAAAATGCAAAAAATTGATGATCGTTACGCAAAACTTTAGCTAAGATAAGAAGGTATTACTATTTATTCTGAGACGTTAATAGTGATTGATTAAATGGTTATCAAAGTTAAGTATATACTTTATCATATTTGTGAGAATATATTAAAGAGTCGCCATATCCCACCTGGTAGTAGTGTAATATGCTGCGGGTAATATTTCTGTTTGCCGCGTTTGTAGCGCTGGCTTTGGCCCAAGCTGGCTCTCTCGATGAAATCATTTCTAAATTTGATGAGAGTGCCGGGTCAATAGTGAGTCCGCGGTATTCAAACGACATCCTAGAAGATGCCCGTTTAAATGTAGTAAGTGATTTATTAATCGCCTTGAAAAGGGGACAATTCTGGGTTTGGTTTTTTATGTTCTTCAGACCTCTTTTAGAAAACCTTGTTTTTATTCAGAGAAAAGAGTGACAGTGCTAAACAATTACCGGAATGAATATAACTTTTTTAGGTTTATCTGAAACTTTCAAGTATGATCACGCAAGTGACAGTCGTCAAGATCTTGAAACTTAAATTAACAACGTAAAACTTAATTAATTTTTATCTAATTTTTAGCCAGATCTTATTACAAAATACGGATACCCAGTTGAAGTACATCATGTCACTACTGCGGATGGTTACATCTTGGAAATGCACCGTATACCTCATGGACGGAATAAGAATAATGTACCCGATAAAAATAAACCTGTCGTGATTTTACAACATGGCCTGCTATGCTCCTCTTCTGTATGGGTTCTGATGGGCCCAAGTACTGGTTTTGGTAAGTTATAGAGCTTTTGGTTGATATTAAGCTACTGCTTGGTGTTAAAGAAGGAACTGAAATAGTACAACATAAATTAACAACAATTTATTACACACAGGATACATTCTGGCTGAAGAAGGATATGACGTATGGATGACCAACATTCGTGGTAACCTATATTCTCGCCGCCACGTCAGATTAAATCCTGATTCGAGATTCAACATCGATTTCTGGAGGTATTCATGGGACGAACACGGCAACTACGACTTACCTGCTATGATTGATTATGCATTGGCTCACACTGGAAAGGAAAAGCTTCATTATATAGGCCATTCAATGGGAACTACGAGCTTCTTTACAATGGCATCACTGCGTCCAGAATACAACGAAAAGATTATTTCTATGCAGGCGCTCGCTCCTGTAGCTTATATGGCACATAACCGTAATTTATTATTGAATGCCATTGCACCTTTTGCGAATAACATTGAAGTAAGTAAATGAGACGCGACGTTGGGGTTTCATTTAACATAGTACCTTAGTCTTTCATACAAAGATATCTAAGCCCCAGATGGCTAGGTTTACTCGTTTTGTTATTTAATTCATGTACATTAGTTCAAGTTAACATCAAATTCCTACATAAAACTCAAGTGCATGTTAACTTGTGACAGACATTTATTGTCTGCAAGTTGTGCAGCAAGTAATAAAATAAAATGCTAAATGTAAATAAAAATTGTGGGTAAAATGGGGAGTATATTCATATTTAATGAATTTCTATTTCGTAAAATTGGCCTTTATTCGGAATTTTATAGAAAAGAATCACTGAGGCATCGGTTGAACGTGTACCTATTATCATCCCAAGTTCTATAATCTTCCAGTACTATTACTGGAATAAAATATCCTCTTCAGATATTTATTCATATTTATTATATTTCAGGCCATAGGAGCTATTGTCGGTTACGGTGAATTTTTAACAAGTAGAGAAGTATTCACTTGGGCAGGCCAGGCCTTCTGCAGGGATGAGGCTATTTTCCAGCCAATTTGTAGTAATATTATATTTTTACTTGGCGGTTGGAATGAAGCACAACATAATGCGGTAAGTGGGCAATCCGTGTCTTGTATAAATATAAAATAGTCGTACTTAGCTCTTTGCTAGTGCATACTTATAATATCAATAATATTATAATATGTATATTGAATTAGTAAGATGCACTTAAATGTGTCTGTGGAGAAACTGGTGTCCAAAACACAATAAAAGGATACTCTAACTAGGCTAAATTATTAAAATAAACAATATGTGAATTGTGATTATGATAGGCAGGGTAAAGGGAAAGGTGCTATTTAACGTGCCTTTTACATCTGTATTACATATAAATCACTAGTCAATTACAATCTATTTCTACACACGTAGTACGAGATAATTTTGGTAATAAAAGATGGAAAAATTGAGATTGGCTGTGCAAAGACGAATAGAACAAAAAAACAAATTCATAAATTAGGAGGCGTAGCTCGACATATTCAGGGACTCATACCTGTGATTCGAACTAGAAACTTTATTATTATTCTTTTATTAACAACCCGTTAATAAATATATATTAATGTTTATTAACGATCGATAACATAATAATTATTAACATATACATATGTGTTAATAATAACAAGTTAATTAAGAATGAATTACAAAACAATATTGAGAAATAATAATATTTACTTAAAGAAAAAGTGTTGTTGGTACCGTATTGCTATATTTTCTAATATTTTTAGCACGACAGATTCACCTTTAAGTGTTATGGAACTCCTACAATTCTTATTTATTACTAAATTTGTATTTGATTCTTTCTAGACTATGATGCCAGTTGTGATGGGTCACATGCCAGCCGGCGCATCAGTTAGACAGTTAGCTCATTATGGCCAAGGTATTACTGGTAATGAGTTCCGTCGTTACGATCACGGCAATATGATAGCAAATCTAAGAGCCTATGGTAGAACAACGCCACCTCGGTATGCCCTCAACAGAATTACTGCACCAGTGTTCCTTCACTACTCGGACAACGATCCTCTTGCTGAGATCCCGGATGTACTAAGGTTGTTCAGAGAACTGGGAAGACCCATAGGACTGTTCCGAGTGCCTTTAGCCGAGTTTACCCACATTGACTTCATGTGGGCCATTGATGTCAGAGAATTGCTGTACGACAGAGTGATTCGTCTTATGAAACAAGTGGATATAAGTGGTGTTAGTAGCATAGATATCAGTAGATTTTAATATCTAGGTAAATATAATCAAATGTATGTATGAATCTTAAATAAAATTTTGTATTATGTTATTTGTGACGTACCATCTCAAAGTGTTATAGATGGTCCATGGTACTTTGAGAGAAACGCACGCGTACCTGAGATGCGACAGTTACAGAGGTTACAAAAATTATGTTACTGTTTATTCAATGAGAGATTTGGAATGTCATATACATTACACATATTAAAGCTGTAGCATATTAAAACTGTAATGCACTTTTAATTTCCGGGACGGAATCTGGCCAAATCCTACATTATGATACCAAAATTACTTAGAAAAATTATCAATTAAAAGACTTGTTCCACCTTCAATAAAGAGTTATTAAAAGAAATGGCATAAGTTGTATTCTCAATCTAGTTTTTTTATTTTTGTTCTGCATTCTTATTTAAGATTATTTTTATTTTGATTTAATAATTATGTTGTTAATATTTCATCACTTTTTTTTAATATCAATGTGGAGGAACAGGTGTCGTGTTCGTCACGACAAGGTGAGGTGATTATGCTTGGCGGGCCACGGCTCAATGGTTGATGCTGTGATGTTGTATAATTTCTGGATGTTGTAATAACAGCTGTTCCCGGATCCCTCCTATGTCAGGCGTAGAGTGGCACACCGTGTGGTTTTAGTCGGTCCAATTCGACATTCGACACAGCACCCTGCCGTAAATCCCGGCGAGGTGATGACCCGAGGGGGTTTCTACACGTTAAAAAAAATAAAATAAAATGGGATATTGTATATATGCTAATCGGTGCAAGAATTTCCATCAGCGATTCGGGGATAGTAGTAGCTCATTATTTCGTAATTCAATGTGTCTTCGCTAGATGACACTGTAGTATATATTTTTGTACTGATGAGTCAGCTGTTTATAATAATCTATAATAATAATATACTTTATTTGAATCCACTGATCCCAATGAGTCGGAATTGCATGCGGTGTGTGGTGCTGCTGTGGAGCCCTCAGTGAGTCGGGGTGGTGGCTGCGTAGTGGCTGGTTTCTGTGTAGACGGAAGAGAGGTGTAGTGTGCTGTGCCTAGACGCTGATGAGGTCATAGGGTAACCAGGTTGGAGCGGTCGCTACCTGCGTGTGGTATCCCTGTTAAGGCCGAGGTTGCTGCTGCTTGGCTGAGGCTTGATTACTGCTCATCACTGTGGGAGTGACGCTACTGTTGTTGATCTGCTTTTTTTAAAGGCTGCTCTCAATCACGTTGGGGTCACCGTTGTGGAGAAATGGGTGTCTCGTGTCCCTCCAACACAAGGGGAGGATCCTCCGACCAGGCGAGGTGATCATGCCTGACATGTTGCGGCCTAGCGGTTGATGTAAGGATGTTGTGTATATGCTAATCGCCGCGAAAATTTCTATATCGCGATTCGGGATTAATAATTGCTCCGTAGTTCATTATTGCGTAGTTCAATGTGTCTTCGCTAGATGGCGTTGTAGTATAAATTTTCGTTTTTATTGTTAATGCTATAGCATGAGTTCGTCCTAAAATATAAACGGTTAAGAACATCACTTGTATAATATTTTTACATAGAATCTGTAACAAAATTAGTAACATATTCTTAAGCGTATTTTGATAAAATTTTATATAATTGGAAAAAGTCAAACTTGGTACTACCTAAATAAAATATTTGTTTGCAGACATTTTGTCCTGTTGGTAAATTTAAAGATGCTGTTTCTTTAAAAGTTGATTTATTCAAATCTGTTCCATCCATCGTCTATAATGTTGGCTAAAGTGCTAGTACCTGATACTTTCTATCTATACATAACATATCTAGATTTTCGAAATCTGTCCAGTTGCTAAAAAGTTTTCATTTGTTTAGTAATATAGCGTTGATTTTGAAAAAAAAGGAAAAATAAACCCTTATAGTAAATATATAAGGGTTCTTTGTTGATAATTAAGTCTTAAACCCTGCTTTTCACAGTTGTAGATGCTCTTAAATATATGGCGCTAATAGCTCAAACACAACTCGGTACAAGTTACAACAATTCTAATGGAATTAGAATAACTCACTAAGTATTAGTTAGTGCATTATAACAAGAAAAATGGACATTAAGATATTAGTCAAAAGCCTATTAACGACATGTGACACAAAATTGTGATTATCATAAGAAACTATATTAAATTTTAGGCAAATTAAAACAGTATTTCAAAGAATTTGTAGTTATGAAAGTATTTAAGAAACATTAAAATATTTGGAAGGTGGATTAGAACGGCTTATTATCATATTTTTATTTAAAAAGAAAGGAGTATATTCTTACGCAGTCGGTATGTGCTCGATTCTGACTCGAATATGAAAAACATGCGTTTTCCGGAATCCGACAACGAATTCTCCAATTATGCCTTAAGCCGTTGGTTCATGTACTATGGCAACATTTTCTCTAAAGTAACTATTTGTTTAACTTGAATGAAGCTTTAAAGATCATTTAACAAAGCGATCGATAATACGAGCAGGTGCTGATTTTTAGTATTTGTTATTGGGTGTGTTTACTTCACATTATCCAATTTAGCAAGTTAATAAACATACGTTTACAAGGTTTAATGATGTAGATTTAAGTCATGCATGCTGATCATCAGTGATGATAAACATTGATCGATGAAGCAGTTATCAAGTGATTATTAAAGTCAAGTATTTTATAAAGTTATTTAGGCAATCAAAAAATAACATTCCTGCTACGGAGTTTCTTCCGTGAGGAGTGAAAAATGAATTCGGTATTATTTATTGTCTTTGCCACGTGCACAACTCTGGTTACGAGCCGAACTGTTCATCTCGATGACATTATTTTAAAAATTAACAACGGAGGTACTAGATTAAATTCACGATATTCAAATAGCATCGAAGAAGATGCCCGCTTAAATGTGGTAAGTGGAAAAGTTCATTTATTACGTCTACATTTAATAAATATATAGGTCACTTACGAGTGAATCTGTTACTTACATGAAAAACATAAAGTGTTCTATGACTATAACTTTTGCTCTCCTTTTAGTCAGCACTTGTTACAAAATACGGATATCCAGTTGAAGTACATCATGTCACTACTGCGGACGGCTACATCTTGGAATTGCACCGTATACCTCATGGACGTGATAAGAATAATGTACCAAACAATAATAAGCCTGTAGTCATTTTACAACATGGTCTGTTGTGCTCCTCTGCTGTATGGGTTCTTACAGGCCCAAACGTTGGTTTTGGTGAGCATATAGCATGTTTAGTTTACATCAAGTAGTAAATTCCAAACACAACTAAACCTGTTGTTTATGACAGGTTACATCCTAGCCGAAGAGGGATACGATGTCTGGATGGGAAACTTTCGTGGTAACCGCTATTCTCGTCGCCATGTGAGATTAAATCCAAATTCTAGATTTAACACTGCTTTTTGGAGATATTCATGGGATGAACATGGTAACTATGACATACCTGCAATGATTGATTACGTACTGGCTCACACTGGAAAGAACAGGCTTCACTATATCGGCCATTCAATGGGGACTACGAGTTTCTTTACAATGGCGTCACTGCGTCCAGAATACAACGAGAAGATTATTTCAATGCAGGCTCTTGCACCAGTAGCTTACATGGCTCATAACCGTAATTTATTATTAAACGCCATTGCGCCTTTCGCAAACAATATTGAGGTAAGTAAAGAAGTGCATAAGGTGAAATTAAAAGCAATTCTGAGAATGGAAAATATAGTGAAGGAGTCATGAATTGAATGTAGTAGGGCTCTGAGGGTCAACGAGTAAACGCTGACTCGCGTATACGAGTATTCGTGGTGTCTATTACACTAGCAATCTTGGAACTCTGCATTCAATTCACGCGTCTACTTTATATCTATATCAATTTTTAACCAAAGTCAAAATTTTATTAGAAGCCTTGCGTTTAGGAAATGCCTTGCCACATTGCATTTTACCACACGAGTGCAATCCATAACCATCTTCCAAATTAGAATCCAAAAGCTGTATCTGTAAATATAGTCTTATTCGTAGACAAAAACTATAAACGTGTATATTTACATATGTATAATATATTATTGTATCAGTGTAGGTATGTACATTAGTATATTATTTAATGTAATTAAATTGCCTTGTTGGTATTTGTGTATACCACTATCGATTACACTACCTATTAAGCAGGAGATCGCAGGTTCAAATCCTTATAGTGAAATGCTTGTAACAGTCAGACATTTGGCAGTTGGGGTCTTGAGCCCCGTGCTCCGGAGAGCACGTTAAGCTGTCGGCCCTACGCCTGACGTCTACAAGGTCGTGTCGGATAACCATCCCATCGGATTATGAGAATGAGGAAACAGAGAGTGCACCTGTGCTTGCACACAGACTTGTGCTACTGCTGTGTGCTGTGCTACTTGTGCTACTAACAACTCCTGCATAGTTGGCTGGTCTTCGTTGAGAATGTCCACCGAGGCCAAAATCGGCTAGGAGCAGTAATAACTTTATTATTTGTATTATGAATAGATAAATAAATATTTTACAGTGTATTAAGTAAATTCGTCTATATCAAGTCGATGTACTCTGACAAAATTCATATTGTTTTAATATAATCATTATTTTACATCATAAGCATGAAATCGTTCCAAATCATTCTAAGGCTGCCTAGAAGCGATCACTCTAAGCGATAAGGCTTTAATTTATGTTTTGTTTTTAGTTTCACTTTAAGTTTCACTATCTTTTAAAAAAAACCCCGATATATAATACGAATAAGGTATTATCTATCGATCTATCTGCCTACTCGATACTCGACACAGATGTTTGATTTAAATATATATTTCCTGTGTTGAAGGTTTTTTGTTGATTAAAATGAGTAATTTGGTAATATTTTAGAGATTAGGACGTATGATCGGATATGGTGAATTTTTAACAAGCAGAGAAGTGTTTGTTTGGGCTGGAGAAGCTTTCTGCAGAGATGAGGTAGTGTTCCAGCCAATTTGTAGTAACATTATGTTTTTGCTCGGAGGTTGGAATGAAGCTCAACATAATACGGTATGTTTATGTTTAGAAATATTTTTTTATTATAGGACAGTTCAGCAATTTTAAATTGCATTAAAAAAGGAAACCGAAAAGGAATCAAATTATTAAACTTCTTATTTATTTGGTCCGACTTTTTTTGATATTGTTTTGCTCGGCGCCTATATATGTACATGCAAAGTATTCTTGGTTATTTTGAAAGGATGTAATTTCGCGTTCGGTTCCATATTCATCGATAAGGGTGGGAAACTATAGAATAAAGAACACAATTTATTGCAATTTAATATGGTATAGACGTATTTATAGTTTTAAACTAAGACCAAATATTACTAAGAATCGTTTTGTTGTCCTAAGAAACTTACCATTGGTCAGTAGTTGGTTTCCGTTTCCTGACTATTTCTGACACGATCGAGCTGCTTCTATTTGAAACTACTACAACTAATATTATTTGAGGTCTAATAACTTCATTAATAGGAGGTGATGCAATTTAGAACACAAATATTTCAGAGCAATTATCATCAACAGCCTTTTACAATTCACTACTAGACATAGGCCTCTCCTTAGCAAGTAGGTTTTGGCCTACTATAACATGCTGGCCAGACGGGTTGGAATAGGGTTTGTTTCAAGTTTTCCTTCTTTTTGTAATGATGTTGTCTTGCATACTTTGTTGCCTTAGTCGCCTTTTACGACACCCATGGGATGAATAGGGGTGGTAACACTAAGAATTCTTAATCTGTCACCACACGGACAAGCCGCGCAATTAACAATATTCATATCTCCATTCATGGATACTCTTAAACACATTGCTACAGTGATAATAATTCTCTTCAATTTATTACAGACGATAATGCCAGTTATTTTCGGCCACGTTCCAGCTGGTGCATCGGTTAGACAGTTAGCTCATTATGGTCAAGGTATTTCCGGCAATCAATTCCGTCGTTTTGATCATGGAAATTTTATTGCAAATCTAAGAGCCTATGGCAGAATATCGCCACCTGCATATAGACTTAATAGGATTACTGCACCAGTATTCCTTCACTATAGTGACAACGATCCTCTTGCTGAACTACCGGATGTACTCAGGTTGTTTAGAGAACTGGGCAGACCTATAGGACTGTTCCGAGTGCCGTTAGCCGAATTTACCCACCTTGACTTTATGTGGGCTATTGATGTGAAAGAATTGCTCTATGATAGAGTGATTCGTCTCATGAAACAAGTGGATATTAGTGGTTTTGATGATATTGATATAAGTTAATATAAAATTTTCTAGACAAATGTAAAAAAATTTGAACGTAAAATAAAAAAATGTGGTAACTTGAAAGTTATTTTTATTTGGTATTGTTTATTTTTAAATCCAACTCCAATCGATGTGGATCAAATGATACACTCTGGTCTAAACCTTTTCTGATTTTTTTTGTAGTTCTTATTGGGCACCTACATTGATATATACATGTCTATCTAGTGTGGGTGGTTGAAGCTTCCACAAGAAGTTCCTTATTGAAATTTTTCTAGATAAGATAGAACTACCACCACTGACGCCTATGTGGTCTGGATAAAGATACTTCAATGTTAGAACAAGATTTAAATCAAATCAGTCATATATAAAAAAAATCTCACTACAGTAAGTTTTGTCTTCAACAGTCATAAATATTATTATTTAACTTCTAATATATATTACAAATGAAGACCTATAATTGAAATTGAAAACATTGTACATTATATTAAATTAAAAATGTTATTGTCTATGCATGAATTTTGTATACATGTATTATGTAAATGATACAACTAAATGATGTTGTTGTATCAATAAGGTTAATATTCAATTATGACTTATAGTTGCACGGACGGTGGAGTGGTTTAAACGGTCACCTTACTACGTTGAGCATTGTGGGTTCAATTTCAACCTCATATTGTTGTTCTGGTTCTGGATGTTCTTTGTGTCCGTTACATGTATGTCTCTAAAGTCCTTCGCGAAACAGAGCGTAAGTGGCCTTTTTTTCAAATAGGAAATACAGTAGAATCCCGATTATCCGAATCAGTTAAAACCAGTGTTAATTCGGATAATCGAAAATCCGGATAATCGATTTCATAGTCAAATCAAACAATACATATTTGAAATTGAAATATTATAATTATGTAATGAGTTGGACATATGTACCTACGTCGATTAGACAAAACGATATAATAATCTGTTATATATGTATGTGGTTCAAATGTAATGAATGACATTGTAATATGTACCAATGTTATTTACAGTTTTGGTTAAAAATAACTTGTTATTGATCTTTGACGTAATGAATCACATCTTTTCAATGCAGCCAAGTCCCTGATGCGCTTTAGTTGTAACAGCTTTAAGGAATCTGATTCTTCCTGTCTTTCAAGCCATTTAAAAACTATTTCTAGAGCATCAAAAGCTTCTGCGTGAGATGGTCCTTTACATTCATGCTCAATTTCAGTCTCTTCTTTATCTTCATTTTCGCAACCATTTAAATCGTCAACTATTTCTTCATCAGTTAAAATTTGGAATCCAGGATCTTCACTATCGCAGTCCAGCCACTCTTTGATATTTTTTTCATCACATCCTTCATCAATGCTAACAATTTTTACCGCTTCTTTAATTTCTTCAAAACAATCTTCTTGCGGTTCCATGGCAGGATTAGCAAAAGGATTTAATTTTAATAATTTACTCCATGCCCATTTCAGTGTTTGCAATTCTACCGCGTTCCACGCTTCTACCAGCATATAACAACAATCTTTTAAATTCATTTCCTTAAAAAACTTTAACATCGTTTCTATTTAACTGCTGTCTACTGACAAAAGACGGCGTAGTAGCTGCTTTCTGTACAGACGCTTTAAAGTTTCAATGACACTTAGATCCATAGGTTGTAATATCGATGTTACGTTAGGGGCTAAAAATTTTACTGTAAACTTCCCATTTTCTCGACTCAGTGTTTCAGCTGCGTTGATGCTTTGTCTAACAATAGCAACACGTCGCTCTCTTTTCCCACGTCTTTTTGAAATTTCTTCACCATAGGAATAAATGTATTCTCACATCAAGTAAGAAAAATATCTGTGTTCATCCATGCTTTTGGTTGATTAGCATAGGTCGAGGGAATTTTCACATTTTTAAAGCAGCACGGATTTTTTGATTTGCCAATAAGTAGCAGTGGTAGTTGATGTGTTCCTTTAGCATTCGCACAAACCATAACTGTAACTCTATCCTTACTTACTTTATGTCCCGGTACTGCATTCTCACGACGCGATGCTAATGATCTGCTTGGTAGAGCTTTCCAATTAAGACCTGTTTCGTCCGCATTGTATACAAAATCCAAATCATATTCTTTTTCATCTAAAAATGACTTTAACTCATCTACGAAAGAGTCGCTGAAGCGATGTTAGCAGACAGTTTTTCTCCTTGAACCTCCAGTTCTCGAATTCCATGTCTTGATTTAAACCTTGCTAACCACCCACAGCTCGCTTTGAAAGAAGTATCACCACCAAGCATTCTATTAAAATCCAATGCTTTTTCACATAATAGAGGTCCAGATATGGGCTGGCCGCATGCACGCTTTTGCAAAAATCAAGTGAAAACTGCGTTCTCCAGAATCTCATTCTTAGGTTTTTTCATGACTTTACGTTGCGAGCTGCCATCTTCTTTCTCAAGCGCACAAGTAAATTTCATTAAAGAAGCAGAATTTTTTTTAATGTCTGATATCGTAGATACTCGAATTATAGATACACCGCATATTTGCGCCAACTTACTGCCAGATTCACCATTTTTTATACCTTCCATCATCTTCATTTTGTCTCCAAGAGACAACACTACTCTTTTACGCTTAGATATTTTATATTTCCAACGCAAGATGTTAACAAAAATAAAAGACAACCTATCGGTTAAACCACAGTTACACGTTATAAGAGGATATGAAACAATAACAAACACAATTATGCAACACCATTATGCAAACGAAAGAGAGCGGGAGTAAATATTCGGCGGCGCGTTTAAACTTATCGTTACGTGTCTAGTTGAGCAGTATAAAATTTTTCAAGCAGCAGCTAGAGCCGTGACGCGAGTCCGGATAATCGGATGTTCGAATAATCGGGATTCGGATAATCGGAATTCTACTGTAAAAGAAAATTTATTACTTTGAATTATAGATTAGTACATGCAATTGTTGAATTTAATTTTATTCATTAACATCAACAACTTTTAACAGTCCACTGCTGGACATAAGGTTCTTCTTAGAAAGGAGGTTTTGGCTTACTATACCACGCTGGCCACACGAGTTGGTATAGGATTTGTTTAAAGTTTACCTTCTGTTTGCAACGATGTTATGCTGTGTAGTTTGAACCCTTAGGCGCCTCTAACAACGTCCATGGGATGAATAAAGTTGGTGACACTTTGTACTCTAAATCTGTCACCACACGATTTTATTAGGTTAGAAAAATTGGAAGAATACAATGATTGATTTCTTAAAAAGTAATTTATGTTGTAATAGAATTAATACGTACAATAGTTTATGTACTGTACTAGAAATTGCCATTAAATATGGACGGTGGCATATAAAAGTAAGGCATGTTTAAAACTACATGACTTACTCAAACTTGCTTCCTGTACTATTATATTTTATAGTATAGGAGCCAAATACAAGTAGAAGGATTGCTTGTTAAATAATAGCTACTGCTATCTGTAATGTAGATAGAACGTGTTAAATAAATTCCGTCTGTCTTTAAATAGGCTAAAGTCCAAAGTGGAAGAAATTAAAAATGTATGTCAGAAAATTAATATAAAAAAATGTTCTAAAAGTTATGTGGGGTCCAGATGGTATAGATATTTTTACAGATTTTTAAAAGTTAATAAGTTGATCTACGTAAAACAGCACCCACTATGTAAAATGTTAAATTCCGTGATATAAAATTTTGATAAAATATATATAGTCTGTGTCACCTATTGTTATGAAATTATGTAAACCTCATTCATTAAAATCAGGTTTAGGCGCTATGGTGGAACATACAAATATACATACATAAACTGCCAAACACATTACCCTACCTTTTAGCTTCGCGGTAATCGGATAGAAAAAAAAATTCAATACCACCGATGTATTTTAAATTGGTAGAAACAAGTTTGTGGCTAATGTATCATTACTATACTACCAAGAACTAAAAATAATTTTTCATAACAGTCTGTTTGACCAATAAAAACAAACCAGAAAAATACAGAAATTGCTAGGATAAAGAAGATTTTGTTAAGAACATATAATTCAACTCACTCGTGTGCCTGTGCCCAGTCGGGCCCGTTATTTTTACTTTGATTTATTTTATTAGTTTTTAATAATTGTACCATTTGCATTATTGAAGAAATAAAGTATTGAGAAGTCTGTATGTCTGAAGTCCTGGATTCCTCCTGTCTGAGGCACAGAATCGCATACCCTGTGGTTTTTCTGATACACCACCGCTACCGTGACTCCGGCTGAGGTGACGGATCTAGAGATTTGGTTTTCTGCAAGTTAAGTAGCAGTTTTTAAGTAGCAGACAAGGATAAATTTTTTGTCATTATCTATACTACATTAATGCATAACTTTTAGTAACAATAAGAAATAAATTGAAGTATATTCACATTTTTGTAATGTATGCTTACTTTTAGTTTCACGATAAGAATCGATTGAAGTAGTTATCAAAGAATTATCAAAGTCAAGTACTTTATAAAATTATTTAAACAGTAAAAATAGAGCATTGCTGCTACGGGGCGTCCGCTGAAAGTACGAAGTATGCTTACGGTGTTCTTCGTTGTGCTTGCCACGTGCGCAACTCTGGCTACGACTCGAAATGTTCCTCTCGATGAATCAATTGCTAAATTGAACGTGAGCGCCAGATTTGTAGCACGATATTCAAATAATATCGAGGAAGATGCCCGTTTGGACGTGGTAAGTAGAAAAGTGATCTCGCTTAGAACTAGTGAACATCTATTATTTCAGTATACAACAAATATCGTAATTGTTAAAAAGTATTTTGTTTTTTAGAAGTACTTAAAACATAATCGGATTGATATTTTAAAAAACTACCATGACAAATCATCCTTTTACCATGTAATATGTTTAAATTTAATATGTTTTAGCCAGAACTTATTACAAAATACGGATACCCGGTGGAAGTATATAATGTGACAACTGCGGATGGCTACATCATGCAAATACACCGCATACCTCATGGACGGGATAAGAACAATGTATCTGATAAAAATAAACCTGTAGTGATTTTAATGCACGGCCTGCTATGCTCTTCTGCTGTGTGGGTCCTCGCAGGTCCTGATGCTGGTTTTGGTGAGTTATAAAATCTTTGGCTTTCATCAAGGCGTAAAATATAAACATGTTAAACATGTCGTTAATCTGCCGTTCACCTATCTCCGTGAGGTGACGGATTAAGAATATGAAGTATCACCACTCCTATTCATCGCATGGGTGTTGTAAGAGGAGCAAACTACACAGGTCAATACCAATGCAAAGAGAAAAAAAGAAAACTTGAAACAAACTCTATATCAACCCAGCTGGCTAGCGTTGTATAATAGGTCAAAACCTCCTGTCTAAGGAGAGCCCTATGTCCAGCAGTGGACTGTTTAAGGTTGTTTATGATGTGATGATCATGTTGTTTCTGATGAACAGGTTACATCTTGGCTGAAGAGGGATATGATGTATGGATGGGTAACTTTCGTGGTAATCGCTATTCTCGTCGCCATGTGTCATTAAATCCTGATTCGGTTGATTTCTGGAAATTTTCATGGGATGAACACGGTAACTATGACTTACCGGCCATGATCGATTATGCATTGGCTACCACTGGAAAGGACAAACTTTATTATATCGGCCATTCAATGGGGACTACAAGTTTCTTCACAATGGCGTCACTGCGTCCAGAATATAATGAGAAGATTATTTCTATGCAGGCGCTCGCACCTGTAGCTTACATGGCACATAACAGTAATCCATTATTGAAGGCTTTAGCACCTTTCTCTAACAATATTGAGGTAAGTGAAGTAGATAACAAATACGATTTAAGTAGTTCTTAAATTTGAAATATATCTGCCGAAACAAGAAGTACGAGTTAGATAGAGTCTTAGGTGAAGGGCATGAGCATCTCAAGTAGTATTTCTATTTTCGCTGTAGGTCTTTGAATTACATTTGTTGTATTTAAATCATGGAATGTCTTTATTTATTTTGTTCAATAACATAATAACATAATTAATATTTTAGAGTATCGCCGATATTATTGGACATGGTGAATTTTTACCAAGCAGTGAAGTGTACACATGGGCTGGTCAGCTTTTATGCAGTGATCAGGCTATGACGCAGTCAATGTGTAGTAACATCTTGTTTTTGATTGGCGGTTGGGACTCGGCACAAAACAATGCGGTATGTTAACATTTGCATATTTTCTTTAAGTTAAGCAACTATCTTTATAAGTGTACACACATGCAGATGAAAATATAACTTTAAGTTTTAAGTATGTATAGTAGAACTAAGATAAAATATTATTAAGGTCTATTTTGAGCCTTTAATGACATTTGACATTTTCCAACAAATGCTTCTATTTTTTTGATTATATTAACTATTCACACTACCTATAACACAAAATATATCCAACATCAAAATTGGTTAATAACCCAGTGTATCTAACTCGATTGACGTCCGTTATCTTCATTTTGTATTAAAATATTATAATGCTTATATTTAATATAGTTTATTACAGCGGCTAATTCCTATCGATTTATGAGTGCTTGTAAACTTTACTGATAATATTTCTCTTCGATTTATTACAGACTATTTTGCCAATTATTTTTGGTCACGAACCGGCTGGTGCATCGATTCGACAGTTAGCTCATTACGGTCAAAGTCTTAGTAGCAAAAAATTCCGTCGATACGACCAAGGCAACATAATAGCAAATCTAAAAGTCTATGGCAGCAGCTCACCTCCTGCGTATGATCTTAGTAAGATTACTGCTCCAGTATACCTTCACTACGGCAACAATGATCCTCTTGCGGTGGAGGCAGATGTCCAAACATTGTTCGGAGACCTGGGAAACCCCATGGGAATGTTCCAAGTGCCATATGAAGAATTTACCCACATTGACTTCATGTGGGCTATTGATGTTAAAACGTTACTCTATGATACAGTGATCAGTCAACTGAAATAAACTGTGTATTAGATATTTTGCTAACGTTAATATAAGTTAACATGGATAATTGTAAAACACCAATCTATGACTAAAATTAAACTTTTGACTTGAAAATAATTGTTGTTAAGATGACGGCGATTTTCTATTGAATTTTAAGAATTGTACATATTTATTCCAAAATTCTAGATATAGTTTTTAGATACATAAAAAGAGTATTTTACATCTTCTTATGTTAAATATCTGACAATATTTTTGCTTACGTAAACGCACATATTACCACCAGTATAGTTCAGATTGATCCGCAAAAAATAAGTACATGTCTCATACCTAACAAAATTGCTATCAGTAAAGTATAGTTAAAGTATAGAAAAATAGAAATTAAAATCTAATAGCGACATGGGGTCATGTAACATTATTGTTCTTCTCTCCGCCACATTTTAATATTGAATTTTAGAAAAATTAAAGCAGTAACTCAAGAAAGTGAATTATTATTTGTGTTTATGAAAGTAGGAATTAAAAAGACACCAAAACAATTCGAAGGTTGATTAAAAGGGTTTACCATCAAATTTTCACTAAGAAATGAGCATTCTTACGAAGTCGGATCGAGTTAGTATGAAAAATATTCCTTTTCCGGAATCTGACAAAGAATTGTCCAATTAATCTTTAAATTGTTGGTTTACGTACATAAGTAGGTAAATAATTATTTTCTCTAAAGCAATTATTTGTCTAACTTTAATAAAACATTTTTTAATGATAATTTTACAAAACGAGCGGTAACAATTGTTGATTTTAAGGGGTCATTATTGAGTGGGTTTATGTTACTTGGTATTTTTAATGACCCTTGATTTACCAGTATCAAAGACAAAATACGAAAGTGTAATATACGATAACAGAAAATACAATCCTTGATGATAATAACATTAATAAATTCACAATAAATTACGAATTTATTGTTTGTAGTTGACGACATATAGTCTGATTTATCACCGTGATGTATCACCGATGTATATCTATATATATATATACATAGATGGTGATGCTGATGATGGATAAATACAAATTCATGTAAACTGGGATGGTTGGTGCTTTTTGGGAGAGGTTTTCGTTCAGCAGTGGTTGGCAATATGTTAAAGCAGCAGTATATATATCTGCTTCGGTTGGAGACCCTTTCCTTCCGACTGACGCAGGTCCTTTCCGGGCACGGTTGCTTCGGGAAGTATCTGCACTCGGTCGCCAGGAGGGAATTGAGTCCCGCCTGTCACCACTGCGACTGCAGTGAGGACTCTGGACTGGGCGGCGCAGCGTGGGGTCCTCACTGCAGTTATTGGAGGAGGTCTCTCGCTACCGGCCGTCATACGCTCCATGGCCGGTAGCGACAGCTGTTTTACCGCGGTCGCAATCTTCAGCAAAGACGTAATTTCGCGGAAGGAGGTGGCGGAGAAGGCCCGGGAGGACGATGTCCACTCGGACTCAATTCGCCGTCGGCGAGCTGGAGGGATTTGGATGTCGTAATAACAGCTGTTCCTGGATCCCTCCTATCTCAGGCGCAAAGTGGCACACCGTATGGTTTTAGTCGGTCCGATTCCGACACACCACCCCGCCGTAAACTCCGGTGGATGACGGCACGAGGGGGTTTCCACACGTTAAAGAAAAAAAGCAGTATATAAATCTACCAAAATGATTTTACTACTTGAATCTAAGAATGGTGATCATATATCACGGACAATTCAGCATAGTGACTCACGCTGTTGTGGCATAGTAAAATGCATATTCACGGCAGGCTTAAAATACAATGTACACTTGAAATTCTTAAGGAATTAGATCTACAGCTTCTGTACCAAAATGGCATCGATGGAAGTCCGTATATACATAGTAATTCAACGGTGGTGCCGAGTTTTACACAATGATAACACTGAGCTTAGAATATATAATCAGTAGACCATCGATACTGCGACGTTCTATGTTCTATGTCGACATTGTATGTTCATTATGTCAAGATGTGCCAGTGGTTGAATAATATGAAACCTTAGACAGGTTATATTTCATCTGTATTCGTGGCCGCTCTTAATATGTACCACGAGTGCGTAAACAGTGGAGATTTTCCAGTCGGATTGACTCCATAATCTGCTTCCGTGAGACGAACTCTGGAAAATTGTGGTCGGAGCTATGCAACTGCAACCTTACACTGTTTCGATTCGAACACCAGTCAGAGGGTAGACTTAGCATCAATAGTTTCTCATCACTGCCAACGGCTAATATTCTAGTACGAAGAGGAATCCATTTTCTTCGGCGATTCGGCCGAAACTTGGACCAATAGAGCGGGCGTATCTGTCGGATCCACTGTTGGTTCTTCGCTCTCCGGAGCATTGAGGAGGAAAACCTCGGTAAAAAATCACAATGGGGGAACCCTTTCCAGGGTCGGAGTTCCTCTGCTCAGCGGTGGAAAAGGTAGGACGGGCTCGTTGTGCATTTACACTGCCACCGAGCAGGCATCAGGTAGTATCATCAGACGTAGTCTTCCTGCCGCCATCGACATATCGTAGTCCCGAGTTGGAGTCTCGCGACTCCAATCGGGGGCGAGGGTCTTGGCTTAGCCGCCCGGACTGCGAGGAAGAAAACCTCTATAAAAAATTACCCCGAATCCCGTGTTCTGGTGTGTGACTAGGGGATGCATGGCTGATGGGTTGTTCAGTCACAAGCACAACCCCAGTCGAGGCACCTGCGGACTCCTCGGTTGGGCACAAATGTACGCTTGCCCGGGTATTCGGGGATCTCTATCCGGATCGACCTATAGTTCTCCCCCACTCGTGCGTCTAATATGGAATCCGATCAAACCAAAAACAAAAACGTAAATTTAGAAGGAGAGAAGGAGAAGAAAAAAAAGGAGAAAAGCGTAAGAGTGGACGACTTCTCGTCCAACTTAAATGACGCCTATGTCGATGAGGCTCCCAGAAGTCATTATGACTGCTGAGAGCTGCAGAATATCGGAACGACTGCGTTCCAGATCTACATATTCGTCGGATTGCACGGGAGGTGACCCGATGGAAACGGAGCTGTGCGACTCCTAAAATCACGGACGCTCCAGGGACGAGGAGAGCGACACGTCCCAGGAGATGTTGCCTCCTAAAGTCGGCAGCAGCCGTAGAGGAAGGTCGCGAACTTCGGTCTCGATCCCGTCAGGATCCGTCTTCTGTAAGGCGGAAGCCTATAGGCGGGTTAGGGCGGACGGCGAAGCACTCGCAGAGGAGGAGATCGCAGATCTCTTGTTTAAGATCAAGAAGCCAATGGTAGGGGATTCTGTTCATGGGGATGCAAGAGATAGCGCAAGCAGCGGTGGCTATCATCCACAAGGTAGCCACCAAGTCGAGTAACTTTAAGGGTGCCTTTGTAAAGGCCCATAAGGACTCCTCTTCTGCAGTTGCGGGGGTCGTTGAGACCCTTATTGGGGACGTGGCTCGTCTCCAAGCGGCCAACGACCACCTTACAGGGCAAGTGGTTGAGTTGAGCACGCAGTTTGCCCAATTCCGGGCGGATCGCCCTGAGCGAGAAGGCTCGTCTCCGTCATTTGCCCCTGCCAATACCGGTACCATCGCTGATGCCCACCTGCGCCATTTCACAGACGCAGTGTGGCGCATGATGGACGGACGTCTCGCTGGTTTGGAGGCGAGACTACCTCCAGCCCCTGTCGTCCGACCGCCACTCGCGGCACATAGACCAAAGGCCATATCGGCGCTTCCCGTTGTAGGCGGTCGTGTGTCCTATGCGGCAGCGGCGTCGGTATCTGCTATTCCTGCGGCGTCGGTGTCTGCTGTTCCTGCGGCCGCTCCGTGGACACGACAGGTGGCTAAAGTAGTAGCTAAGACGAATACACAGAGGTCAGGGCTCAAAACGGCGGCCAAGTCTGGAGCGGAATTCCCTCTGCTCCCCACTCCAGCCGCTGTACCTGGCACCTCCACGTTTGCTCCCTCAATATCTGCCCCTTCCATGGATGGTTGGCAGGTAGTCGGGGGGACAAAGAAGTCCCGAAAGTGGGGTAAAAAGGCTGCTAAAAAGCAGCCTCAGTCGCCATCGGTGGTAGTCGCCATCACGAAGAAACTGCGCAAGCTGCAAGTACCCAAAACCACGGCGGTGGTAGTCACCGTGTCTGGGACTGTCTGTCTGGGAAGGCAGACTGTCTTACACGGCCATTTTCCAGAGGGCCCGAGCTAGTCTCGCCAATGACATCTGAACGGTAGGAGTCAGGCTGCGCCTCGCTCAGACGGGAGCTCGAGTCTTCGAGTTCAGTGGAGCTAAAGGTGCCAAGACAGCAGATACGTTTGCCGAGAAATTACGGGGCATATTTGCGGCCATGGATGGTGTTAAGATCCAGGCCAGGCCTACTAAGTGTGCAGAGTTGCGCACCTCGGGCCTGGACGACTCCATAACGGCCAAGGAGTTGCAGTAAGAGAGAAGACAGGGTGCAACGCGTACAACATTAGGGTCGGCACCATCCGCCCCGGTCCAGGAAGGCTTGGTGCAGTGTGGGTCAGCTGTCCAGTAGCGTCTGCCAAAATTTTGGGCGATGCCGGTAGGCTGCTTATCGGTTTCGTGAGCGCTAGGATCACAGTCCTGGCGGCGAGACCGATGAGATGTTTCAAATGTCTGGCACCAAGACACACACGTGCCAAGTACGTCAGCTGTTTTGACTGCAGCGGATTATGTTTCCGCTGCCGTCGACCGGGGCACAAGGCGACAGAGTGCTCTGCCGCCCCACACTGCACAGCGTGTGCGGCGGGTAACAAGCCCGCCGATCATCAGATTGGACAGGGGGGCTGCAAGTCTTCGCGCACATCTCGGCAAGTGTCGGGGGCTAGCCAGTCGACCCAGGCTGCCTCTGACGTCGTTTCTGCATCGACATCGTCGCCCATGGAGGAGGTTGTAGAGACGGTTCAGTAATGGATCAAGTCTCCAACCTCCTTGTCCAGATGAACCTGAACCACTGTGCCGCGGCGCAGGACCTTTTCCTGCAAACCATGGTACAGTGGTCGATCGGTGTTGCCGTAGCCGCGGAACCCTATTACGTTCCTCCCCGTCCAAACTGGTTGGGTGACCGGGACGCTTCCGTGGCAGTCGTCGGCTCCACAGCGGCTCATTCCCCACCCTTGTCGTTAAGAGTATTGAGGCGCTGGGTTTGCGGGTGGCCCTAGACAAGACCATCATAGTCAATTCGGTCCTCATACCGGTTCAGGTCCAGATGAAGTATCTGGGCCTGATCCTCGACGGCAGGTGGCTCTTCGACGAGCACTTCCGACAGCTTTCTCCAAAGCTGGTCGGCGCTGCTCCTGCCCTTGGGCGACTCTTGCTCAATTTGGGTGGACGGCTATACACGGGGGTTGTCCGGTCAATGGCCCTGTATGGTGCACCGGTGTGGGCATCGGTTCTGACCACCCAGAATAGGGCTCGCCTCTGGTGCCCTCAGAGGATATTGGCGGTTAGAGCCATACGCGGTTACCGCACCGTATCGACGGAGGCGGCGTGCGCCTTGGCCGGAACTCCCCCGTTCGGTTTGGAGGTAGAAGTGCTCGGCGAACGGCTGACTTCCGGGCGGGAAACGACTTACGGCCCCCGCCCGAAGAGATACGCGAGTGGCGTGAGGCCACTCGTCGAGCCACGATGGTTCGTTGGTCGTTCCGGTTGGAGACTCCTCGTACTGGTTATGCCACCGTGGAGGCTCTCCAGCCGGTCATCAGCGAGTGGGCAGGGCGACAGCACGGGACCTTTTCCTTCCGACTGACACAGATTCTTTCCGGGCACGGTTGCTTTGGGAAGTATCTGCACTCGGTCGCCAGGAGGGAATTGAGTCCCGCCTGTCACCACTGCGACTGCGGTGAGGACTCGGCTCAGCACACGTTAGCGGTTAGTTCCGCTTGGGCGGCACAGCGTGGGGTCCTCACTGCAGTTATTGGAGTAGATCTCTCGTTACCGGCCGTTATACGCTCCATGGTCGGTAGCGACAGTTGTTTTACCGCAGTCGCAACCTTCTGCAAAAAAGTGATTTCGCGGAAGGAGGCGGCGGAGAAGGTCCAAGGAGAAGGTAAAAAAAAAAGATCAATAGTTTCTAGGTAGTATATAAATCCTACATGAGTCTGTAGGTTGCAAGCAAAGCATGTATAAAGTTGTAAGTATATTAATCAAAACTAGGTTACCGATTATCCTCGATTCGACTTAACAAAACAAAACTTACAAAAATCACGCTTTTAAAACATTATCCCTATAATTTTCAATAATACTTCTCTGGCCAGTAACATTGAACTGCATTTTAAGTTCAAGTGATAGCTGTTTGCGTCTAATTGACTAGTTCAGCACTTTTTAGCTCGCTCCAAGTTATTCAACGCTTTCTTGAAAACATGAAGTCGCTATCCGATTGCTTCGTTTTTATGAAACAAAAATAAATAAATCCTACTAATTTATAATTTAGCCTTAATAAAAGTATAGTTGAACGTTGAACAGTTGTGGCGTTGTCTATCCTTAATTTGTCTGTCCTTAATTTTATTTTCAGGCTTTTGTTACTATAAGATCAGGATTACGAGGTTGATGTACGTGTAATTTGATGTTTAATGATGTATGTACATTATAGTAAAACATGCTCATTTTAAGTTTCACGATAAGAATTTATCCAAGTAGTTATCAAAGAATTATCAAGGTTAAGTACGGTATAAAACTACTTAAACGGTAATAGTGGAACATTGCTGCTACGGGGCTTCCGCTGAAAGTACGAAGTATGCTTAGGGTGTTCTTCGTTGTGCTTGCCACGTGCGCAACTCTGGCTACTACTCGAAATGTCCCTCTCGATGAATCAATTTCTAAATTGTACGGGAGTGCCAGATTTGTCGCGCGATATTCAAATAATATCGAGGAAGATGCCCGTTTGAATGCGGTAAGTGCAAAAAAAGTATATAAAACTGTGTCGTGGACTTGAAATTAAGGCCTGTGACTTCACTTAGAATACTTTATTTGAAATAAAATGGAATAGTAAGTTTCTAAAGGAAGTCACAGGTTTTAAAAAAGTTCATGATTACAAGTAATCCCTTACATTATTTTTTGCGTGTTTATTTTTTAACTATTTTACAATTTTGTTCTTCTCTTCTAGCCAGAACTTATTACGAAATACGGATACCCAGTTGAAGTACATCATGTGACAACTGCAGATGGTTACATCTTGGAAATGCACCGTATACCTCACGGACGGGATAAGAACAATGTACCTAATAAAAATAAACCAGTAGTGATTTTAATGCACGGTCTATTGTGCTCCTCCGCTGTGTGGGTCCTTACGGGTCCCGGTGCTGGTTTTGGTGAGTTATACTCGTAAAACTTTCGGTTTACATCAGGTCGTAAAAGGTAAACAAATTAGACATGTAGTTTTTGACGAACAGGTTACATTCTGGCTGAAGAGGGATATGACGTATGGATGGGCAACTTTCGTGGTAACCGCTATTCTCGTCGCCATAAGACATTAAATCCTGATTCGATATTCAACATTGATTTCTGGAAATTTTCATGGGATGAACACGGCAACTATGACTTACCTGCCATAATTGATCATGCACTGGCTTACACTGGAAAGGACAGGTTGCATTATATCGGCCATTCAATGGGCACTACAAGTTTCTTTACAATGGCGTCACTGCGTCCGGAATACAATGAGAAGATTATTTCTATGCAGGCACTCGCTCCAGTAGCTTACATGGCACATAACAGTAATCCATTACTGAAGGCCATAGCACCTTTCTCTAACAATATTGCGGTATGATTACAATCCAGTTTCAGTGTGTGTCTTTGTTATAGATTCTTGATTTAGTTTTTATTTCAATTAACAAACAATTTCACAATGTCTACATTTTAGAGCATAGGAAACATTGTTGGACACGGCGAATTCTTGCCAAGTAGTCAGGTGTTTACTTGGGCTGGCGAGGCTTTATGCAGAGATAAGGCTATGATGCAGCCAATGTGCAGTAATATAATGTTTTTGATCGGTGGTTGGGACGAAGCACAACACAATGCGGTATGTGAACATTCGTATTATTGGATTATTTTCGTATCGAATTGTAGGATAGGTAAGCGGTACTTTTTATGACATTATCATATCAACAGCTTTTAACAGTCCACTGCTGGATTTAGGCCTTTTCTTAGAAAAAGAGGTCTTGGTCTACGAAACACGCTGATGGGTTGTTATGACGTTTTGTTTCAAGTTTGCCTTCTCTTTGTAGTGATATTGTCCTGTGTAGTTCGATCCCTTAATTGGTTTTTTAGACACCCATGGGATGAATAGGAGTGATTTTAATATCTGTCTGAAATTTTAATCCATTAACATATGGAGTTTGTTTATGTGGCTGTGTCGTAATGGGAGCTCTTCTGACAAAAGTTTTTCTATATAGAACTCTAATAGTGCCTAGTACTTGGGTTGAGGAGATAGTAGAGTAGATAGAGGTACTGTTGCCAGTTACTCCACGTAAAAAATCGAATATCAACATTGTTACAGGCTTTAAGTTGATTCGACTCCAACGTACTCTAGAAAAAAAACTCAGAGGAGAGAGGTATTAATTTGCCAATACTTCTTGTATTGGCAAATTAATACCAACTCATTTCTGATTATTTTAAGTACTTTTACTGCTAATATTATTATTATCTGTCCATTGCACCCAATATACAGAAGTTGAAAATCGATATGAGTATTTAACAACCCGATTTATCGATTGCGATTGATAATCTTTATCTTTATGTTATACCAATATAAAATATAAAACAATATACTTAATGTACATAATATACTTAATGTACTTAATGTACATTATACATGTACATAATAGCAACTAATTCCTGAATATCAGTTAATAGCCGCTTTTGTACTTTAGTGATAATATTTCTCTTGAATTCATTACAGACTATAATGCCAGTAATTTTCGGTCAAGTGCCAGCTGGTTCGTCAGTAAGACAGTTAGCTCATTACGGCCAAAGCATTAGCCATAAAGAGTTCCGTCGTTACGATCATGGCAGTATAATAGCAAATCTACGAGTCTACGGTAGATCATCGCCACCAGCATATGACCTTAATAAAACTACTGTACCAGTATTCCTTCACTATGGTGACAACGATCCTCTTGCTACGGTAGCGGATGTACAAAAATTGTTTGGAGAATTGGGAAGACCTGTAGGAATGTTCCGCGTGCCGCTAGCAGAATTTACCCACATTGACTTCATGTGGGCTATTGATGTAAAAGAATTGCTTTATGACAGATTGATTCGTCTCATGAAACAAGTGGATGTTAGTGGTTTTGCTAACGTTGATATAATTTGACATTTATGACTTTGCAGATAATTAGAGAAACACCAAATATAATATATTTATATATTCAATATATTTTTGATGATGACACACTATTCATTCCATTTATTTGTGATTAGCAGTCATACTACAGAAGTATTTTACTTATTTTTATAACGAACGTGGTTTCCCAATGCTAGTTAAGTTGGAATTCCCGTGAGAAATGGCGCCGTAAGCCAAAATACAAGTTTTACTTAGTTTGGCAACGGAGGCTGCCTCATGTGCAATTTGTGACTTATCCTAGTTTTGAATAAATTATATTGGTATTTGAACAATAAATAATAATATTATTTTATTTATAACATTTAAATGCATATTAATTACATTTTTAAATACATAAAAAAGGCAAACAAAAAAATATTTCTACCAAGAAACTACTTAGGGCTCCAAAAATCTCTTCCCTGTACGTACCGTGCTATGGAAGACTGCTTTCTGCATCAGACCCTTGATGCAGCTGTCTAACGTAAGTCTCTCAGGGTGTTGGTCGAGGTTATTGGCTATCAATCCGTGAGCAGATATGCCTATTGAAACAATGATCACCAAACTCACATTTCATATATAGGCAATCTCGTGAGGTAGATCTACCGCGACCTCTAATCGATCTATCACCATAATGTCAAAGCTTATTGGCAACAATATTCCTATCTGTAATAATAGATCGATCTCTATATTACGCAGCCCGACCATTCTCGAGAACTAGGTCGGCAAGATGTATATATGTAATATGCTTGCTTGTTTGATCGCTTCAGCTAATTACCAACCAGTGCTGAACGAAACCCTCACTATCTTGTAGTATGGCACCTCTAAATCGACAAGTTGGTATTTAAGATTGAGTTATTGGTGTACGATCCTAGCTACTTGGTTGTGTCTGCGCAAATATTCACCACTAGCAAGACGAGAACAACCAGAACCAGAACCAGAACCTTCGGTTTCTACGACGAGTTCACAATGCCTACGCCAAAACGTAGATGCTTTAAAATCTATGTATATCAGACGCATGTAGATCCCGATAAAATCGACCATGAAGTTCTTAGCCTTTCCATACTGTCCTGCGATTATTAGTGTTTATATAGCTCTGCGAGTGGGGGTAAAATACATACACATACACACATTACGATAAACTCCCACATCAGTATATAGAAAATATTCTTCTTGATATTTAATAGTCCACAACCCCCAAACTTTCACGGGATATACAATATCATAAATGATTTTTATAAACAGTACTGGTTGCCATAGCTGCTTTAGACTCAGCGTTTTATATCTCGCAACCTACAATAATACAAAATTACTTTTTGTATGACTGAGAGGCCCAAACCTGACGTTACGTTAAAATGTATTAGTGGTATTTTCGTCTGGAATTATCCAGATTTTCCAGATGCTCATCACTCGTACTTTAACTCAGTTCCTCCCAATTCCAGTAACCTACTTCTTATTTCTTTGGAACATGCATTTCTGATTATACCGTTCTATTTGTTTTCTATACCGTCTTTTCGTATTTCTTCATGCATGAACTTTCTTCTTTAGAAACTCTATACGCTCTGTGACACATGAAATGTACTGTTGACGAATAATGGTAGTCCTCAAGAATGCTTGTTTCACAAAGCGAATTACTTTCAGTCACGTATTGCCTAAGCGAAAGATAATTAGCTTACCGTCTTACTGCCATAGCACAGGATTTTATGGATCGAGTACAAGTCATATGGTTCGTAAATTTAACACTAACTACAAAACAAACTGCAATAGGTAGACGGTATAGAATAGAATTTGTATAATTGAAATCGCCGCTATTGTCAAAATAATCCAACGATAACGAATTCAGACCAAAACTGGGATTTGTTATTAGAAATTACATATCGGTACACCTGAGCTGCTTCCTTCAAAGCGCTCCTTATCCTATCCTTGTATTGGATACTTACGGATATATCTTCAGTCTCCACTAGCTCATCAAAATTTTCAGTATGTGGTAACTGTGATGTGCTGTTTGCTACTAAATCCACAGCATGTGACACAGAAGGCATAGTTAAGCTATTTCGTATGTCAGAGCGTATCCTCTCAAGTACTGCATCATCTAGCAGGTCACAACGCAGTATAGCTTGTGATTGATCGGACAATCGTACGACTCAAGTTTCGAAACAAAGAATACTAGCTCTAACTGACTAATATAATGAACTAGTCGAAAACAGTACACAGTAAGTTTCGTTCTAAGCTCTGTGGCATGACATTCCCATTTGTAGAATGTGTTCACCTCATGTGACGCAAATAGATGCTGGTAGCGAAGACCTTATTCGAAGTCAGTGATTCTCGAGATTTCAAGCTGGTCAGTGGCCGGGTACAGGCGTTAGTGACGTCAGCAGAGACAAAAACTAGACACTGGAAGTAAGCTGGAAGTGAGTAAGAGAAAAAAGCTCGACGTCTCTGCAACAATTAGGACTTTAATTGTTGTTGCCGGGTATGGCTGGGGGTTTAAACTTTGTTTAGATATGACGTTTAAACGCCATGTCTCACGTGACAATTTTCTTTGTAAAACTTATTTTAAGGTATTTTAAAAATATGTTTGCGGAATTCCAACTGCTTTTAGTGTAACTGTTTAGTTACTATAATTATTATTACTATGGAACGAATAAGGGTGGTGGCATTGTGTTCTTAATCAGTCACTAGACGTCGACCATTTAACTCCAAAGTGCAAAATCTAACATAACCACGACAATCTAGCAGAATAGATTGTCGTTGTTCTATAAGTAGGCCAGCGTTACTGTAATACAGTTTCCGATATCGACATTTGACTTTATGTATTTTGAGAAACTGTGATTGGTGTTGCCTGTTTGAATTATTGCCGTCAAGTCTGTCTAAATTAATGATTACTAAGAGTAAAATGCGTTAATACTAAACATAAAGTACGTGATAGTGTAGAGACAAAAATAAAACATTTATTATAGTCGTGAGTGGGACTTGGACGACAGGTAGGTGAGTAAATTACTAAAATTTGCTTAGCACATTTCTAAAAGTTTAAAAAGTACCTACTAGAATAAACAAATATAGGTTTTTTTTTCTGTTTTATATTATATCTTAGTAAAATAATCTTCCCTAAACGATGGAGTAATTATGATTAAAAATAAACGTTGACTTTGAAAGGAAATATTTTAATTTATGGAGTGGACTTGAATGTCCTTGTCATTAAAAACTAATGTCAATAAAATCAAAAAATAAAATGAGTAAAATGATGTATCACTTAAAATTACCTATCTCAGTCAAATATGCAATACAAAAATGAAAACCACTTCAAATGAAGCATATGTATCACTAAAAGGTAAATTATATAGAAAACACATACTATTGGCCGATGTAAACTTTCCATGCAATTTAACAATAGATAGAAAAAGAAATAATTTATTTTTCTGTATAAATGCTGACGAATTTTCCGATCAAAGCTTTCAACTGGCCGTGTTGAATCTCGATACTGAGCTAGTCTCTATTATACCTGGAATCCGTAATGGATTTGCAAGTGCTGTGAACCAATCGACCGGTGACGTATACCTTGGTGGGAGCGATGGTATATATAAATATAACTATAACACAAATAATATCGACCAACGTCACTTCGTTAACGGTGTAGATGTTTTTGATATGTATTTCCATGGAAGTATTTATTTCATCGATACTGCTACACAGAATGTACACTATCTTAACAAAGACAGAAAGAATTGTTTGGTCAGTTATTTAAAAGGAAATTTAATTCAACACTTTGTGTATGATATTAACAATAATTTGTATTATGTTAATTACGCTGGAGTATTTGTACTGACAAAGGGGAGTAAATTGCCTACGTTGTATGACCGAAATGTTGTGAATATACGCGGATCTGCAACTGATGTGAGTGGATCACCGTTTTTTGTAGCTAAAGATGGAATTTATGAAATCGACAAAGTGCGTAAAAACTTATCAAGAAAACTCTTGAAAATGGATACGGCTTAGCTTGCGATAAGAGTAATAACATCATCTACAGTGATGAACGCTCCGTCGTGGCTCTCATTCCTTACTAGATGACAACTAAATTTTGTGTATAAGTTTTAGTCAGTTATTAGTCTGCCGCCGATTAATAAAATATACCTGATACCTGAGCTCGCATCGCGTCGGTTTATCGTTGGTAGTTTAATCAAATAATAATTCTTTGTTAGATTGAAACATCTGATCAGTTCACAATATATTCTTGTAGTAGTTTCACTAGCGTTATTACTTGAAGGTTTGTAAATTCGGTTAGCAAGTCCATGGAGCTTGTTTGTTACATTTTTACAAAATTAATCAAATGTCATGTTACATGTAGTCATGGGTACTGCTTGTTGATTTTGACTGTTTCTTTGATCGAGCGGTTAGCATATGCGAATGTCGATCAAGAGACTTTGGTTTCGATCCCCGGGTCAGACCAAAAAAGATTTATTGATTTTTTTGATCGTATAAATAATTTTTATAGAAACCCGGAGTTTGGATGTTCAAGTCATAACCCATAGCCTCGCAGAGCGCGAAGTCATCTGCCCTGCGCCTAATCTCTCCCCAGTCGTGTTGGGTAACCGTCTCCCACAAGACGGTCATAAGAGTGAGAGAACAGAAAGTGCACCTGTGGTGATAGATATATATCTGGTGGTTAGTCTTCGTTAAGACTGCATCTGTTGCTGATATCCGCTAGGAGTACATCATCATCAGTCACGGGTACAATAAAATATATAGGTTATATTTTATACCTGAAAACGTGATGTTCCCAAGAAATATTAAACTAACTGAGAAAATATATATTACGCAAATGAAAGCGCGGGTAAAGGATCGTAAACCTATTCGTAGACATTTCTTTCATTGATCTTGCTACAAAAACTGCTTTAATGAAAAATTTATATTATTTATAACTATTATTTGCCAATATAGAAGTTTAAATGGTAAACATACATAATTTTGTCATCAGTTGTCATAAAAAAATAAGTTTTTTTTAAGAATTCTAGACATAAGATTACAGGTTTTTTTTAACGAGAACATATTGTTTGTTTATGTATAAATAAACGTATTTAAATATAAATAAACTTATTTTTTGTAACTGTTTTCAGCAATAACTGTAATTAAAAATTTAGGTAAAAAATATCAATTGCAGACAAAAGCACAAATCGACTTTGATTTTATTTTTATACTTAGGTGTTATTTTGGTATTATTCATAACGTTGAAATAATTTTAAATGCCACAAAGTGCTTACGTGTGATACCGAAGGTATGAAATCTAATTTATATTCTTGGAGAGTCCACCTGCGAGCGCGGAGGGATGAACCTCCGTTCTCAACCGAAAATGTTTCATGACACAAATGAAAATAAATGAATCTCGGCTGGTATAATATTGTTATTAACATTGCTTTCTATTGAACGTGCGTGATTAAAGAGCAATTTAATAATACATAAGAAGAGATCTTTTGAGCTTTCTTGATAAATTCTTTTAATGTTTACCAGTATCATTTTATTAAGATCGGAAGCATTTTGATTCCTTGTAACACGCAAAAGTAATTTATTTGTGTTGATGTATAAGTTAGAGTTAAAAAGATTGCATGATTTATTAAGTTGGTTACTGCTATGATGATTCCGCTAATTAATAAGTGATGATAAAATAGGTATCAGTCATTACTGGTGCTTAATGGCTAAGCAACGAACCTAAAGTTACTATTTTATTCCAGATATATTTTAGTTTAGAAGATTAATGCCTCTATTTTCTAGTAGATGAAGTATACATCAAACATCATTATAACAATTTTAACAGTCCACTGCTGGATATAGATCTCTCTATAGAAAGGAGCTTTTGGTTCACTATACCACATTCGACCAGATATGTTTGTATACGGTTTGTTTCAAATTTTCCGTCTTTTTGCAGTGCTACTGCTACGTAGTGTACTCTCTTACTATAACAGTACTCGAAAGATGAATAGAGGTGACACTCTGTATTCTAGTTTAGTCACCACATCTAAATATACCGTAAGGTTGAGCACAAACAATTTTATTAATGCAGTTAACAGTTAAAAACACTGTACATGTAATAAATTTGAAGTGACTTTTTGTTTGATTGTTTGTTTAAACAGGCTGTGGATAAATATATTTATTGGATGTAATATACAAAACAAAAATTAAATAAGACTATATAATTGCAGAGCATTGACCACAACAACAACAACACAAATATTCTCTAGAAGACACTCGTTTACGGGATAATATGAATAGGTATCTATGGGAATTTCTATAGGGAATACGGCAATATGCCTTTTAAGTAAGTACTTAGCTTATGATATATTTATTGATCTTTGCTACTTAGTTTATGACATATTTATTGATTTTTGCTCAACCGACCTTATATCGACCCAATTATCATGGTACCTCGCTAACTTTAGTCTGAGTGAAATTAAAGTATTTTTTTAAAGCCTGCAATTCCATATGTAAGGGAAGGTATAACATCGCTGCTAAACAACATTAGAATGTAAGACACGACACCTAACTGGATATGTTTCCACTGGCATTTAGTGAATCGTATCAATAATGGGAGATCATGATGAGAGGGAATCAAAATAAGAGATTATGAAACACTTAAATACATACATTACTATTGATTGTGTTTATGAAACTTCCATCAGTTGTACACTTAAGCGTAGAGAAAATCTGCCGATTTTTATTCCTAAGGGTCAGAGACGCAGGGTCAGACTACCGTTGACACCAGTGACACACGGTGCTTGGACGTGGGATTTCAACCCACAGTCTACACGTGCTCGCAATGGTAATAAGCGCTTGCCCGCTAGCCGACTAGTCTAGGATCCGCCCATTAAATGACTTTTCACTCAAGCACACGCCATTCACTCATATACGCTTTCATTATTATAGAAATAAATTATGATGACAGATCACCGAGATATAACCATGTGGCATCAATAGTATGTGGAGTTAAAATAAATTGATTCTTGACACTGCAGAGACTTATATAGGGTTACTGCGCATACTATAACTTGTAAAGTATCTTTACCAATTTCAATACATAGGAAAAATAACAAGGAGTCTGAGGACAGGGAGAATGAGGGCCCAACGCTGTGTCGCCTAGGTGGAACAAGCCTTGACCATTGCTTCTATCGTGCCTTTCTCACTGTTCACGTTCACATACTTGACTAACGTTTAACAGATATAACTAACCTTTGATTATTTTCTTCTGGGCCGTAGCGAGAGACTCCTTCTATAGTAGAAACCATCGACTTTCTCTTAACAGCGCAATAAGCCTTTTGTCTATAATTGTAAAGGATTCATTTAAGAAATATAAATGTGTATAGTTTATTAAGGTCTAGGTTTTTTGTCCGCCCACACCTTTTTTGTCAAATGTAGGCAAACGTTTTAAAATATCTTGTTGCAATTTAGCTGAAGTGGCAACAATTGTAAGTTTATAATTACGTGATGTGTTATCACACAATGCCAGTGTTTTTACGAATTTACTCTCTCTACATCAATTATCTGCTCCAAATAATTTTCTAACACGACAGTATTGTTTAAGGGATTATTGGTGTCCAATATGTGAGGTAGTTCACAATTGAACGAGTTCATGATTGAAATGTATGTTATAATCGGTTGACTGGCAGAAAATGCCTTAGGCATTAAGTCCGCCGATGCATGTATTTGTGCATAAAGTATAAAAAAAAAAAAAAAATGTTAATATGTAACTGCAGCGGATATGCAAGTGAATGTCAGACATTATGATATTATTCTATATTGAATAACTGCGATAGAAACAAAATTAAAGAAAATCAGCAATTTAGAAACGTTAATGAGTTCTTCTTCAAAAATTGGCATAATAATATCATATCGAGAGGTTTAAGACGAAATTTTTTTCGACTAATCTACAGCTCTACATGAAATCGGTATACATTTTGTCTTTCAATAAAACCATTAATTAAAAGTTGAAGTCAACTTTAAAGTTCAATATATAATTCGTGACATTCTCAAAGAATCTACTGGCCAGATCCATAATGGATCTTATGACAATTTGTTTCGCATATACTGAAATATTTTATTCAAAAGATTCGTGAATCTCTCATTAAATATATTATACATACTTTCCTTTATACTGGACCAACAAAAAAGTTTGATAAACCATGTTTATCACTATTCAAATAAGTGATGAATCTTTCTGATATAAGTTGGTATGAGTTATAAATTCATATTGCTGCCATTTTAACATTGCAGTTTAAAAAACGTTATAATTGATTTTGAAAAGGAGTAAGAACGAAGTGTTGAAATTTACTAAAAGTAGGTGTATTAACGTATAAAATATTATGTGAGGGCCAGATATTTCATAAGTAGAATCTTTATGAAAAAAGTATTAGTCTCTGATATTGTGAAAATTACCACACATTGTATCATACAATGAAGTGTATTCTTCGATGTTCTCATTTTACTTTTGAACAATTTCACGTAAGTGACATTGCCCAGGTGAAATAATTCGCCATAAGCCTTTGTTCACCTTGGAATTGATTCATCCGGGTGAATACAGGTTACTTTTTCTAATCAGCTTGTGTAGTTTTATTACCCATATACAATAAAATAAAAACTTTAAAATTTGTAGATAACTTAATATGTTCATTAGACCCACAACTAATTAACTCATTCAACTTAAAATTAATTAATTAATTAAACTTCAAGGATTTAATATATTCAGTTTTTCTAAAATTTGCAAGTTTACTTTATTTATGTAGGGCGTAAAACTACACAAACTGATTATAAAAAGTCGCCCTTGTTCACCTGCATGGTTCAATTTCAAGGTGAAAGAAGGCCTACGCTTATGTCGAATTATATCATCTAAGTGATATCACTCTGGTGATATTTTTCTAAGGTGAAATGAAGAAACAAGAAAGTCTACTTTATTCACCCAAGTGATATCATCCAGGTGAACATAGTGGAATAAACCATGCAGGGCAGGAGGTTATTATAAAAATTAACGAAATAACGTGCATCACAATAACATCTCTTGAATTTTTATATCACTCTCCTATGTACTAATAATGTTTCGTAAGTTAGAGAGTGTCTTCAGTCTCATTTAGTTCTGTTCGTCTTTATTATTTATCACGTTTTTTTTATGGCTAAAATTAGTTTTGGTCAGTGTCGTCACTAGCCTAGTATAGTGGCACACTGCAGAATAAGGAGTGCTTGAGGATTGCGACTCATGACCCAAATGAGTCTTTAACGATTGATATAATTATGACTTTTGTTTAGAATCATGCACTCGATATTTCATTTTTGTCATATTATAAAATTTGACTTTAATTCTAAAAGTAAATTAATAATTATCAATCATAACATAATATTAATATATACTTATATAATACATTAAGGTACTGTTAAGCTTCCATATATAAAAGCGGAGGCAGTGCTTCGTAAAAGGCAGGTGTCATAAATGATTCGTCTTTAGTCGAACTTTAGTCTTTATAGAAATAAAAAATGCAAAAGTTCACTGACTGTTTTATGTGTCGGTTTTGCTCTTCATATCGCAAATTGGCTATAGATAACAGATACGTAATAAAATATTTAGACATGAATTAACTTTCTCGAGAATAAAGAACAATGGTTTTGATAAGATAATGATTTAATTGTTATGTTCAAATTTGCGTTCATAATATTATTTCAGAAATTAATTGTCAGTGTTTACCATTTTATTTGAATATATCATACCATAATCATATTTTTTAAAATATTCTGTATTATAAAACAAAAAAATAATAATATTTTAATCAATCCTACCAAAATACAGAATTGAAAGGAAAACTAAGTATACGTAAGGAGGAAACACTGTAAAGATTATAGGAGCTTAATATAGTAAATATTTCAGTACTGAAATATATAATTTTCTAACTACTAGTGTAAGACAAGGGGATAGAAATTTTTAGAAAAATAATAACGATTTCTGCGGCGGTTAGTACACGCTAGCTGTTAATGACCCTTCGTTTAGACCTAGCGAGGCGTAGAGTGCTCTTCTCCTAGTTATGCTATGAGAAGTAATACATTTTCTATAGTCTAATTATCCGGTATAAAATTATTAGTCATGTATCTTAAACAGGCCCTTAAGTAAGATTCCTATTCGTATTGTTTTGTATTGAATTAGTCTTAGTTAGCATTTTATTTTCACAAAACAACAATCAGTTATTTAATAGCTAATGTAAAGCCGCCGGGGCGTACAAGTCATTATATGATGTTACGTCGACACCTGACGTCGCACGGATACTAGCAGTGATAATGGCAATCTACGATCGATACATAAATATGATAAAATATTAGTCAGTATATTTGCATTAGTAGCAGGTGTGCTAGTCTAGGGGCATTAATATCTTACGACTACTGTCGATGTTAATTAATCGCATTAATTGAATAATCCTTCCTACCTGACTGCCACCTGTGTTCTAATAAACCTTCTGTTCTATATATGTTCTTCTTTTGTGATGGGGCATAATGTTTGCTGTCCGTGTGGTGACAGATTAAGAATACACAGTGTTACCACCCCTATTCATCCCGTGTGTGTCGTAGAGTGCGAATAACGGAACAAAGTATGCAAGACAACATCATTACAAAGAGAAGAAAAATTTTAAACAAACCCTATTCCAACCCGTTTGACCAGCGTGGTATAGTAGGCCCAAACCTCCTTGCTAAGTAGAGGTCTATGTCTAGCAGTGGACTGTAAAAGGCTGTTGATTGATTGATTGATTGATTGCATAATGCTTGACCAAGTCTTGCAAAAACTTGGTAAGATGGACAAACTTGAAGAGGCGAATACGTCTTGTGAAGTACACGCACTTCTCTTTCTCATTATGCTAAACGTTCCATTATCTTTTAGAAATGTCAAATAATTTAGAATCGTGTGCAATAAAATTGAAATAAGTGAATTATGCCTTTAATGTTTTGATACATTTTAGGAAATAGTAAGCGATTTATATCTACTTTTTGATATTAAGAAACTAGGTAGACAAAGGGACTAGACAAAGGGACGACGGTAGGTCACGAAATGGAATGCCCTTTCGTAGGTTAACTTTACAGGTTTTCTATTTTATAAGTTTTTTTCTTTTTTTTTTATATAAGCCTACCAAAGTATCGTTACTCTGCCTGATTGAAATAGAATTGAATAGAATGAAGACAATGCAGTATGGTGACCAACGCAATGGCGGCCTCGTGAGATGCTTCTTCACGCCCTGCTTAAAGGATAAGTAGGCTTAATATTAATATAGTAAGGCGTAATATTAAAATTGTGTATATACAAAATATTTTACGTTCTAGTTTTTACCGTACAATCATTGATTACATTTCTATTTAAGACTATCAATAAAAAATACCTACCTAAAGAAAAATAACATGCGGTCTAAACCAAATTATAAAAAAAAGTTAAAAAAACTAAAAAGCTCACTTAGAAAAGTTGGTTGAAAATATACAGGTGAAGCTAATAAAAGCGTGTGAAAAGTAAACGCGTATTTGACGTACCTACATGTAAAGTTCAACGTGTCGCCGTGCTATTTCGGATTTAAATGTGACCCGGTTGTACGAAAAACGTTTTTGCATTTGCCTTGTTCAAATTCGATATAAAGATATACATACATACGTATACTAGCGATAAGCTCGTACTTTCCTTGTAACAGAATATTTTTGTATGAACGACACCTACGATCTCGAATTTGTGAATAAACTTTATTATTGCTAATAGCAATTCGATGAATCTTAGAAATAAGTTCGTAGGATGTAACGCCTACTTACTCGTATTTACTGTGTACGTCAAATGAAATCTGATATGAATATTAGTTAATGTTATAAAACCCACTGATTCTTAAATGAAATATTTACTTAAATGTTATCTTGTGATATACCTGTGACGTATAGGTAGGTAAAGAAAGGACATATTAAAGTAGCGTATAGCTAACAATCCACCTTTAAAAAATGAATAAGGTAATCATAAATATGGTATTAATTTTTTTCCAAATTATCGTTCGTTATCGTTATCGTTTTATAAATTATGATTATCATTTTGTAAGAAATTTGTTATTTATGATACTAACGACAGCACTTATCTTGCCTTGTCTTTGAAAATGTGACGAAAGATTGTGTCACTAGAATTGTTTTACGTGAACACGACTTTAAGTTAAAAATTAATTAAACTGTTTTAAGTGCCTCCTTGTTTGAAAATCAAATAAGATATTCCTTTCAGCAGCATTGCCAAGTAAAGAAAGGAAATAAGGCTACCTCCGTTGCTAAGACTTGGTAGCTGGCAGGATTTTTAACAATCGTTGGCCTTGTTTCTTTTACCTTCAATTATTTAAGACAACAAAATTAGCAGAAATTATTGATTCTTTAGATTTAAAAACTAGTTAAAAAATGTAATAGTTAGCTAAGTATAATGGGGTGCAAGTGGGGTCACCTACCATCTCAGGCCTTGTGAAGCCAACCTCATCTGCACGCGGTTCACCTTGCCAAACAACGGACGAGACTCTGGTGACCGATTCGTGGTGGTATAACTACACCACTGCGAGATTCACTAAAATTCAATCCTGGCGATGGACAGCAGCCTCATCAGATAAATAATTCTCGCCACTGCGGTTCTCAACCCGCCTACCAAGCGTGGTGACTATGACAAATTCCCACCATGGACCACAATCATATTCCACGGCCCCCAGTTCCGGTATACGGAGCCGAGACGTGAACACTCACCATTGGACTGGTCCACAAGTTTAAAGTAGCTCAGCGTGCGATGGAGCGTGTGATGCTTGGCGTTTTTCTGGCTGATAAAATTCGAAACGAGGTTATACGACAGAGAACTGGAGTAACTGATATCACACGGAGAATTAGTATGCAGAAGTGGAAGTGGGCCGGCCATGTCTTCAGACGAAGCGATGGTCGCTGGCGTCGAATCGTACTAGGGTGGAGACCACGATTGGGCAAATGTAGTGTAGGGCGCCGCTGCGGCGCAATGGACCGACGACTTGAAGAAAGTGGCTGGCAGCGGATGGATACGAATTGCCCACGCTGGGATGGTTGGCGCTTCTGGGGGGAGACCTTCGTATAGGAGTGGAAGGCGATAGGTTGATTTGATAGCTATCACTTCGCTTTTAGTAAACTTAATTCTTAATTAATCTATTTAGTTTTAATGAAAATATAGTTTTGTAGATATATTTTATAATTCTTCATAAACTTCTATAACTTCTTTCTTATATTTATCAAAAAATTTACTTATTATTTTTTTTCTGTATTTGCGACCATCAGCTATTTGAAAATTTAAATACTACGTCAGTTTTATCGCGTATATATGTAGGTATACGTTGGGATTATCATTGTATCAATATATGTACAACTAAATATGTATTAAAGATTTTATATTCCTATTAAGTTCAATGCTATTATTGATAAAGCAATACGAGATATGTAACAAAAGCTACAGAAGTTCATGAAGTTTACATTGGGAACATTGTATTGTGGTTGCTGAGAGAATCCTCTCACCGGCTTTAAGATGAGATTAGATGAACGGATCCGACCGGATCACTGGTATTCTACAGACCATCCAAGTATTACTGAATCAAATTGTGCTTACACCAAATTGGGTAGGTAACATAAACTAGAATATCTATTTTAATATGAATTTATTTCACTTACGAAATAGTTAACACTTTTGTTTGACTGTACACAAAATGAAAATGAGAAATATTTGGCATTTCTAACATTTCATAGCATTGGGTACCAAACATTTTTTTTTTTATTTTGTACAATTTCAAAGTGTCTGCCTTTCTGACTGCTTATAGCGACAAAAACCGTCCAAGTACTACATTTTTACTTACAAAGCAACGTCAGTTTTGAGTAATATTAGTCTTTAATTAATTGAATTTTCTTAACTCTAAGGTAAATTATAGTAATTTTTATTACGGCTTGAGAAGAAAAGTAGATAAGTTGTGTATTTGTTTCTATTTCTTTAATATTAAAATACGTTAATATATTTACATTAAAATTATCTTTATAACTGTAAAAATATTTTCTACGATAACATACTTAAGCAAAACTTATACGCGGGCGACGTTGTCGACCCACTTAATATATAAAAAACATTTTTCTTATTATTCATTATAGAAAGTAAGCAATAGATTGCCAATATCGTAATGGTAGGAGCTATTAAGATATTAGCAATCAATCTGATTTTTTAAAAACAGTTTTAGCTATCACAATGTCTACATAATTTTATTATTTGATATACAGCTAGTATATGTTCCCAGCAGTTTCACCTGCACATATGATCACTGGTCTGTTGCTCAGAGTAATTTTTCACGGCAAGCACCTTTCCTCAAAGGGCACTCTATAAAAAATAAAATAATGATTCAAACTTACTGATAATTCAACAGCACTTTGTAAAAAAAAAGATACGAGTACATCTGTACAGACATACATTCACGTCTTTTTTATCCTTGACGAGTAGACAGAAGCGTATTAAAACGTCCATATTCTGCCGATTACAGTTTTAGTTCTATTTAAGTAATATGGACAAGCCTATTACTACTATAATATAAACGGGTATACAATAAAAAGAAAAACTCTTTAGATTATTACACTCACATGAGTTGAGAATACTAGAAAAAAGGCTAGGTGATACTGTTCTGTTCCATACATATTAAGTAATTCTATTACAAATGATCTCAATTTCTGTGTAACACCGCCAGGTGAATAGAGGTTTGGAACCTACCAGCTTTGGTATGCTTCAAGAGGTGTGAGCGATATGAAATCACTTTGTGTAAACTTCTTTGTTTCAGACTCACTAATATTTTTAAAAACAACTGGAACTTTTATACTGTACATAAAATGCCAAGCCCAGACTTAAGGTCATTTCGAGTAAAATCATCTGTTCGTGTTTGATATTGCCGTTCTCGTTACTCATTATGCTTCTTTTTGTACAAAATGCCTTACTCATTTCATGTTTTGATGCAGATGTTTACCAGACGGAAGCACTTCACTGCTACAGAGTGCCAGACTACCTGAGGCAGCTAGTGGCAAACGATTAAGAGGTGCGTACCGTTATGTACGAGGACCGAGATGGTGTTCTGAGGCGTCGGCTCATGTCGTGTGGTGATTCACAGGAGTCTGTCCTAGACTCGGGTCGGCAGCAAGGGACCCTTTCCTTCCGGCTGACGTCTTTTCTGGGCACGGCTGCTTTAGGTACCTGCACTTGGTCGCTAAGAGGGAAATGAGTCCCGCCTATCACCACTACAATTGCAGTGAGGACTCAGTTGTGCATACGCAGGCTCCCTGCTCCTCCTGAACGGCACAGCGTCGGGCCCTGACTGCAGTCATCGCAGGAGATCTTGTCTAATGGTTGTCATACGTTCCATGGCTGGTAGCGACAGTTGTTTTACCACGGTTGCAACCTTCTGTGAAGACGTCATCTGGCAGAAAGAGGCGGTGGAAAAGGTTTAGAAGGGCGATCTCCACTCGGTCACAATTCAGCGGCAGCGGAGGCGTGCTTGCCAGTGCTTTTTGTCGCCCCGAGTGTGATGACAGGTGGACAGGACTTTTCCCTCCATCTGCTACAGCTGTCAGGCAGTGGCAACGTCCGAGTGTGTCAAATAGAATTACGTTTAAGTTTTTTGTCTATGAGAGAAACAAAGTCATTTATTAAGTCATAATGAAATTGGTCTGGTGGGGATCAATTCATTTAATTTTAGCACTTCAAACGGACGTAAATTATTTAGAATCGTTTCAGCAATAAAATTATTGGTAATCAGCTTCCACTGTTGAGTTATATTTATTTAAAAATTTTAATTTTTCGTCTCTAGTAACTACGTCATGAAGAAGGTTGTTACTAGATAAGAAATCTAAAACATTACAGTGAGTTCACTTGATATCGCGAGGAAACATATCGAAATATACAATAAATTATTAACTATGTTTTCAGAAAAAAACGTCATTCCACCTTAAGTTTTTTTTAAAGTTAGCTATACTGATGCATCAGTATAGCTAACTTTGAGATAAACAGAGATGCTTGTACACCAAAAAATGGTTAGACAAAGTATTTTTGGCATTGTAAAAGCATGCAATTGTATAAAGTTTTTGATACCGCGAGGCTTATTATTATTCAGAGCGAGTGCGGTCAGTGGTGGTGAAAACTGGCATGGCTCGCCGTCTCGGTTTCCAACAAAATCGTTGGTACGTGCCAGACCACGTGATTGTATGCATACTATGAAATATTTCCTTTTCATATCATATTGTTTATGTATGAATTGGAATTCTTTTGTTTGTTTACTATTTTTTAGACGTAATCATTTTTTTAATCTATGGTGTAATTGACGGGTTGTTCCGACTTCACCCACTCAATCTCATCCTATTCTTATATCAACCCAAATGTTACACCTTTAAAATTAAGTTTTTGTTCTCAACTCGTCCTAATTTCCATTCATAAGTCCTTCTTATTGCAACAAGTACAAAAAAGTACGGATTACACAGTTATACAATCAATACAATCAATTCTATTATTTTATAAAGTTACAGAAATATAATTCTTTATAGGTGCATATTTACATTAAACGCGTTATAATTTTTGTCTAGGACATTTTTGACATACGGGTAAGTACTCTTCGATAACAATTCGATTACAAATATTTAGGTGTTAAGATAATTTTTAGTTCTATGTTAATTGATAAATGTATGTGTTTTAGAGTTATTTTTTTATTTTATGTGTAATGAAGTTTAGTTTCTTTTTTTTTTCATTTAGCAACGTTATTGCATAAATCAACCTATTGCATTAAACATTTAAAATATTTTAGTTCATTCATCAATCACCTTCTTTTCTTACAGGCGTTTAAATTATTTTTGCAAACTGAACTCGGGCGTGTTTTTTTGAAGAAACTGTCAAGTGATGAGTTAAGAAAATCGGATCAGTTAAGAATAGAAAGTAATAAAATTGACCTGGGTTGAATGTGGATTAAAAACTGAGATAAGTTGAGAAAATGATACAGTGGGATGATGACGGAACCACCGTAATTGACAGTTAATCGCATATGCTAACCGTTCCACCAACAAGTCAGTTGTGATACAGTTCACGTCTTAATAAATCATATTGTAGAAACATTTGATAAAAGTGAAAAATATGTTTGTATTTTTCTGGATAAAGCCAAGGTAAGGTCTTAGTACATCGTCAACACATTCAACCGTCTGTCATTTAGTTACATCAGAGAAGCACTCCACTAACACGAATTGTCAGAGTACTTGACGCGGCTAGTGGAAGACTAGTTAGAGAAGTGTACTGTCCTGTATCAGGGCCGAGATGGTGTCCTGAGGCAGTGGCTCATGTCGTGCTATGTTCCACAGGAGTCTGCCCACGTACCACTCCTATAGAACATGGGATACGACTGGGCCCTTCGAGATCATCTCCCCATGGGTTGGGCGTAATTTTTTATGCTGATGTCATGCTAGTAACAGCCTGTGGGTTGAACTTTGAATAGGCGACACGTCTGGCCGCCAGGCGTGTCACTCTGGTAATTGAGCGCATTGAGGCGCTGGGTTTACGAGTAGTTCTGAATAAGACGAAGGCCCTTTTGTTTCATGGACCCGTCGTGGTCCGCTCTCCAGTGCCTCCATCGTGGTTAATTCGGTCCTCGTACCAGTTCACGCGCAGATGAATGATCTGGGCTTGATTTTAGGGCGGTAGGTGGCCCTTTGACGAGCACTTCCGACAGCTTGTTCCCAAGTACCAGCAGTCGGTCGCCAGGAGGGAATTGAGTCCCACCTGTCACCATTGTGACTGCGGTGGCATTCCGCTGGCGGTCTACTTCACCTGAGTGACGCAGAGTCTGGCCCTTATTTGTCGGTCTTTGTGTCGGTAGACACGTGTTTGGTACGAAGTTTCCTTTTGTATGTTCTGAGTCTGGGTGTTCTTTGTGTCCGTTTCTTACATGTTTGTAAAGTCCCTCACGACACAGGATTTATTCCTAGTGCGGGCGTTGTCTTTTTTTTTTTAAAAAAAAAAAGTCGTTTTCAAGTAGTTAGACTGTGCAGTAACCTAGATAATTAAAACTGCTAAATCTCTGTGAACCTTCAAGAAAAAAGTCACTAATTAATTATTACTTGACAATGTACAGGACTGCTTAAGGAATATTTATTGTAATTAACTTATAGTACCTTATGGACTATAAGCAAGATGTTTAAGATTAATATTTATATGTGTATGTAAGTAGTATGTATACCGTAGATATATCTAAGTAACTTTGTATATTATTAATAACTTAGATTATTATAAAAGTACACCACCGAATACCCAAAATCAGATTTGTCCAGTCTAATTACTCCAAGTAATACCAAATATAAATCTCTATCCGCCATGTGCAATGAAGTTGTACAAGTAAATAAGTGAAATGAAAATGTTCTCTAGTTCCTTTGAAATAAAAATATTATAACGTATTTCATACGGAGTACAAGGCAAGTAACTCGATTTATTAGTCTTGACGGTAACGTCAGAGTGCTTTAAGTAAGATATGTACGTATAGATGTGCATGTAGAACTTGATACAGTGCTCTGTATAGTATCTGTATAGAGAGTATAATGCCATAACATGCATGTTACATATCTATACAGATACTATACTCTCTGATGATTCTTCTGGCGATTAAGAAGAAAAATAATTTCATTTATCGCGGCTATTTTAAGGAAAAGCAATGTATTTAGCTGCATTGTATTATTGATATCTATTCTTTATCAAAACAGTTTATTTTATGATTTTTACTGATTTATTGTAAAGGGCCATAGAAGCACTCACTGCGATGGAATTTGACGTACAATTTTTATTTATGTGTGATATTTTCCGTAGCTCACCTGATTATTCCACGAAAGAGGACGTTTGTAAAGTGTTGGTGCTTTTCGTTTAACAAGTATATATTTTCACGACAATTGTGGCAGAGTGAATTTCATAGGACCTTCCTATTCTAAAATTTCAAAATGTGTTGGTATAACAAACCGTAGGTAGTAGAACCACGCTGACTCAGCACGAGCAGGCCGGCTCGACCGGGGCAGTACTACCCTCCCACAGAAGACCAATCTAAAGCGCCAGCATCCGTGTTGTCGTGTTTCGTTAGTGAGTGTGAGACCGGAGGCCCATTGATGTAGGGGTGACAGTTATCGTGGTAACTGTGTAAACCTCACACTGTCACAATGACTGTCATGTCTTTTACGTCCTCAAGCGGGGTGTGAGCAAGCATCTCACAAGGCCGGCATAATGTGGGTCACTATACTGCATTGTCTGCATTTGCAATGAATATGGTGACCATAACTCTTGGATTCTATTCATGCTTTCCATCAGGCAGAGTAGAGTCACTTTGGCAGGCTCACAATATACAAAAAAAAAACCGTAAATCGTCCATGCTGTTAATACATCTAATGCGGCGGTTCACTTAAGTATGGCTACGACACATGAGGAAGTTGACTGTTACACCGACCACAAAAACGTTGACCACTATGCCGACGGCTCAAGGTTAAAAACTAACACAAGGCGCTAAATTTTTGGACATTTGAATTACCTTTTCCTGAGTGTTAAAATTATTAATTTGTATTGTTCTAAATAAAATTTAACCATGTATTATTTTATTATGAATTGTTAGGTTATCTTTATAAAAAATAAGATTTCTAACCACCTTTTTTCGATTAACTCTTCATTTATAATCATTTTTGCAGCTGTAGTAGCTGCTATCCTAATCGTTGAAATCAAAAATACTAACTCAGCGGCGTTGTTGTGTACAATAAATTGAAGATGCTGCACACCTTTATTTTTGATTCATAATCTTAACTTCTACTCGTACTAGCACATTTCGATATGCATTGGCGGGACTCAATACAAAAATTCATATTTAATTCAGATAACAAAAATAGGGATAAACTGAAAAACAAAATACATTTTCAGATGTTATTATAATAATATTAATAAATAATTTAATTCAGAACACTTTTTATTCATTTTGTTAATTACAATTTAAATTATTATATGATTAGTAAAAATAAAATATTAAAATAAAACATGAACCAAATCAATCAAATAAAAGAATTAAAATAAAATAATAACAATTTAAATAATAAAAATCAAAAAACAAACTTTTAATAATTAATAAAATATGTATATATAATAAATGTAATAAAGAGAATAAAATATTATCAATCATTGTCGCGCAGTCTTATTGGCTACTTACGAGTACGTATGCCTACTATGACTGTTATGACTGCAGTCCGCTATCACGCTATTCTTCCGCTTTGAAGAAGGCATCAATTTCATAACGAGCACGAGGTCTTTTCATTTTGTCGTGTAATGTCAGGGCGTGTCTTTGTCGTGTACTCGTAAGTATGAACAATATGACTGTCACTGTTAGTTAGTGGTGTTGTTGTTAAATCACAATCATGGCGATATTATAATATCATATCATCATAACACTTTATATGTTTTGAGAATAAATTCTTAATAACAGTGCACATAGCTTACAAACGGGCAATCAAGTTTCACGTGAGTCGTTTAAAGATGTGACGAATATCTCATTAATAGTGTTAAAATGTCACTTTCAACTTTATTAAAAAATAGGAGGTCCTTTGAAGAGTGTGCATACAGAAAGTTACTCTGGAAACATTAGCATATTAAAGCAATCTGCATATAAATTCTGTCGTAAGAGGGGACGCGACACCGCGTTCTACTTATCAGTGGCGAAAACTTTGTAAAGGTTAACTTACGGAAAGGTTACAAAACGTTTACATTAGAAATACGTTACATATGCAATTTTTAAGTTGCGTTACATTTCTTTTAGGTAAATAATATTTTCTTAATTAAATGAAATCTAGTAAAACCCAGTGTTTTTCGATATTAATAGTACCTAAGCAGTATCCGTAAATCACAATTAAATGCTAAATATAGATAATAATATGTGTATCACGTATCATTTTCGAGCAAGATTCAATTATTTCGTTGGCTGGGGCCATAAATTATTTAATACAATAAACTGCTGCAGTTTGCCTGTCGCCACAAACAAGCTTACTTTGTGTTCATCAAGGAACCATAACCTAATCATTTATCGTAAACCGTGTTGGCTGCTCACCTTTGTCCTATAATATACTGTGTCGTATATCTTCGACGACAGTAAATTTATTCATGAAATTCTTGAGGATATTGAAAGTTCAAGTATTAAGTATCTATATTTCAGTTTGCTACCAGCATTTTTGTGGCTATGTAATGTTTATACACATATAGACCTACATGTATATATAGCTTTTGGATCCATGTGAAAGTGTAGGACTCGTGTGGGTAGTAATGCACAGGTCGAGAATGTAAACTGTGAGCGTGTGGGTAGATTTGTTTTGTATGATAGAATAATCTTTTAACTGAGAACAAACAGTGTTATATAAAATAAGCATCAAGGATGGCACTAGAAATATTTCACTACCTAAGGAATACGTTACCTTAAGTGAGAGCATTGAAAATATTAACATCGCTTAAATCTATATCGTTTGGAAAACGGCCATGCAAAAGTTTGAATCTACAAATTTGAATAAACATACGTGTAGATTCATTTGTAGTCGCTAGGTATCAAGCTGCCGTGTACGGCATTTAATTGGTCTGTTTTAATTTACTTTGCGTACAGGTCCATTATGAGTTTTATTGACTTGTCTGTATGGATAGTTTGTTTCTTTAAATATAAGCATCCGCAGCTATTTACATTACTTTATAAATATTCTTAACAAGATTGAAGAATTTCATAACTTTCTCAATTATTTTCGTATTAATAACTTCGCATATCGACTTACAGTTCAGATGTAAAATATCTCGTTTCGCACGGCCACCTATTTGCAAGACTTTTTTGAATTTTAAATGGCTTTATCAATGTTATGATTACAGAGAAATGTTTCTTGAACTTCTAAGCTGAATATAATGTTGGTTAGAAAAAAATAATGTGCCAATTTATTTGTATTTTATTTTAATTTTTGTATAGTTACTTTATTAATGTGAATCAAACAGATAAGTGGGAGTAATCGGTCAAGGTAGTCCATTTTGTATAAAATTTACACGTTCTATGTACGTAGATAATTTGAAGATTTACTATTGTTATTATATTAAAGTCGATTTTAATAAAATTGCAGTTACATAGGTATATTAATTGTTGTGTAAAATGTTTTTGTGTAGTAATATAATATAATGACATTGTCATATGCATATGCACTATGTCATTATATATATATATATAAATATATATTGTACATTTACAAAAGTCTATTCAAAGTCCGATTGTGATTAATTATATCTAAATAGTTCGGCCGAAGGAAGGTATGCCGGCCGGATGTAGGTGTGGTTTAATAAGAAAAGCAGTTATGTACAGTCGTGTAAATTCAACTTTCGTGTAGTATTGTCATGTATTCACAAACAATTCCGTAAGCAGTTTTCAGAACACGAAAACAGTATTCTTCGGAACTGACACTCGAAAGTCGCCTTTGAATGAAATGTAGGTACCCTGGGAAATTTTATCTTGATATTTTCAATACTAAATTTTGCAAATATATGACATAGTTAAGTCGTAAGACAATATTTCTTTACTCACTTTAGGGACGACCGGTTTTATAAAATATCAACTCTAAGCGCATGAACGTTTCACGACTGACCAGACTTGACTGTAAATGTGAAGCTATTTTCAAATACTCAATTTGACTGAAGTAATTCATTGTCTTCCGTACATTTGTATGGTTTTAAAATAGAGGATGGAGAAGAAAGGTTGATGCTTAAATTTGATAAAGATTTAATTATAAGCTCGTAGCAAGGAATAAGTATTTAAGGTGAAATCGGTTTATCTTATTTCTGTTTGTGGTAGTGTAGCTGCCAAAAAGACGAATCTTTTCAATTTAGTTGTTTTAATGATAGGTACATTTAATTAGTACGCGGCTACCGTATGATCTCGTACGAGGGTGTGACGGTCCTGGCGCGATGTCAACACTTCGACTTCTGGCCGACATTGACGTTATCGCCCGAAATGCTATATACACGAGCTCTACGGGTTTGGCAGGTACGGCTCGAAATTCAGGGCTGTGCTAAATAACGTGCTGTCCGAGCTGTTCTGTCGAACTTTGAAGCGTGCATAGAGAGGATCGACTGTGTCACCTATCGATTGGCTCAGATTTTAACCGGGCGCGGTTGCTTCAGTGAGTATCGAAATAAAATCAGACGTGAGGTTACGGCACAATGCCACCACTGCGGTTTCTACTTAGACACTCCGCCCAGCGTACGTTAGGGGTCTGTCCTGCGTGAGAGTTCGAGTGTCGAGTCCTGGTTGGACAGATCGGACAAAACCTGTCACCGTCTGCATTGATCGCAGCAATGCTGGTGAATAGTGAGGAACGCTAAAAATAGTCCGAAGAACAAGATCGGGAACGGACCGTTCCCACTTGAAGGATGTGGTGAAGTGGACGCAGTAGAGGTACGTAGCTCCTTAGTCGCCACCAGCTGCAGTTAGATCTGAATGTAGCCACTGCAAACAACTCAAGGTAGAAGACTCCCCGGTGCGGCTGTGGGATTGCATCTAAAGCAAGTCGGTATTTCGCCTCTTACTATGTAGAAAGGTGAGGTAAGGGTGACTCTCGTCATCTCGGGTTGTACTCCAGAAGCCGTTGATGCGTTCTTGGAGCTCCACCCGACTGCCAAAGTAGCCTACCACGCGATCTTGCCGGTAGACCGCTTCTCCGTTAATCGTAGACACGTCCTTCGTCACCCCTATGGAGGGTATGGTGCGAAAAGAAAGACAAAAAAATACGTTTAGTTGAGAAATAAAGATAATCTTTTATTTTTCAACTCAACCACACGGCAAAATTTTCATTTTATCACTTGGATTATCAGCATTCTATCACTGTGCGATTATCAAGACACGTTTTACCTCAAACAACCGTTTTGAGCAACAAATTATCCCTTAGAGGCAGTCACTTTCCACCAGTTGCTTGTTTACCAGCTCTGTCATAAAGAAAACTCTTAAATCTCTTAAAAAGACAACGCCGCACTAGTAATAAATGTTGTGTCACGGGGTACTTTACAAACATACAAGAAACGGACACAAAGAACACCCAGACTGAGTACAACAATTTGTGAATCACACAAAGTGTTGTCCTATGTGAGGTTTGAACCCACAACACTTAGCGTTAGCAACAACTGATAGCAACCTTAACTCATTAAATTAGAATGTAAAAGAAAACAAACACCAATCAAATAGCGACTATGTTACTTTGACTACACAGCCATAAAATCTACTTGTTAACATTATACTGGCGTTTTATTACTGATTATTTATTGCATAAATAGAAAGTAAGCATATAAACGACATGACGAATCGAATTTACATTCTGTCACCATATAAAAGTTTCATTTGAGCCGTAAAACTGTCGTAAAGCTAATATATTACTTGTTCGAGAAAATGAAGTGTGTATTTTTATATGTATTACTTTCTCATCTTAAGATCACCTGTTGTTTTGTAACTAGTATAGGTATATATATATAACAATTGGTAGGTAGGTAGGTTGAAAAAAACGTATAAAAAACCATTTGATATATTATAAAATTGTTTATTTACAAGAAAGCTAGTTAGTTGGAATTTATTTTTTACAAAATCATCGTCTAAATGACCACCGTTTTGACTTTTGCACTCTTCTAAGCGAACACTGAAATTTTTGAGTACTCGTCGGCAAAAAGACCGCGAGATCGCCGACATCTCGTCGCTGTTTTTTCTTTCATAGTGTATTTGTTTTATTGATGTAGACACGATTCTTCAAATAATCCCATAAAAAGAAGTCTACTGGAGATAGATTTGTACTTCCGGGTGGTCATGGCATTTAGCCTCGTCTAGAAATCGGTTTTTCCGGAAACATGTCTTTGACCACTGGTAGGGACTCATTGGATATGTGAAAAGTGGTTCCATCTTGTTGTAGCCAGTAAATTTCAGTAACATCGGCCCCAAAAACTCCTGTAACATTTTCACAAATTCAGTAGAATTAATAGTAACTGAACGACCGCGAGAATCTTTGAAAAAGTAGTGTCCAATAGAAGCACTCGGACACTGATTTAAGTCTTGTAAACGTATTCAACGCGATATAAGTGTCACAGTAATAAGCGAACTATTGTTTAAATAAAATTGTTTAACACAGTAAGCGCGGTCCCGTGAAGCGATCCATTGCGACAAAATTTCCGAGAAACGAGCTAATGGTCAGACCTCTCCCCGCGCCCCATGCGGCATTTGTTTGCGCTTCTTGTATGTATGCTTGTATCTATTTTTATTTGCCATCGTAGCCAAAACAACTTTTTCACTCTGCAAGCTTAGTACTAGTACTTTACCCACAGGGCATGTGAAATCGCAAGAATATGTACTCATATCAGTTCTCCTACCGGGTAGAAAAACTGATATGAGTACTACTCGTATAGGGTATCGTTGTATCGGGTAGAATCTACCCTATACGAGTATTATTATAGATTTAAAAATGGTATCCGTATATAATGTACATGTTTGTTTAAATAATAAATAGAGGTTAAAAAAAATGATAAAATCAATTAAGTTTATAAATAATAGAATTATCTAACAATGGATTTTTTAAATACATTATACACACTTAGTTATGATAGTCTTACCCGTGTAGGGACGCATTAAGAATACAGTGTCACTACTCCTATTTATCCCATGGGTTTTGTAAGAGGCGACTAAGGAAGCATACTATACAGGACAGCACTACAATGAGAAGGAAAACTTGATACAAAACCTGTACCAACTCGTCGGGCCAGCATGGTATAGTAGGCCAAAATCTCTTTTCTAAACAGAGGCAAGCATCCTAAGTCCAGCAGTGGACTGTTAAAGATTGTTGATAGTATAGAAGTTGTTTTAGAAGGGGTACTTAGTAATAAAATTGTTCTTTATAAAAACCCCTGGGAAACTGTGTTCCGCCACTATCAGGAAATACTAATGATACTTACGTCATGGTTATTTTATGAGTTCAAAGCTTATGTCTTATGCTGTTGCTGTTGTTTTCTCGAAAGGATCTACTTGTCTACGAGATGAAGATAAAAAGTGACATAATTAGTATACAATTTGGGATAATAGAAATAACATACGATATTGTTTTGCTTTTAAGAGTTTATTAAAGCCAGGAACACAAGTGTCAATTGTACGTACAAGTTAAATATGCTTTTGTTATTTATTCAGATCGATACGCAGATTCTTTTATACAGCTGAATAACACACACAATTAAATGTAGGTAGTTACAGGACATCGATATAAACACTAAAGTTTTATTATATTATTAAAGGGCACGAATACCGTTGCTGAACATCACTCATACCTAGCCAACGAAATATTGGACAGGTAGATAAATTGAGGTTCAAGTAGTGGAAAAATAAATTTTCTTGTGAAGCTGTGACACTTTCTATATTATATTATAATTCTGAAATATGTTACATCTTCACATCTGCTGTGAAACGGGAAGTATAATTTTAAGTTCTTTTTAAAATATTTCATACAAGAAAATGTAAGTCTTGGGTTACAAGACTCTTGTCATGAGCAATTAGTTCCGAAATATATAGGTTATTTCCAATGTAAAATATGTCTTTGCCCCATAGCCTATTTTAAATAATTGACTTTTGAGATGGTCTTGATTTACCAAAATATAAACATGTCAAAATTTTAAGTTTATTCGTATTCAAAAATATATATTATATAAAATAAAATTTTGCAGCTTAGCAAGATTGCGAATTATCATTAAATATTGGCATCTCAACAAGACCTTTGACAGTATTATAAATTTAAAGTTTTACATTAATCTTACGTAGACGATAAAAGCTCAGCGATATGGTTAGGGTAGCACTGGATATGAAATTACGAGGTTCCAATTATGTGCAACGGAATATCCATCAATCACAATTTAACTACACTGTATTTATACGTAATAGGTGCACAGAGGCGAGGGAGGTTCACGTTTACAACATCGTCCTATGATTTTTATACTTTACATATTATGTTATTTTACGGTCACACATAAATTTAAAATTAATATGGTTACAGAATTAAATCTAGTGCGTCTAACCGGTACCGAACGGCGTTAGAAAGTATACTAATTGGGCGCTTTTATAGTTACTGTAGCGCGACACGATTATTCATGCCACGAATTACCACATAACTACGAAAATCAATTCCCTTTTACCGTTTTTACTGTATAGCTGTCGTGGCTTACATCTGTTTCTATAACATCACAGTGTTCTCGACAGTGTAGTGTGTATTAACAGGAAATTACTAAATCTTAGCATTTTAGCAAAGCTTAGAAAATTTTGACGTCTCCAGTAGTGTAGAAGATTGTGAAATCGTACTTACAGTAGATATCGTAGTCCGAGCTATAAAAACGCCCATCTCGTTTTTAACCTGCCAATACATACTTAGATTGAGCCTTTGAGTGGCCACACGCAATACAAACCTTGGTTGGAGACATTCCCACACATCACACATAATTAAAACATTTTTGCCACTCCATCCTTATACCAATACACATACAATTCTTTTCTCCGAATACAAATTTAATTCATATAATCTCTTTACACTAATCGTTATAATATGTATAAAGTAGGTATATAATATTCATTTGCTAATTTAAAACATCAATACATTATCTATTACAATTAATATATTTGTATACACGGTGTACATGTATTATGTCACGTATAGTTACAAAATATATCTTCATACAATAATTAACTCTAACGATGAAAAATCAGTCGTCAAGACAATGGGTTTTACACAATAAATAATATAATAATTATGTAGAAGTATCTACTTGTAGATGTGACGGTCGTTAATACAAAAGCTCGTTTCATACGCGTAAAATTGTATCAAAGTTTTGTACACAATATGACGTAAAAATGTATGAATAACCGTAGCAATCATCAAGCACAATCGTATTATATTTTAAAGTAAATTGTTTATGGGTAAAGTGAAGTGAATAAAACAGTGCGGTGTAAATAGACATAGCTATCTTATTATTAAACGACATATCCACAATTTCTTGACGCGCCTTACCGAATTAGTTGTTGAACATATTTCACACTGTCTTGTCTATTTATTAGATGCTATCAGTTTATAACGAAACGAGAGAACGGTAGATATTGAGTTATTGCACGCCGTGACTATTTTTGCAAACTACTTTTTGCGTCCATCCACGGATTATTACGCAAGTAGGTCGGATGAAGTCTTTCTCGTTGAAATCAAAGAAATATCAATAACAAAAGCACTTATATCATCGTTTTATGTCTGAATGTTCTATGAATAAAATTATTACTATACATGTACTATTTTCCTCTGTGTACTTTCACAACAACTATTATGATATAATAAAGTATTTGGGAAAAGAAAACTATGTTGGTGATATAAGAGATTTGTTGGTGTCCAAATGAGTTTAGTTCCTCAACGTAGAAACTGTGAATTGAAACATAACCAGCCACCTAGCAATTTATTAACATTGTCTTTGAATAGTTTCTGTTTTTTACAGAGGTCAGGTCTTAAATTACTTATATCACCACTATGTCTTTCTTGACCCTATATATTGACAAAGCTATTGTATTAAAACTGCTAACATCACATTGATTAGTAGGAAAAATTCAGGACAGTGATATATTTGTAAAAAGAGTTAGCTGGTAGTCAGTTAAGACAGTAGCGTGAGTAGTGTATATGAAATTGTTACAACGAACCTTAAAGTACTTGGTCGGGAACTTCTAATAGAGACTAACGACTAAGGACATAAGCTCCAAGGGTGCGTACTAACTCTATACACATAAAATGGTTTGAAATTACACGTAAATGATATTTTTGCATACATATATATTATTCTCTCTTGAGTAGAAGAATTACAGTCTTTATAGTATTCATATTTATGATAATACTGATGACATCAATACATTTTACGATAATTATACGAACAGTAATAATCATAATCAATAAAATGTACTCAATAACTAAATTTGATTTAAAAAATATCGAATTCCTTTATGTAAAATATTTGTATATATTGTCGACATTTTAATGGACGTTGTGCGTAAATAGAAAAAAACATAAAATAGTTTAAAACAGACACAAACAGCTTATTGTTCAGCAAATCTTAACTTTTGTTTCTTGACAAAGTCAATAGCCGGTTTGTCAGTGGTGCGTGACTCCAGTATTTGTAGAATCGGGTGACCTACATAAAACATATTCGGTCAAAAAAATTGTACTTCTACTACTTCAGTTTAAGAATAACATCAAATTTGCTTTATGGTTATGATCATGTTGTAACTACAATAAACATAATTTTTGATTACTACACACAAATGTACTTACACGTCTGTAAAAATATGTATTTATGATTGTACTAAAAATCTATTGTCAAAAGTGTTGCGAAGATAAACTTTAATAAACAGAATATAACCATATTTCCATTCGGGAATTAGTTTCAGATATTTCGGCATTGTTACAAGCGGCATGATCACGTAGGAACTCTGCTAGTGGTGAAAGACCTTTTATCTAATATTGGCTTAATATTACACCAGTTTAGTTTTACTGGTATTTTGTTCAATGAAATATAAAAATTGTTAACTATAATTTAGTGTAAGTCGTCGCCAGAACACTAGTTAACGATGTATGTAATGAGGTGTAGTGTGTATATGATCATGTACTGATACTGACCGCGGTCATGTAACTGCATCAGGGGCAATTCGAGTGGGCGTAATGGGTCTGGTGGCGCGTGGCTGTTGACGCCCGGTACGCGCGCCAGTGCTACAAAAGCTTCACCCGCGAAGTCATCGGCGGTCAGCACGTCACGATCCCATACGGAAAGGGCCAGTGCCGCACCACTGCAGCGACACGCGTCCAAAGACACGGCAAACTCGAAGCATTCATCCCATACTGGGTTCAGAGTTTTCTGTTGCACGAAGAAATGCGTTACAGTGCAGATAAATAAGGATATTAACTAGGTCACTCATTTTATAACACTTAGGGGAAATTTCACCAGTTCCTGATAAAGTTTCAAACATGTTACATTATTTGACAAATATTGTATGTATATTATGTCCAAGATTTGTAAAACCGAAATAAGTAAATATTTGGCAAATGTGTTCACAGTAGTCTATCAGAGATTTAATCAGCAAGTGATGAAACTGGCCACTTATAAATCTTAAAGAGAACATTTGTGACGTGATTAGTAGCCAGTACAATATTTAAATAAAATTTTGTAAAAGTCATTCTGGCTAGCGTGATATAGTAAGCCAAACCTTTTTTCTGAGAAGAGACCTATGTCTAATAGTAGACTATTAAAAGTTGTTCAGGATTTTTCGATAAAAAAAAAAACTTACGTAGTATCAACATTACTACAGCATTACCTTCTGTACATTAGTGCTCTGCTCATGAGCTTTAGGGAACAGCCGTTTGGGGAGTAATTCCAGAACAACAAATGGATCACTCAGGCCATTAGGGTCTAGTGGAATCACGTCACGCGCCGACAATACTTCGACGCACAGCGAGTCATGATTGAAATACACCCTGTTGAAAAGAATTTGATTGTACTATTGACAAATGACGGCAAACGTTGCAGTAGGTGCCTATTTAGTGTGACAGCGACAGAGTATGATTGTACCATATGTAGTTACTTGTCATCATGATGCCGATAGATTTATCGGCATACTCTTTAGCAAGTGTATTTATTGTACTTTTCATATTCCTAGCGAGTTAGGGCAACTTTGTCCTTATTAAGTTAAATAAGAATTCGTAAAACATTGCCTAAGGAAAGGGTTTGTTTAACCAATCATTTTTATATCACATTTTTTTAAGACAGTAGACGTTTCATCAGCCAATATAACAGAATATGTATGCTTAAAAACTGGATACAAAGAGCTTATGAAAAACTGTGAGCAAGAAACTGCATTGAACACCTGTGTTAGTCAGTCATCCGTTATAATATCTTTTACGCACTCGTATTCATGCTTCACAAAGTGTAAAATAGAAAAAGTGCAAAATATACAACAATTAGTTATATTGATATTGAAAAAAATTCTTATCAAACATTTTATTTGATATTACAAATTAATGATAATTCAAAATATTTTCGATTTATTTTTAAAAGTTTTGGTAACAAGAGCAGAATGAAATTGTTTAATTAAAAACAAAGCACTTACCGGATCAATATTGATCCATAAGGAGAAGGCAGCGGTGTACGGGATTGTTCAGTGAGTCTATCAGCTAACCACAGCTCTAATAATTTCTCAGTGGGCGCCTGGTGATATTCCATCCTTTGTTCTACTCTCGACCACTCCGCATTGTGTACTTCCGACATAGGGAGACCTATATAGATATCCATTTACAAAATTATTCAACCAATCCTCTAACCGACCGACGGTAGTTCCTAACTACGTCTATTATTATTTCTAAATAAGTTGTAGAAACGACAACATTGTAAATAAGTATTCTTTAAAAAGTTTTTTTAAATTTACAGATTAACAAATCAAAAGTCAGCGTCTATGATGGCTAGGAATAAAGTATTTTTTTTAATATTTGATTTTTATTATTAGCAATCCATTTAACAAACCTTTTCCTTCAGCATGGAAGAAGTCGGCGAGTAAGTCCAATGCCTCTCTGAGCCTGTGGTGATAGACTCTGGGACGTTCGGCACCACCAGCGTCCGCTTGCGCAGACATCTCCTTAAGCACACCGCTCCAACAACCAGCCAAAGCACGAGAAAAGGCACGTGGGAGTAACCACGTATTTAATGATGAAAGGTGCTGGTCGAGAAACTCTAGTAGTGGAGTTATAGCCTAAAATCCATCCAGGTTACTCGTATTTAGAAAAAAATATTATTAATCTTAAAAATATATCTACATAAAAAGAGTTAGAAACTCAAGAAAATCCAATCTTACTTACCTGTGGCGTAGGCAGTGTATCAGGTGACCACGCAAGATGAAAAACGGCTTTTCTCAGCGGAGGTCTTGCGCGAGCAGAAAGGGGCGAGGCTGCGCGACTAGAACGCGCGTCCAAAGTTCCAAGCGCACCCCGAACTAGCTGACGTGCATTTTCGTCATTTGCGCTTTGATAAATAATAATAAAATGATAAATACTGATACTAATCATTTGCTTAAATATAATAATAGTGAGTTATTGTACATATTGGTCACACATTTGATTACATATTTCAAGATTAAATTAAACAAGACTTAGTAATTCTATTGAAAGACTTTCGACATTATTTACTATTTACGTCATGCTTATAAAATTTGTAAAATGTGTTAAAAACGAGTTGGTGATAGCTGGCATTAGTTATCTATCTCTACGTTCCTAAAGCAGATAGCACTCAATGTGATATGTATTGCAGTGTCGGCTTTGTTAAAACGTTTCATTTATCGTTTCATTTATTCAGTATTATACAAAATATGCATTTCTGATATTATACTGAACTACAAAGTTGATGAAACATCCATCGTATCATTTAGGCACATGATAATAAAGCGACCAAAGCCTCCATTCTTCTTGTAAGATATCCATTGATCTTAATGTACAAACTTCAGATTGAGTTTGAAGTGAAACTAATATAATTTTCAAGTTGTTTCAGTTTTAACTAAGATTTACAGCCAACTGCACGGTAAGTGTTTATGTTAGAAGTTCTGAGTACTTAGACTTACTTATCTACTGATATACTCTACTGACGTATAGCGTAAAAATATTACATATCTATAAAAATATATCTTGTATAAATTGAACCAGCAAAAAAGATAGCCGAATCGCAAAGTGGATTGGCCTGAAGGGTATGAGAGTACTAAAATTTCTAAATGATTTGGTACTGTTCACTTATATTACTAAAGCGAAGTCTAAAACAGCAAATGTAGAAACAAATATGAGATTCTAAATATATCATAATAGTAAATCTATTATGAAATATACAACTTCTGTATAATGGATGAGTCAGTTTAACACTTCAACGCCTTAAGGGCGAAGAAGGATACTTTATGCGTTCTAAGCTGTTATTATTTTCAGCTTCAGTGGAGATGCTGTGCATTTGAGCGTTTCATGTTCTATCAATCGCTGAAAGATAATTTCTCGATACCTCCATCGAACCATATAAATCGATATAAACTTTGCGATGAAGGCTACAAGATATGTTTTCGCTTGGTGGGAAGAATGTTGTACATATGACTATATTAGATTCGCAGCTCAGAGAGCGTAATATTCACGGTCCAGAGATTAACTCGCACTTACATGTGATCGTCGTCATATTCGCCAAGTGAGCGTCGGACGTATTCCAGATTATTCACGATTGTACAAATTTCTTCAGTTGTTTTATTTTGACCTAAAAAAAATATTGTATTAATTTGCGAAATAAAGCAAATGAATGCAAAATGTAAGAGAGAAGGCTTAACGTAATATTTTTTTAACTACCGATGCTTTATAGATTAATTATTATTACTGTTGGTTAAATTTCAATTAGCTGACATTTGAAAAAATAATTAATAAAAACTGCTTAGAGTAAGTATACAAAATTTGCTACTTTTGACTATTATTTTATCTTTTAAGAAATAAAACACAGTGTGTGTACTCATATACACACGTAAGAAGTTATACTTATTTGACGTAACAATCCAAAAATAATAAATAAAAATATCTATCACCGTCATAAATACGGTTGAATTAATATATATGCCAATTTTTTTTTTATTTATTGACACTGATTATTTGTACTGATACGACACACGTTAGCAACTATCTTTACACTGTTGCTTTTTTCTGTTAGTAGCAACTAACTTCAGAATGTTGCTTTTTTCTATCGGTGTGCGCGAGCATCGTCAAAATTCACTCTCATTATTATTGCCAATTGCGCCAAAAGAAGTATAACTTCAAAAACTATTTGTAAAATATGAATAATATATTTGTATATTATGAAACTGTTGAACTTTAATTTGCTGTCTCTAATCTCTTTAAGGTCCAAAATTAAAACTATTATAGTTTTTCCAATTTATTATTACAAACTCAAATTCTTGCGATATAAATAATTCATAACAAAAACCAATACGCAATCTATTACAAAAAACATAATAATAAATACTCATAGTAAGTAAATTTGTTGACTTTGCAGACTAGTTATTGTAGTATTGTACATTTCTTTTCTTTATGGCAAACACTTTTAAATATATTATAATTGATTTATACTATCAATAACATACATACATATGTATACACCGTGTAATAGAAGATAACATACGTCTCATTATGACATAAATAGTTCTCCTGAAGTAGTTTTGTAAGTTTTGAAATATGTCATACGAGTTTACAGTTAACACAATATCGAAGAACACTGTAGCGCAATACACTTTAAAGAATAGGTAACGATCTAGTTAGAATCCCTTCCTATGTCTGTTTCTTCAATGATATGAGTTTTGAATAATTGAATATTACGAGTGGTGACGGATTAAGAATATGGAGTATCATTACTTCTATTCATTCTGTGGGTGTCGTAAGAGTCGACTAAGAGAGTAAACTTTACAAAACAACAGCACTGCAAAGAGAAGAAAAACTTGAAATAAAATGTATCCAGTGTGGCATACTAGGCCATAACCTGTTTTCTAAGGAGAGATCTATATGTAGTGGTGGATTATTAAAGGCTGTTAAGAATGATGATATTAACGTAATATGATCAAATTTAAGCTTACCATGGTTATCATAATACCCCTGATCAGCAAGTGCACCATGTACAAGATCAGCATAGTGAAGCGCGGTCGCACATGCAGCTTCAAGCAAGCGCAGTCCTCCGCCTGCAGTACCTTCTTCTGCACCACCAATAGCACGCCAAACCAAGCGCATGTGGTACAAGCTACGGCACGTAATTAAAATGGGTAGATTAAAAAACACTTCAAAATCCTTTGATTTGTCTTACTTAATGTATGTACTCATACAATAAAAATATTTATTTTTCATTTATAGTACACATTCTTAACGTAATTACGAAGTGTATTCGTTTTAAAAATATTGGGTCTAATATCAGACCATGTTTAAGGAGGTTAATATTAGTAATAGTTGTATAAAGTTCAGCACTCATGTTTCGCAATGTACTTTTTTTTTACTATGGATATGATGAAGCTTTAGAGCTAGGATAGAAATCCAGTATGTAAGTGAGTGACAAAACAAAGGTTTGGTAACGTTGTTTTTCTTTATCATGTTAGGTATTAATTTTATCAGGTAACATGAAAATATCTTTATCATAAAATTAAACTATGCGGGGCGAATTGGTTTCAAGTTCTTCATTTATTCCTTTACTATATTAATTTGCCAACAATTGTTTACACAGTATTATACAACGGAAAAAATCCCATAAAGAGGAGGATAGCAAGAAAAGTAAAAAAGGTGTTCTGTATATTACTGAGGTATACATATATTAAAATGATAGTGGAGTAATTTTAATCTTCACCTAAAGATACACAATTAAGCACAAATTTTAAAACATTATTCTATGGCACTTAGTAATATTTAAACAGCAAATAATAATTAGAAAAGAGTAAGCACTGGTATACACATATTGTAACCTACATTCACACTAACGTTGCTGTTGATTTGGGAGGTTCTGGGACTTTATTTTACTTAGGGAGTCAAAGTTTAAGTCTCTTTAGTTGCTACAACTATTAATGATTTCGCTAAAACGATCATATGGCGAATTGTCACCAAGAACTTTCTTCCTCTGTCCTTGTCACAGGTGCGTGTAATGGCGTTATGGCTTTGCGCGGGATCCTTAAAGGAACGTGGAAATCAAAGTCCTTGTAGGTAGTCATTTTAATGAGTCACTACCTCACACATGAACATCCTGTCATTTAAGTGTAGACGTTTATCAAGTGATGTCATTTTAAAATTATTTAAGTACATATTTTATCAGCAGTTCCGAGCATATAGATGAAAAGCTAAGTACCATACGAAACTTTTTTGCAAACGTTCCAGACACAGTATATGTGTAACAAAGCGCGGTGCCAGACCACGCTGCAAAATTCCAACACGCTACGAACAAACGTTGTACAAGAATTTTGTTCTACGAAACCGACTTTCGAATTTCTTATAATGAATTCGAGTATTTTTGATTCTTTTTTACCTTACTATTTATGTGAGGTATACAAATAAAGTTTTTGTCAAATGAGATCTGGAGATCTTAATATATTTATCTTATTAATGTTAACGTGAAATTCAAATTGAAGTACGTTACACTTTCTAGTAAAGTTTGCATTTGCGTTTGCTTGCATATATGTAAGTGCATTTTGTTACTTTTATACCATTGGACTAGCATATTTAAGTCCTGTTGCAAGCAGTACGCATCGGTTGTAGCCTTAATATTTTTGACAGCTTTCAAGTCAACGGTAAATAAAAATATATTTGAGTGCCGAAAGCAGCTGACCCAGGTTCGTAGTGAGAGACAAACACCTGCGCTGGCAGTGAGTTCCAGGTTTTAACTGATTTACATAGGAAGGCAGAAATGAACCGTTTAGTTCCTGACTAGTAGTGGCTTACAAGGCCAGCACGTGTTGTCCTGTAGAGGATGGGAGAAGGTTGGACAAGTTTAAAGCGCTCGTTATAACACTCTCCATGATAAAGTTTCAATATATTGTTGTGGGTTGTAATCCAGGCAAATAACCATACTCAGGATACTGCGCTTAATGTTCCATCTTACGAAAACTATGCTGGAGCTTAAAGATTAATTGAAAATAAGTGATAACGGAATTTACATCTCGGCTGTATATTTGATGATAAAAATTGGTAGTATGTCATCTGGTTCCGCATCTTTATTGCAATCCAGTTTTTCAATTTTATTGTAAATGATTTTCTGAATATAATTTTTAGTTAAACAAACAGTAAAATCATGTTGCGCATCCAAAAGCTAATTTTTATAGTCGTAGATACCTCGTAGAGGATTATTAACAGCGGCAAAATGCAAAATACTCACATACTTCTTTTCCATCAGAGGATATGGCTATACCATCTGACATTGGTTGAAGATATGAGCTAGACCCACTTCGTTTACTTTTTAAATAAATCTTAACTAACTTTTGAGTTAAGTACGATTTGATCTTTTATGTATCTTATATAATTATTGTAACAAAGCAGCTTTGCATAGTCATCGTATCGTCTGCTGATTAGCTGCAATTCAATTTTATGCAACGAGTTTTAAGAATATTATAATCTTTTTTTATTTAATATTCAAATGTAACATTTTATGAGTGTTTTATTAAACTATGGTGGCAATTTATCACTCTTAGAAACTCTAATGGAACCTAATCGAGATGTATTCATGTATCACGGATCATAATATGATGACATATGCCCACATATGGTCTAAGGAAACTAATATTTAACTTTAACGTATGTTTTTAAAAATTCGCGTGATTGAACTTAAACTTATAAAACTGAAAGAGCTAATTTATATTTTGACATTCAATTAACAGCTCAGTGGTATTGGTAAACCAAAACAGTAGTTAGTTTAATTAAAACATTTCTCTGTAGGTATTGTTTCCTAACAGAGTCTGAATCCTAGTTATTTAATCAGGCCAACTTGTCTAAAACATATTTAACTTCATTAGTCTTATGGAGGTAAAAATTAACGTTCTAACCGTTGTTAAAGTAACCTTTTGAGCTGGGTAACCGTCTCAAAAAAAAAGTTTCAATTAAGATTTATCATTATCTGTGAATGTTTAAAACTTACACATGGGACTGGCTGGTGAGTCACCATTGGTCAGTTAAACGAAAGTAACATCAAGGGTAGTCATCGGAAACATTGACTATCGATCACAACTTAGATTACATTAAGAACTTAGAATGTTCAGTTTTTGTTTTCAGTCCTTTTTTATCGATAGTTTCTTAAACTCGATATTAATATCCGCCCGGAATGGATGGTTTATTACGTCTAAGAAAACATCACTTTTTATAGTTATTCGTCTTATTTATTTAAAATTGAATTAACTTACCATGCAGCGGTGTCTACGGATGAAGTGCTATGTTTCACGAGATGTTCTCCCTCCACAGGGCGGTCTGCAAATAATATGCTACTCAAGAAATTTATAAAGTATATTATTACGAAAACAAAATTCACCTGTATGTCGTGTAGATGGGACAACTTTTCATAAGACAGTAACCTCTGCCTACGTCATCATATGACTCGAACTGTTTAAAGTATAAGTTGAGTATTTATTTATATTAGAGTATTCTATAATATCATTTCTAAAAATATTTGCATGTAGATGTCAAATTTTTAGAAATTAATAATTTAGAAAGGAAAAGAAATGAATCTCAGTTAATAAAACTTGTGTGCTAATTTATTGTTTCGTCCCCTTTCTTTCTTCTTTCGATTTTATTATTACAATTTGAATTTAATTTTAATTAATTTATAACGTAATGTACGACTTCTAAGTAGTTTCTTGATTCAGCATAGTTGTACTCTGATAGTGTTTGAAAGTGAAATACGGCACTTACTGTCCGTCGCAGTAAAGAACAGATGTGTGAAAATCAATAGCAAGTGGCTGTTGTGTTGTTTACTATTTCGTTCTACATGATATTCTTTGTTTGACTCGGTCAATCGAAAGGCAAGAACAGAAAATTTCACTTAAACTCAGCCAAATTTTGCAAAGGGCAGGCAATGCAAATGTAAGAGTTCTCGAGCAAGAGATTGTTGGCCAGTTACCGCCTTCTTTCTACAGGATTTGGTCGACAGATAAGATGATGATGACTGTATGTGCTTTCTAAGGCTTAACCCCCGAGCCTTGGAAAGCACTTAGGTTTAAGCCCCCAATTATCCAACTCCTAGTTATTATTAAGCATTTCTATAACTAGAAAATCTCAATAACATTTTTTGGCCTGACAAGGGATCCGAACTCAACCATCAATCCGAATCAGCAGTCACATACGCTAACTGCTAGACCAACGAGGCAGACGAATGTAGTAAGTCTACAACGTATATAGACAGTGTAAGTAAGGAATGGACGAAGTTGCAAGGGGAAACAGGTTCAGAATTCAATAATATTTTTGGGTCTGACGAGGGATCCGATCCCAATTATCAATACGAATCAGCAGTCGCATACGCTAACTGCTAGACCAACGAGGCAGACGAATATAATCAGTATACTACATATATAGACAGTGTAGATAAGGAATGGATCAAGTTGCGAGGGGAAGTAGGCTCCGCCAGATTTTGTGTTTTATAACTTATAACAGACGATAAATTCTCTAACCTTACAAGATATTACAAGTACAGAAGTTACATACAAAACATTAACATAATACATTAGATCCTCATTTCAGTGTTGTGTACTTTATTTTTTTATATTCTATCACGTACTAATAACTTAAAAGGCTTTATATTATCATCAATAAATGTTGAAAAAATTGTAGCAACCTTTTATTTGACACGATCCAGTAAATCGTTTCGTGTTATGGTACAGTTACATTTCGATGCTTATCTAAATGACTGTCCGCCTTATAGGGGGTGTGAACCTTGCCCTCACAATAGCAATGTTTCCGGAATAACTATTTTTTATTCCTCACTAAGTTAGAGTTTCTTTTGAAATGGCATACAGGTTGCCCTTTAGAAGTTTACAAAAGATATCCACACTAGCCCAAAACGATTCCCCTTTTGAATTAGTGCAGTTCAATCGAAAATCAGTGTCGGATCGTAACATTTTTTTTGTTTGTTAATTACTAGTATTATTGTTAATGATGTGTAGAATACAACCGAGATATGTAAATGTATGTTAATATTCTTGTTTTGTTTACATTCATTCATATCTATAATAGTTAGTAACAGTGAAATAAAAACAAGTGTTTAACGCACGTTTGTGATGACATTTACGTGCACTGTTATCGCTTATTGCTCGTTAGTTTACGGAATAATTATTTAATAAGAATCTTCGCATAATATTAGAGGCATAGTATAAATGCCAATGTTATGTGATAATTTTATTTATTTCAAGAACCACTTGAGTTTCTTAAATAAGTCAAGTTTCATTTTCAACTAACGACCGTAAAGTTTTAAAGTATCACATACATACGTAAATACCTTGTGTTATACCATGTGATGATAACGAACTTACTGAAAACCAACAACATACCACATAAATGAACAAATGTTCTACAGAAGAAATAAGATGAGAACTTACCCAGTTCTACGGCAGCTCGCACTCTTTGAAGCGCCATAGTCTTGGTGACGGCGAGCCAACGATCGATCAACGGCTCGAACCACCTGCGACCACAACAACATTAGCATACCGAGACGTGCTTGCTATCGCTGTAATCACCCACTTTCACGGTTGCTTTTTTAATTAAAACTAATTGGTTTCTTGTGAAATGCTTTGAGTACGCTCCATCTAGATTACATTAGTAGGTGTTTAAAAGAAAAATAAGTTTTAGGTTAATGTTGCGGCACGAGACTTAACTCTGATGACTAAAATTCATATGTTTAGTGCTTATATGAAATTAACCATTTTTTTTAGTGAAACAACACGGTTAAATGAAAACATCGGTTTATTTATAAAAAATGTGCACAAATTGATAGTGTTCCTCTTTATTTTATGTTTACATATAATATAAAGACTATAAAACATCCATTGCAATAAATGTGTCAGGGGCTCTACTGAAATACTTTTGATATTTCAGTCTACAAAATAAGCCCCGATACTTCCGCTGCGATGAATATTTTATGTGATAGAGGGCGAAGTTTTCTGACACTTTTGTAGTCAATTTGTAAAACACAATATTATTGACCTTACGTTATTTTCACATTTATACTTTGTTTATCCTGTTTGAAATATATATTATCTAAAATGGAAGGTACGTAACTTAGAAATACGCGTTTTATTAACTTCAGATTCAGTCACGGAATACTACTTTACATGGGGCGTATTCATCGGTCAGTCGGTTCAGTGGATAAGAAGTTACAGTTTATTTAAAGGACTGATATGTAAATAAGTACAGAAATAAGGTACAAAAAACTATCAATTTTATCTAGAATTCTAATGCTATTCACGTAAGACTGTGTGTTTTAGTTCGTTGAAATATTTATTAAAAAAATACTTCTTGGAAAAATAACACTGTAATCATTGTACCTAGTCTTGAGTTGGGGATGATAACTCACTGATAAGCATCGAGAAGTTGCGGTGGTGGGTCATGTGGGACATGAGGCGTGTGCGAATGGGGGTGAGGCTGCGGTGCCAGTGCTGCAGCTGCGCATAGCTCCCGTACTGCAGATAACACTTCGAACGGCAGAGTCTTCGCAGTTGTCACCACGCAAACTGCCGAACATACTACAATTTTATATCCGTAACTTCGCAGGCTGAGAATACTTGATAACGTACAACCGAAGATTTAAGTGTATAGTATACTTTTAAATAAAATATTATAGCTAATTTCAATTAAGATAAAGTTTTGTATTCGTAAGAGTTATTCGTTTGTTAGACACTGTAGTTGTTTTGTTCTAATTCTCCGTTATCTTCTTTTCAATTATATTCTAACCCTATATACTAGAATTTGATAGATAGTAGAGCCATTATCATATCATGAACCATGATGAATACTATCCTCTCGTAGAAGATCAACCTAAAGCTACAGCATCCGATCTGTCGTCTACTGTTGGTGAGTGCGAGATCAGAAGCCCATTGATACTACCTTATACTGCCACGATGACTGTAATGCCTTTTACGTCCTCAAGCGGGGCATAAAAATGCATCTCACTAGGCTGCCATAGTGTGGCTCATCATACTACATTGTCTGAATTCGCAGTTAGTATCATGACCACAGCTCTTAGATTCTACTCACACTTCCCATCAGGCAAAGTGAAGCCCATTTGGTGGTCTCACAGAAAAAAATTGATAGTTTGTTAGATTTCATAATTATTCAGTAGATGAGTGAGTGAGTTGGGTGAGAATGTTATGAACGTAGGATATATTGAAAATAGACATGGATATAATGCAGTTTTCAATATATTTAAAAGTCACACCTGATAATGTAAGCAAATTACTTCCAAGACAAAACATAATGATTGGCAGAAATAATTTGGTAAATTCATCTTAGTATAATATCTTAATGCTTTATTTAATACACTTACTCGGGTTTAATTGTTCATCGAGTATATTTTCGTCGACGACACCACACCAACCTTCTATTAACCAGTGCTGCATGCATTGCCTGACATCTTCCGACACCTAGGAACCAGAAAAATATTTTAATATATGTATCTGCAATCTGCTTTAACCTGTGTTCGTCATTTTTTAATGCCCTTTCTGTCCCTTCGAAAATTTACCCATTATATATGACTGGCTATGTTAGCATATATTCAAAATCTATTAAATATTTCATATTTATCAAATGAAATTTACATTTTTTGGGGGAAATGTACCTTTGTCCGCAACCATAACAACCTTTGTGCAAAATTTATGTTGAGTAATTACGGCGTGAAAGCTCAAAAAGACAATTCCATTTACTTGACATTTATAAATATTTGGATTGCAGAATAGATGGTGTATATCCTACCGAACTTTTTGAATCGGACCACTAGCTTTATCTGAGAGTAGCGCGTTCAACCAAACAAACTCTTTAGTTTCATATTATTGTTACTTTAGATTACCGACTCATACTTCGGCACACATGGGTTTCTTTGGCAGAATTGATATGACGGCCTCACAGTAGACTGCTGTTGTGTAATTTTTCATTACTTTTGCCGAATAAATCCGGTTTCAAGTGGCCTAATCAGTAATTCTGTGAAGGGTACTCAAACGCACTTATGTCTCTGGAATGGCAGGTGTTCGTGAGCAGTGGTAGTTACTTATTATCACGTGCCGTGATTGCTGGATTGTGTCTTGTGAGTAATTGGTTATGTAAAAATTACTTCAAGTTGCTATCTAACACTTTACGTTGAACCTTCTCCAATAATTTATTCAGGATTTAAGAAATGGACGAATATCTATCATTCTCATTAACACAACAAGGAGTACGAGGGATGTATCTAAAGGTATCTAAATGTTCAATAAATAAGATTTTTAGTTGGATAACAATTATGTTACTACAAATTAATATTCTTCCGTGCATAAATATAGTTACCAATATAATTCTAATTTTTAAATTTATTTGTTGACCACACTTTCCCAAGATATTTTAGTAGTGGTCCGAATAGTCTGTTCAAAAATAATTACTCTATCACAAGGAATATTCGGAAACGTGGTTCTAGCCCTAAAAACCGCAAGACCTCTAAGCACTAAACCATAATTACTCTTTAGTAGAAGCTGTGACACTTGAACAGCTGGAAACATTATTTTCACGATGCAATATCGTAAAGTCGATGATAAATCGGACAAAAATAAATTTCAAATGAGATTTTTGTTTGCTCTTTTGACACTGTCTGATAAACAGTAAAGGTAAGCTTTCCTAAGATAAATACAGGGAATGGCAAAATCAACACAAAGAGGACGTATTATACATCACATTCAAATAGCAATTTTTGAAATCGTAAGACCGCTGTTCCGTGACCGCCACTTACATTATTAGTAAGTATACGAATCGATAACATTAAAAGCAAGTAAATAAAATTTTTAATCTAAATATTAAAAGGCTTGTCCTCTTAGTTTTTACAATATAGAGCGAAAACAATTTTACAAAAAGCACGAGTGCTTTTTGTAAAATAGAGTTCATTTTTGTCGTCATCCAGAGAAATCTTTTTTGAAAAAGACTAGAAAATATATTGCTATATTTTATTCGAATATTTTATAATAAATCAGTAAAAGAATACTACATCCAGTTTTAGTTCTATTTGAACAGGTTTTATGCAAAAGAATCCCGTCTAAGAGGATTATTTTATATGAGTGTACCGCTTCGTGCAACGAGATTTCAATAAAACTGAATTAAAATTGTTTAACTTACCATTTTGTCTATTTGCGTGAAAACCACGCTGAAATAATGAACGTTGTTGGTGCTGCAATAAAAAAGTAATTCTTATATTAAGTAGACATTAAAAATTTAAACGAATCGAGTCTACAATTGCACTCTCCGTCTACCATCAATTTCTTTTGCTACACGAGACTCGATATTGATAAATAATTTTTGTACCAACAAGTTTAAATTTACAACATACTTTTCCCTTTTAAATTCATAATTTAGTTGGAGTTACAAATCAATGATTATATTAAGTATTTTTTCAATAGAGAAACTTTATCTATATTTAGCAAGTCTAGGTTCACGTGGTACATTGAAATATACGTAATAAAATTCATTACTATTGACTTACGTTTCAAACAGTGGGTGGTAGTAAGTAAGACCCTGCTGCAAATCTATTTGTACAAGAGTGATCAGGTTAACCAGGTCCTCGCCACGTTCTGACTCTGTGTCCTGTGCACATAAAGCTTCGTACCATTCCGCCGTGCCTTTCCGAAGTGAGCTGACTATGTCACTCCTGTATTAGAAATGTCATTAAACATTCATGTATTGAATTCGAAAGATATCGATACAATTGATTGTATTAATATCTTTCGAATTCGAATGATAAATACCAATTAAAAAAAACTATAAATAAGCTGTTTATGATAAGATTTGTCATACACTTCGTCTCACCCAAGATGGCATATTATAGTATTGCAATCCGAAACGCACTGCGTCTACGAGTATGTAGACGTAGTACTTGACTTAGATGTAATATGAACACATGTTAGTTGGACTTATATATGGGACTTAAAAGTAGTTTAGAGTTCAATTCATAGAATCTTTTTAATTTTTAACTCCTTAATTTAGTATAAACGAAACCATTTGTTTAATTTTTATAATGATAAGACTAAAGACAGGAAGTAAATACACATTCTTGTGTTACATTTCAACACGCACATCAATTAGAAACTTCTGTTTAGTTGTAGATGAGATAAATCAATACCGCTTTAAAAATATGAGAAGTGAAATGCAATGTACACAATTTTACACAGATTCGTAGTCGTAAGTATTTTGTTCATATAGTAGACCTCGTAAATACGTAAAATCACATAATTTACACATAATTATGTTTATCTTGACATTTACAAATTCCGCTTGCTCGTTTGCCCATTTATAGTATAAAAAAGTTTACGTTTATCTGGAAATGTTTGTAAAAAAAACAAAGCCATTTCGATATGAAAATTCATGACTTTATGTTAAGCAGAAACTTCAAATATTGAATGTTTATTCGATATTTTAACTTTTCATCGTACGTAACGCATCTAAAGTTTGGACAAACCTTTTGGTAACAGTCTGGAGATTTGTAAGTGTAAAACTTGCCTGATTTCTTTATTGAAAGGGCAGCAGCGCCAGAAAGCCTTCATTTGTGATAGATGATTTAGGCATCGTAGTAGATACTCTAACCTGAGAACAATAATTTAGTTTTAAAAACCACAAATTCACTAAAAAAATTGGTCTTAAAAAATAATATCCTTAATATTGTTCTCATATAGGTCACATAAAAAAGATGTCTGAAGTTTTGAGTTGTGAACAAATACGAGTATTGTTTTAACAATATGACGTGAAGTCACGGTTATATATTCATACTTTAATTAGTGTGCGACTTTTAATTTTAACAATATCTTTTCGTATATTTTTCTTTTCTCTATTTTGCTCTATTTTATATTTCTCATTAGAATTTTTCACTGTTTCTTCCCTAATCTAAACAAAAAACATCTTAGATGCAAGCCTTATAATATAGATATAAATAGAGAGATCAATATCTTCTATCTATCTACATATCTCAGTCGTCTTATTCTGGTATTCATCATTCATACATAAAAATATGTCAAAATTACAGTCTATAGACACGTTTGCCATATTTTTATTAATTTATAATTCATTGAAATGGAGTTCACAGCACTCTATTTACAAAAGTCGTCAAGTCAAATTTTTATCTTGAATTCTTTTTTTTAACTTTTTTGTATTTTGTTGTTGTTGGTGCTCCAGGTTTTCAGTTTTACGTTTACACTAATTGTGGAATTGAAAAACGCAGGTGGATATACTTGGATATTGATTTTAGCTTTAGCTTTAAATTTTGCTGACCCAGATTCATAGCGGTTATGTGTAAACGGAAAAAAATGGTGCCGTTAATCGTTTGAAATATAGGCAAAATTCATTTTTCCTCTACCTAGAATATTTTCTTCGAGAATATCGCTAAATCCATTTGTAATAAACACCTCCTTATCCCTAGTTCAACACCAGTTTGAGGCACTATAAATATACTAATGACACACAGTTACAGTACACCTGTAAATTGGCTTAATTTTAAAATATATTTATGTTCGAATAATAATGACTTGATTTTGAACTAAAGGTCTTTCCTCACTGAAGGCAGTAACTTTTAATCTAATTGATTTTGATATATCTGAAAATATTTGAATTTTCACTAAATATAAATGTAAGTGTAGATATGTTATGGTAATATAATTTTTTCAATTTAATTTTTTCACCAAAGAGACCGTGAAATCGCCGACATCTTTTCGGTGTATCTTCTTTTAGTTGACGTAGTGTATTTGCTTTATCGATGTAGATACGATTCTCCAAATAATCTCATAAAAAGAAGCTGCTGGGGATAGATCTGAACTTCTGGGTGGCCATGGAATGTCGCCTTATCGAGAAATCAGCTTAAAACATGTCATTGACCACCGGTAGGGACTCATTGGATGAGTGACAAGTGACTCCATCTTGTTGAAACCATGTGTTACGATTGTAGTCAACAAATTCCAGTAGCATCAGATCCAAGAACTCGCGCGGGATTAAGATTCAAAGGTTAATGAATTCTTGGCCCACCCTATACTAGACTTACCAGACTGCATATTTTTATTATGCATAGCTCTTTAATGATAAACAGTTTGAGCCAGTGCAAAGTACAGTCTCATCAAAAAAAAATGATACAGATAACAAACAAGTTATTACGTTATTATATTAAAGTTGATTATTGGCTTGTTTTCAGTAAATCATCCATATGTGGGAAATAACTTAGTGTTTCTCATCGTTTTAAACGACTCAGTGATTATGAAGTCTTGAAGGTATTTAGCAAATATGTTATAAATACACCATCTCTTACAAATATCGCTTCAAATACAGAATACTTTCTTTTGATAGTTCCATATTCTTTAAGTTCAGGCATGAATAATCCATCGGAACATGCTATTCCGTATAATGAATTCTCCTATGAACTTTTAATAGTTCAATACAGAGAACTGCAAATTATGTATGTATAAAGTGTCTATGGTATTCATACTATGTCAGTTTAATGGAGGTGTTCCTGGTATCCCATAATATACAGTAGTTGTGGCCACGGATGTACTTTAACTATTTATGTGCCGATTAATTTTTCGATTTCTACCGGATTTATTTTCTTGTTTTGTTCTTTTTAAACTTCATTTTTAACGTAGCCAAGTTATAATTTTAAATTTTATTTTTATTTAATAACATTCTTTTTCGTTTATCGTTCGAGAATATCTCTCCATCTAAACATATATTTTGACTTCAACAATATGATATACATACATTAGGGTGTCCCTTTTATGACAAAAAAAATTTTTTTTTCGAATTTCGAAATGCATACCCTCTATAATTTTTACTAATGCTATAAGATACTTAAATATAAAATTTTATCAATCTAGCATAATTGCAACCAGTGCCGACCGAGCTTCAAAGTTTAGTAAAAAACGTGTTTTGTCCTAAAATTTCAGTCTGCTATAATTTCACTATAAATGCAATGAATTAAGTGAATAAAATTAAATAATAAATTAGATGAACATTAATCTTTAATTAAAAACATAAAGAAATAAGAATCATTCAGGGTAACTTCTTTTTAGAGTAGTTTTTTTACAGTCTGGATACAATTTTAGATGTTCCTGGACACAGCGCAGCAAGAACTGTTTTTGTTCTTCTTCAGCCGTGATAAGTCCGTTAAAATCTTGCATTAATTTAACAGCCCTTTCAGCAGTATCATTTACAACTCTCAAATAACTTATTCTTCTTTTAGCCTCCAGAAAAGCAGCATTGTTATTCCAAGAAGATACATCTTCCTTTAGAAAACTGTCGTCGATCTGCAGTCGTGATAAAAATTGTTTGCTCTTTTCCGATACGAAATCATCCAGTGCTTTGTCTAAAAAAAAAGAAAAATAAGTTAAATAACAAATAAAAATCAACAACAATTTTGAAAATAAATAAATAAGTATTGGACATTGAAATTGAAATCCAACAAAAAGTCAATTTAACTTACCAAACAACTTTTGAGTCAGTTCTTCCTTCGACGGGTCATAGCGTTTGCTAAAATCCGAGATTTTGTCCCTGTTGAAGTTGGCAATCATCTTCTTCTTAGTTTGGTTGTCAACTTCATCATCAAATAGTGATAGAATGACTGTCTCTTCACATAAACACCACAAGTGATGGCTGAACTTGCTTATAGAAGCTTTAGAAATTGTTGCGTCAACTTTTTCATACTCTTTTAACATCTTCAAGAAGCGCAAATCTTGATTAGGTGCTTTGGTCGCCACTATACATTCGAGCCAAGGTTTAACATACAATATTACGAGAAATAAGCAAACATCTTGTAGAGCCTTTTTGTCCTTCGCAGTTACTCTGCATTGTGACTGAAGTAAACATATTTTTAAAGAATAGATCGCTCTCGCCATCCAGCGTGCCTGATGTATAGCTCCGGGGGGCCTTAGTTTTAATTTTTCCTCTGTGTCTCCTCCTAAAAATATTACGCACAGTTCGACCAATTCGCGGTAATCATCTCTTACAAAACCTTTATCTAATTCTGCCTTATAAAATAGTAACAACGCTTGAATGTCTGTCTCGGCAACCCGTGCTTTTACGAAATTAAGAGATGGTTCAATTTTAGTACAATCAATGTTTTTCCAATTTTCTTGGAACTTTTTGAACATCGGAATATCTGGGCTACTAGTAATTTGCTTAATCTTGGTTTCAAAGACAGCTTTTAGGACCAATTCATAAACATGATGACGACAGGCGAAAAGCAACAATTCTCTTCCTAAAGTTTGCTCCAAAATAGCACAAGCTCCATTGAAACGGCCCATATTGGAAGCTGTTGTGTCGCAGCACATTATTTGCACTTTATCATAAAGGTTCCAGTCAAAGAGAGCTGCTGATACAGCCTTCGCTTGATGTTTTCCAGAAGAACTTTCTAGTTTCGGCACTGCAAGAAGCTGCTCTCTATCGTCAAATGAAGCTATAACTGGCAAGCGTTCTTCTTTTGAACTCCGTACATCCAACCCCGGTAATAGTTTTCCATCCCAATGGACTGTGACTATGTCGGGTACATTGTTTTGGAAGTTAGATTTTATTGCTTCTGCCTTTGATTTTCTAGTTTCAGTACAAATTCGCTGAATCGAGGATTTGTTAATACAGAAATCATCGCTGCTCAGACCAAGCGCTTCTACCACCGCATTAAGAATGTAAACGGTATCTCTAATGCTTAACTGGCATCGATCTAAAGCTGCAACTAGTTTAGGTGTTATAAGATTCTTTCTACCTCTTTTTGAACTTTGTTCATGGCAGGGAACGTCCGGCAAGCTGAGTTCAGAATTCAAGATCTGTTCTTCGTCTGAATCTTCTACACTGTCTAAGTTATTTGTGGTGGAAGTAAATGCAACAGCTAGTGATTCTCTTTGTCTTACAATCCTTTCCTCTTCTTCCAATCGTCGTTGTCTAGATCTTTGTTCTTTTGCCGCCTATTTTTTATCTACACCACCTAAGCATCCCAGTCGACCTGGCTCTCTCTGTTTCATTAAAAATAATTTATCTTCCTCTATTTTCATTTTCTCAAAAGCATCAGCATGTGCAATATCAAACAAATTATCAAGATTAATTATAAAATTGTTCTCACGACTCTTAAACGTAATCTGAGTTTTCTTACAATTTTTTTGCAACTCTCTCTAAACATGATATAAATCAATAAGTTTCTTCACGCAGTTAGGAAATGCCCTTGTTGGAATTCTTGCTTTTTCCCAATATATGATGCACTCCCTAATCACAAGATTTGCACTTTCACTAACAGTCAATTTAACCTCACGAATATTGTAAAATAGGACTGAGAGAACTTGTCGATTAGATGGTAATTTTGCACCATTTATTTGGTAGCTAGTCAATCCGATAAGAAAAATATTTTGTTTATCACTCCGTAATTCCACCGACATGTTTACGCACTAAACAATGAAGCACTAATAGTCTCAAAAATCACGTACGAAATGGCAAATAAAACATGTCGTAACAGGTCACTGGGCAGTACTTAAGCAACTTGTATCGACAAGTTTAAATAACAAGTCGGCACGGGTTATCGTTTATATATCGAACTAATATTTTTTTCTAGACTTACGAAACTTTTAAGAAGGTATGCGTAAAAAAATATCGAACTTGAAATTTAAGGGACACCCTAACATACATATTTGTAAAATACTCGCCAAGACTTTTTTTTTTAAATCAAACACTTGATAACTATTTCAAAAAATCGTTTTTCGAGGTTAGAATCGGAGGTTTAAATTTCATCATATAAAATTTATATGACCAATGCTAGCCGGGCCATTATTACAATTCTATTTATTAAAATTGATTCAGTAATTTAGGCGCTACGGTGGAACATATGTATGTCGTACTTTATCTGTGGTCCTATTCACGTATATGAGGTACTCTTCTAATGGTTATCGTCCAGTTGCTATAACTAAATAATATGGTAGACACATATATTACATAAGATAGATCGTAGGGCGCACGTGTTTCTACAGTGTGTTGATGTATGTACATACATAAGTTGCCAAAATCAGTTTCCTTCGTTTTAACTTCGCCGTAGTTGGATAAAAAATACAAAACGCAAATTAGTAACCTGAACATATTATATAATAAACTAGGAAGTACAACTTGAGTGTTTTGTAAGCTTTTGTAAGTTTTGTATAAGTACTGCGTACAATTATGAAATACTTACTTGTTGAGACTGTATTGATGTAGTACAGGGTATAGATCCCTGTGCAGTCGTAATTGATGTAAGGCTCGTTCCACGAACTCGCAGAAACAGTCTGCGAGCCACCGCTCCTCGTCACGCGATGCCCCGGAACCAGAGTCACCGCTTCCGCTACCCGATATCGCTTCACACGCGCACCAAGCGCGTTCCAACTCCGTCAGCAGCTTGTACATATATCTTCACAAGAAAAATGTTGATTGATATCGTTACTAATTTACTATTTCTTATTCTGCATAGTATAAGAAACACTAATAAATTTATTAAACTTATTATAATTAACATAGACTAACACAATTAAAAGTGGTACCTTTAAAAGCAACCATTCCTAAGTTGTTCACGTATGTAAATACTTAAAAAATTTTTTCGGAAACCACATCACAAGTCAATTTCATTTTTTACTTTTTTTTTTATTTCTTTCTTTTCGGATGTACATGTGTGGATGTGGCTATTGGTGTGGGTTATACATCTCTGATACTTAAATTGTTATTTTTTTTTGTAAAGACTATATTGTACAACTGTTTTTTGTCCCAAATAGATAAAATTGTTTTTTTACTTATTTAAGCAAATCAAAAATATGTGCAGCAATATGATGACTGAACTTATCCTTTTGGGGATATTTACGTTTGGTATGTTGTTCTAAATATAATTAAAACGTTTGTAACTTAAACAATGCAGTGATTATTAAATAATTACTTTGGATCAAGTGGTGCATCGCCGTTCAGCCTGCATGCAGCAGCAAATCGCGCTATGGCAGCTTGTAAAGCGCTTAAGTCACCCTGTATCGCGTGCTGATGGAGTAACGTCTGGGCAGCACCACATAGTTCACCTTCGAATAATGAGCTGCTTTCGCCTTCAGCATTTGCAGCCGCAATTCCCGCAGTCTCTACTTCGTGTGCCAACAACACCCCGAATAAACGTTCGTGTTGACGAACCTTAACACAGAAAAGAAATGTCTAAATAAGACTCTAGTATAACTACATGATAATTGAAAGTTTTATTGTCTAGTGTGCTGAAATTTTACCCGTCTGCCAGGGAATGGGTGTGATTTTCGCGCATATTTTGTTTGTTTGTAAATTTCTTTATTATCAAAATTTTTGAATTTGTTTAATTTCTGTATAAATATCGACTGTTAATTCATTGGTTTTTAAATTTTAAGGACACTTGAAAGAAAAGACTTTGAAAGAAAGAAAAAGCACGCTTTTGAATAAAATTAAAATAAAGTTAGTAATAGTGTAATCAACAAATAAACCAAAATTTAAGTAGGACATTAAAATCAAGAAAATCAAAGGAGGATAACAAAAATATATAAAAGTTATAAATTTAAATTAAATAAGAAATTATAAAGTGATTAAAAAAGTTTTTTTGCATGAAATGAATCACTTTTAAGTCGAATTTTATTTTAGTGCACTAGTTACTTTTACGTTGTCTTTCTGCAGTCGGCTTTTTGATTTTTCTAATTATTTTTTTGTAACCCGTTTAATGAGTTGAAAAATGAACCTAACTTTAAGTCTATTTAAAAGATCATAATCTTAAAAACCTAATAGAAATTAACTATTTGACCGAAATGATTTTGAAATTATTCCTTTCGATTTAATAACCTAAATAATGTAATAAGTAAATATGGATCTCGTAGGGCGTGAAAAAAAATTACACTGGAAAAGAACCTATAAGGAATAAATTAGATTTATTGTGTCATCGCAAATTTGCTTCGATCCCTCGCTCACTTGATTAGGCGTTGTCTAAAAAGAGATTCAAGAGAGTCAATAAAAACATACCTTTACAGAAATGATTCTTAAATTAACCATTGAATATTTTTTTTAAATAAACCAATGGTTTCTGCAAAGGTGTCAGGTATCTGCAATATAAACTATATGTGATAATTACGAGTGAAGTTAGGTAGTCCCCAAAAAACGCGTCACACCACACCTTTTCTTTCCGTTGTAGGGTTTATTAAGACTTTCCTACCGAAACCCGCGATGTACTTATATTTTTTTTAAGAACTGCACACCATGGTTGTCTCTATTACTGACGTACTTATACCGCTTGTCGTATTCCTCAGGTATTGTTACAGAGATCTGGAGAGAGGCGAACGCTCCAACCCGGCCAATTTCCGACTCATTGCTATCACTTCCATTCTCTGCAAGGTGCTCGAACGTGTCATCAATAAACAATTAGTCCGTTACCTGGAGGATCACTGGTTGTAAAACGATCAGCAATACGGCTTCAGACCGAACCGATCCACGGGTGATCTTCTAGGATTCTTCGTATACTTTTGGGGTAAGGCTGTAGATAGGCATGGGGAGTCCTTGGTCATCAGCCAATATGGCCAAGACTTTCGATAGGGTCTGGCACCGTTCGCTCCTCTCCAAACTTCTGGCAATCAGCCTGCCCCCCGAACTATGTAACTGGGTGGCCACATTTCTATATAAGCGCCGCATCAGAGTCCTCTGTGATGGCGCGACCTCTGATTTTCAGCAGGTTAACGCTAATGTACCCCAAGGTACATTAGCGTTAACCTGTCACGCACACTGTTTCTTCTGCATATTAATGATATGTTGGCCCTTGGCAATATAAGTTACTAAGCAGACGATAGCATAGTTCATGACCGATACTATGATCACCCTACAGCTAAATTAGCGGACGTTGAGGAAAAAGGACAAGAATTTGTGACTGAGCTCAACCGGGTCCTGAGCCGCAGCTCTCAATGAGGTCATGAGAATCAGGTCGAAATCAATCTCACTAGGCCGCCATAGCATGGATCGCCATACTGCATTGTCTTCATTCGTAGTGAGTATGGCGATCACCGCTCTTGGATTCTATTCATGCTTTCCATCAGGCAGAATAGTCACTTTGGTTTGCTTCTATAAAAAAAGCGATTTCTTCAAGGAATAAGGTTACTAATGAAAAGTAAATTGATAAACTGATGACTTTTATATATGTTTATTATCAAGAAGAATACCTGTTGCCAATTATCATCGTCATGGCGGCCCGCTTCCCTAGCCGATAGCCATAGTCTAAGGCGAATGCGTCCCTGGACTGATGAGCGTTGAGATCTGGCTTCTAACTTGTACCACGCTTCTACGCCGGTTGAAGGAATTTCACGAAGTGGAATATTCACACAACCTGTATGAAATCAAAATTATTCTCAATTTATTTAATTACTGGAACCTTGCTTTAAGTTTAAGTTTTCTATATTTAGAGCACGTAAAGCCGTCAGTCCTGCACCTGATCCGTGGGAGAGTCCCACGTCATGTCGTATAACTGTCCCATCGGATTGTGAGAATGATGAAACAGAGAGGGTACCTGTGTTTACGCTCATATTTGTGCGCTGTAATATCTCCAGCTTTGTTAGTTGATCTTCATTGATCGGTCGCCGCGACCGAAATAGGCTAGTACTGCATCATTTTAAATTAAATTGTTTTGTTTTACCTTATAACACTTATGTTTCTAATTTTCAAAGATCACAGTATAAAACAAACAGACTTATAAAATCTAAGATATTCGGTTGCCATTATTCGGTTTGATTATAAAAATAGTTCAAGAAAAGTTTGATTTTGTAATATATAACAGTCTAAATTAATAATCAACTAAGCAGCAGTTGTGTTATGTTTAAATTATAAACTTGTGTAAGAATAAACTATTCATTTAGTTAAAGGGCGCAGTGGTGTGTTCAAGTATGTTGTAATCATACGTAAGCCGCCTACAATTCGTGTTCGCTGAGTTTCCACTAATCTTGACACAATAATAAATTAATAGAATGTAGCAGCTAATTAAATAATCTTTGATAAATATTTTATACAGGTTGCCACGTAGTTTAATATGTGTTTCATGATGACTTGAGATATGTACCCGCATAAATCTCTCTAAAGATAAATTATAGCTCAGAATGGATTTTACGACACGGATGGATTAAGGGAGCATAAAGGCTTTTGTAGTTTTATGTAAAATTTCTTGGGTTCTGTTTAGTTGGGGTAGATATAAGGTTAAATTAATCTGGTTTACAATGTAAAATTAATAAAGAGTTTATAATTACATAGAATAAGATTATAACACATTGATTTAATACTTTAATTTGAAGACCTTAGACTAAAAACATTGTGTAACAGTTTCTTTTTCCCAAATAAAAAAAAATAGAAATAGCCTTTTTTTCTTTACAGGTAGATAGATGTACTAGTAAGTTTTTTTTAAGGAGCCCCTTTGATGATTTAAAAAAAACTGACATGCAAGTCCTAAATAGACTACGTCGTAATAGTTTTATCAGCTAGTAATTAATTTCACAGTTAATAATCGTTTTAAAGGACTGCTTGTAGTTTTCAAATATTTTTCATATTTGTGACTTGAAAATTAATGTTTTAAAACAGCGTATTTCATAGTTAAGTTAAATCATCTGTTTGGAGAATGGGGCATAGGAAACGTGTTAAACAAACAATATTTAACTCTCGTTAAATATATTGGAGCACTGTTTTTTGTTTTGCCAATTTTTTTATACTTTTTCAATATAGTATTTTACTTAATATGTGTAGTATATGTGTTAAGAGATATGTGTGTTAAATTTGTTTAATTTAATATAAATTACATAAAAATCCGGTTTTTTTACATAAAATATAAAAATAAATTTGTTGTTTGTTCTGTGATGAAATGATGTGAAGTTAAATGGGATTTAAGTACCTGGACTAGTCACCTTAAGATTAATTAGTAGGAAATAAACTCGCTGTCACTGTCGCTTTTCGTATGATATATTTATATAGTCTCAAATAAATATGTATACAATCCATAAATGAGTGATGATTGAATACTTTGTACATTTAATCAAATTAACCTAATTATTTAAGATGAAGTGTAAATTGATCTATAGAAGGTTTAAGTGTTAATTTGAACGGATCTACTACACCACGCTGGCCAGACGTGTTTTATGATTTTAATCTAAAATATTAAATTCGCTATATCAATTAATTAGGCGACCAGTAATCAACTGTTGTGCTGGGGCTTCTATAGGTCTTAGATACACAGCTTTGTTACCAAATCTAAAGATATTGATGTGTTGAAGTTAACTTATCTAAAATTATCAATCAATTTATATCATATTAAGTATAAGGCGTTGACTCGGTCATTGGTTACACTACGATGTTGTCAAGAAACAGGAGATACACTCACCAAGAAAGTCATCCTGGCTTCCCTGGCGCGCGCTTTGACACACTTGTTTGAAGAAGCGTCCGAGACCGCGCACGCCTCGTACCTCATTAAGACGTGATACAGCATCCAGCACTGAGCTCTCGTCATCATGGTCCCAAATATCGAGGTGCAGGACATCCGAAGATATGTCATCAATGTCACTAATAATCAATCATGCACAATATATTTACAATGTGTCAGTCGCCATCATATCATACGATTAAATAAAATCGCGTTACAGGGGTTCACGAAAACATTAGAGTCTCCCTCGACACTCTTTTTACTTCCTATTCCATGATTCTTTCTGCTTTTATTTTAGTTTTTATTACTTTCAATATAATTTTTAAAATTAATTAATGTGGATGATATGTAACGTGCTCCTCGTATATCTTTCGTCACTATTCAGTCACTTAAGATTTAAACTCAATTTTTTCTAAATATGATATTTACTTACAATTTAAATGTTTCATTCCACTTTGGTGAGAGAGTGTGTGGCCTAACGCTAGTAGCGCGTATATAACGAGCGGGTAGTCGCCCTAGGGAATCACGTTGTTGACGTCCGTCACGTCGCTTAAAGCTCAATCTGAAGCCGTGTTTGCGTCCTTCGTCTTCAGAAGCCCGCGGGGAAGCTGGTAACGACGCTGGTTGTATACCCAACATGCAGTATGGGTCGCTGAATCCTAAGTTATTTACGGAAATGAAAAACATATCATATCAATAATGAAAGATCCATAAAAAGCTGCAAGGTTTTACAAACTAAATTTAAAATGTCTATTTGTTCTAATTATTTTGCTAAATTAAAACTACGAAAACTATATATTATTATTTTAAAAAGTTTAGATCACTGACCGCTTTTTATAGACATGTTTTAAATATCACAATTCTATATTTATTCACACAAATAACTTTGTACAATATAATTTCTTTACTCTCGTGTAGTTTATTTCGTCAACAGCGTATAAAAATCCGTGCCTTGAGGAGTAAACACAAAATGTCAGCAATATAAGGATAAATGTCACATTATGTATAAGCTTATACGAAAGAAGGCTGAGGAAAAATAACAATATTTTATGATGCATTAAAGAAGTTTTATTAAGACAAATGTTCAACGTGTTACGTGAAAGTCAAAGCCATTCGTGAAAATGTCAGGAAGTTTGTTGAAATTAAAACTCATGAATATGTCAAGAAAAATTGAAGATATAAAAAACAAAAAACCACTATGAACCATAGTTGATTTAAAGTAGTGTAAGTTCAGTTAAGGGATCAAACCTTGTTTCAAGTTTTGCCTTGCAAAAGTGCATTACGAAAAGGGTAAAAAATTGAAGTTTCTGTAAGTTATACTTCACCGGGGTAACAAACGTAGGGTAGGCTCTAGGAATCAGATAATCAACTGGCTGGCTGAACAGTTTCTTTAAAAAAAAGGAAAATTTTGATACAGAAAGGAATTATTGCAGCGTAACTAATGCTCATATTTTAAAAAGCTTTTACTTCGGTGAAAATAGTAACGGGAAAGCCATACTGTGGTAGAAATGAGTTCACTCTACCGGAGTGATACTATTGGCTTAAATAATTCTTTCTCAGGCTCAAAGGGCGGCAACAGCTCTTGTGACTATTGAGTTGCATGGGAGACGGTAGCCGCTTGAGGGATTTTACAAACATACAAGAAACGGACACAAAGAACACTCAGACTCAGAACAACAATTTGTGCATCACACAAAGTGTTGTCCCGTGTGGGGTTTGAACCCACACGGGACAACACAATATTCGGCGCAGTAAAGAGCGGCATGGCGACCGCTTAAACCACTAGGCCAACTGTGCAGTCATTCATTGTTTGTCTGTCTGTCCGTCTGTCACTTGTCTGTTCATTTGTCATACCATAAAAACTTCTTTTACTTCTTTTAAATACAGTCTGATAAAATCTAAGAGATCTATTCTCTAAGGTTGTTAATGGTATATTGCAGTATTTTTATAACAAAAGTAAAATGGCCGTTAAGTATATATAATCAAAACTATAAGTTATAATACTACCGTTGGCATCCTTGGCTTCAAGTCCATCGGCTTCAAGTACGGTGCAACCGAGAACGACAGTGGGTGGACGCTCGCTGCCAGCAGAACGTAATGCTCGTGCATGTACTTCAGGAGACACTCGGAAAGCTTGCCGTGCATGCTCTATCACCTCCTCTTTGTACGCTGCAAATTGACCATCAGGGGCAGGAGCACCCACTGCATTCTCTATGCAGTACAGCACCTAGAAGTAAACGTAGACTTTAGTTTATGAAGAATTTTCATAGGCCGGTGCTTACTTACACGATGATGAATAATTCATATAATAGTATCTAATAAGTTTTTTGTAACTTTACTTGTCAGTTATAAGTCAGTCAGCCAGTCAGTCAGTTATAACATTTCATTTCGAGTGATATTGTTTACTAATTGTTTTTAAAACAAAAGCACTTACCACATTGGATGCTATATTTAACTTGTACTTTTATATAATTTCTGTAACGTCTGTTTCATTAAACATTTGTTTACATTTTCATATAAAAGTAATAAAACCTAGAAGTTATAAACGAATATAGGACATTTCAATTCGTTTTCATATAGGTATGTATAACATAAATGAAGTTACAAAAAAAGGTACTAAATAAGATAAATTGTTCCTTTATTTGAGATGTTTACAATAATCAAACAAAGGTCACACAGCTACGTTATAACTATGTTGGTGTGGCTTGAGTCAACATCGTTACGTCGTGTTAGAGTGATAGCTGTTATTCTGAAGGAAGGTCACATGGTTAGACAAGGTGACTATCTTGTGGATCAGAGCGTGAACCATAAGGATAGTAATAAGTTTGACTCGGGCAACCATCGCCGAAGTACCACGCTCAGGGCGAACGGTTTATTTCCGACACAATTACTAAGGCTTATACATTAGTTCACGTGTAATTAATTGAAAGTGATTAAGTATAGGAGTGTGAGTTATTGTTTCCTGATTAGATTATTTTATCTATGGTCCTATCCACGTATATGAGGTACCCTTCTAATAGTTATCATCCAGTTGCTATAACTAAATAATATGTTGTACACATAAATTACAGAAGATAGATCGTGGGGTGCACGTGTTTCTACAGTGTGTGGGCGTAGATGAGTATGTTCACCTATGTTGCTATCAGAAATTTACTCTGAAACTTTTACAACTTAGTAATGTTATTGGTATGTTACTTGTTTCGACTAAAATGAATTATGACAGAGGTTTACAACAGTCTGAAGTAAGACAATATTTTTTGTAAAATTTTGACAGATGCCTGCAAGAATGAATACCGTGTCACTGTTTCACAACCGTCAAAAGACGTTTAAGTGTTTATCTCAACGGTACAGGTTTCAGTGGCCTGACGCATAAACTAATAAGTATACTTAGCTGTGATAGTATTACCTTTTAAATTTGTTATATGACTATATGCTACTACAGTGCATTTGACCAGGAGAGGAAGGTAAGGGGCCTAAATCGTTGAAGATTTAAGGTGTGTCATGTCTTTTAGCTAACGGTCATGTTGGCAGGTAAAAGTTGTGATCTTTCACCTTAAAGTGTTCAAGACACTGTATTTAATTCGTCAAGCGGCTAGCACATCGCTTCGAGAACAATACAACCAAGAGGATTCCGAATCCTGCCAGATTGCAGAATCGTTCATCTGAGAGATAATCACCGAGTCACTGCTTCGTGTAACCTGTGACTGGAGATAGTTGTGGCATAATTTCAATATTTTTACCATTTTATTTCCCGTCTAACTATTTTAAGACAAATAAAGAATTGTGCATGTTGCTTGTAATAACAATAACCAATTAATTATTCTTAATAGATTGAACATACCTTTGTCTTCGAAGGTACAGCTGACATATCCTAAGTTCCATGTGTCATCGGCTATTAACATTTTAGTAGGTGCTGAGGTCTTCTAATCTTAGATTCCTCATTAATTAATCTTGGGAAGCGGCAACCCACATTAAGAGACACAATGGATGGTTGATAATTTCGGGTTGCGTGCCACATCCACATACACACGTCCTCTCAGTCGTAAATATATTTTTGTTATTTTTCATTATCGGAGCTTGATATAACTGAGAAACAAAAAAATCACGTGGCCCCAGTTATGTCAAAGATGATTAGGCATCATCTTTGACATAACTGGGGCCACGTGATTTTTTGACTTGAGTTTTAAGGTGAGTTATTGGCTTCTAGCCTATGTGATCATCTGTGCTGAGTGTTCTTATTTTGACTATCTCTTTATACCGGTTCTGCTGTGACTCTGCCACTATATTAAGTTAATTATCGATATCACTCAGTATATATAGTAGGAGGCCTTTGTACGTAATTGACTAAGTGACACGCAGGATAGCTCTGCTGAGTATACGTGAAGCTACGTGACATCTTAGGATAATCCGCCAGCTCTTGTCTATCGCGGGCTAAAGACTGTTCATCTCTTGTGATGATCAGGTCCTAGTCGTATATTAATCGGTGATAGTCAAGTGACTAAAGATGCCCAGTCAAACAGTGACACATGATTAATAAGAAATTCTATCATCTCATGTTGTTAATTCGAACATCATTCAAACAAAATGAATAACAAAATAATTAACGTCCTAACGGGACAAGACACTAAGGTGACACGTTTCCTGTCGAGATTGCACTATTGTAGTGGAAAAAACCACTTCAAGGAGGAAACAGACATACTTCATTGAGTCCCTTTATACGGGTGGTCTCGTATAAGTTTGTCATACACCATGTTTTACTTTGTGATAAACATTACATTACAAAACTTATTTGCCAAAATTCATTGATTTTCAGGCATTATAAAGTAATGTTACAATTTGTTCACAATGGGACTCCTTGAAATCAAGTATTTCTTGGACTTTCCAAATTGAAGAAGTTAGTCGAAAATTATTTGCTGCAGTAGGCCACCGGAAAGACTTCGTAACTTTCTTCCCACTAACACAAAAATTACATTAGCACAATTTCTTCTCCTTCCTGTCCTTGATTATCGCAATGTTAACTATTTTGACCTTACCCAAGAACAATTGAACAAACTTGAGTGTCGCCAAAATGTCAACATAAGAGTCATATTTGGTTTACGTAAATATGATCACAGCCCTGAATATTGTGTTAAACTCAAATGGTTACCTAAACGTCTTTACTGGAATGTTCATATTCCCTCCATTTCAAATACTCCTCCTTCCACAGTTGACATTATATTTTTTCTTTTAGTTGACGTAGTTGGTTTATTGATGTAGACACGATTCTTCAAATGACCCCATAGAAAGAAGTCTGCTGGGGATAGATCTGGACTTCTGGATGACCATGAAATGTCACCTCGTCTGGAAAACAGTTATTCCGGAAACATGTCTTTGACCACTAGTAGGGCCTCATTGGATGTGTGACAAGTGGTTCCATCTTGTTGAAACCATATGTTAAGGTTATAACCAGCATATTCCAGTAGCATCAGTCCCAAGAACTTCCGTAACACTTTCACATATTCAGCAGAATTAACAGTAACTTAACGGCCGCGAAATTCTTTGAAAAAATAGGGTCCAATGATTTCTTTTGCTGAAATTGCAGCCCACACAGTTACCTTGGTAGAATGAAGTGGCCTCTCGTGTTTAGCTTTGGGATTTTCACTGCTCCAATACCTGCAGTTTTGTTTGTTTACATGTCCGTTGAGATGGGCTTCGTCAGAAAATAAAATATTGTCAAAATTACTGAGTTGTTCTAACATTGTTTCAGCATACGACTTGCGCAAGTTAAAATCATTAAGTTTTAGTTCCTACACTATCTGGATTTTATATGGATATAATTTCAAATGTAATTTCAAAATACGGCTAATGATGTGCGGGATAACTCTGAATTATCAGCCGAGTGTCGATAAATCTGTATTACGTTGAACAGAAGTGAAAGCTTGCTGCACGTCTTCTTCAGTCCGAGGAAGTTCGTGGGCCTCCAGTTTGCTTTACATTTAGCGTAGATCCCGTCTCTTCGAACTTCTCACCCATTTCTTTATTAAAAGAGCACTCGGACACTGATTTAAGTCGCGTAAATCCTATTCAACGTGATAAAGACATCTCACAGTATTAAGGAACTGTTGTTTCAGTAAAATTGTTTCACACAGTAAGCACGCTGTGGCCCCGTAAAGCAATACATTGCGACAAAATCTTTGAGAAACGAGCTACTGCTCAGACCCGGTTCTAGTGCGCGGGATGCTAGATTCAAAGGTTAACGAATTCTTGGGTTGTACAAAATTTATTGATAAATCGTTTTTTGATGCAAGCAGTTATATTGTGGAATAACCTACCGGAGTCAATTTTACCAGCTAAATCACTTGAAATTGTAAGGGTTGCTAAGGAATATTTATTGTTATGTAATGGATTAAAAACAATATGTGTAATTATGGTATTTACGTATGGTAAACTGTAAACTGTAAATATATGTAAGTAACTTTATATATTATTGATTAATTAACCAGATTTTACAATGTCGGTACGAAGGTTGTCTGGAAGAAATCACCGTGAGCGTTAAGACCATCTTTTATATTAAATGTAGATATCGATCGTGTTTGTACAAAATTTATACTGTAGTGGTGTATAATGAAGCTATGTAAATAAATATTTTTTCTGAATATACAGTAAATAAATATATAAAATGTTTTAAGTACAGATGTCAAGTCGTTTAATCTGCTATGAGCCTGTTTCAAGAACTCGGTTGAAATTCCTCTTTTTAGATGCAGTGTCTACTATGCCGGGCCAGTATTGATCGCTGACGATGAGGGCTGAGGATGTAGGCTTACCAATTCTTACTTGTGTTCAGTAAGAATTCATTTCGCTATCTTGCTTTAACTATCAGTCATTTTGTTTGCCTAATAGTTAAGGCAGCACAACAAAGTTCGTTACAGGCCTGAGTAAGGAAGCTTATATGGTTGCACTAAATCGTTTCATTGCAGAGTATCTTATCAAATAAGAGTACAATTTTTGTTGAGACGTGTTATGTTCATATGATTAGTGTGTTCTTGCGAGATTCTAAGTTAGATGTTGAAGTTGCTAAGCACGATATTAATTTGAATTCATTCTACTAAACACAGCGCACTTTAACGGAATTAAGTTTTTTTTTACATGTGGAAACCCCCTCGGCCGACCTCGGGTTTACGGCAGGGTGGTGTGTCGGAATTGCACCGACTAAAACCACACGGTGTGCCACTCTGCGCCTGAGATAGGAGGCTGAGCAGCTATTACTACATTCAGATCCCTCCTAGCGCCTGCCCGCTACCGCGGGTACCATCTGCGGATAAACACTCTATTTAGGCGACGTATGGCACACGCGGACGTCGCCTCCTCGCGGCTGGCCACTGTAGCGGACGGAGAGGGAAACTCTTGTAGCGTATGACGGCTGATAGCGAGAGATCTCCTCCAATAACTGCCGTGAGGACTCGCCGCCGCGCCGCCCAGGTGGAACAAACTGCTAGCGTGTGCTGAGTCGAGTCCTCACTGCAGTCGCAGTGGTGACAGGCGGGACTCAATTCCCTCCTGGCGACCGAGTGCAAATACTACCCGAAGTAACCATGGCCGGCAAGAATCTGCGTCAGTCAGAAGGAAAGGGTCCCATGCTGCCGCCCTACCCAGTCGGCGATGACCGGCTGGAGAGCCTCCACGATGGCAAAGCCAGCACAAATCCAAATCCAACGCCAGATTCCATGAAGGAGTTCCGGCCAAGGCGCACGCTGCCTCCGTCGACACGGTGCGATAACCGCGTATGTCTGTAACCGCTAATATCCTCTGAGGGCGCTACAGGTGAATCCTATTCTGGGCAGTCAGAGCCGTCGCCCACACTGGTGCACCATACTGAAGCGTCCGGACGCCAAGCTAGCGTCCAGACGGTCCGACATGTGTTCGAGGGCTCAGGCCAGCACTCGGGCAGGTATCCCGTGTGTCAAAGGAATTACCTAAGCTAATGTGTATTCGGCTCAACACCTTAACGAAATAGTCACTTGTTTTAAATCAAATTGAGACAGTTGTAATTCTCATTCGCACATCTCTTTCCTTTGATCTCTTCCCTTAGATTTTAGTGGTGCACCAACTCCTTCGCATTTCCTGTTTGGCCGATATTATTGAGGACAAATATTATTTAAAGATCAAAAATGTTTCCTTAGTTAAATGTTTCCATGGCCGGGAGGATGTTCGTGAATTATTATCGTGTTTGCCTACTCGGTGGTTATCATCAGTGTGCGGCGTGGCGGCGCCCTGCGTTGCGATGTTCATCATCGACTCAATCTTTATTATTTTTAAAATACCTTTACAATGACACCCCTCACCATTCATTGTAATTTTAATTAAAATGAAAAATATTTTTCAAGATTTTATGTTCCCTTTTTTTATTTTATTATCGGCATAATAGGTATGTATGTTCCTGTGAAATTAAAGGAATCTAGAACTAATAATCTGGGATTATAGTGTGCAAAGACAAACGGACGAACAGACATGACGAAATTATAAGATTTATATTATTGCTACTTTTACAATTGAACCCTAAAAAGGACTTGTTAAGAAATTTTAATCCATTGAATTTGTTGTAATAAAGGTCAACGACGGAATAAATCTTCTACAATTTGTTCCGCAGGCGATTTAATTATATAACATTCATATTTTGTAAATGTTTTCTCACAATACTACAACATATTTAGGAAAATCTTATTTCCCGCGTTGAGGCCGCGGGCACTACTAGCAATACATCAATTCGAAACGTGATCGTGAATAATAATGATAATATTCCAGAAAGGAATAAAAATGTGAACACGAAATGTTCATTGTTAAACTTTTTGTCGACTCGACCTCTTAAACATTTGGAACTGATGCGCAATGATAATTTGTAATAAATATCTCTAATCTAAATATAACAATCATAATTTACAGAATTTAGTATATAAATTGAAATTTGAATGCTTTATATTACATAACAATCTTACGAATTACTGTATAAAATTCAGTTATTTAAAAATGTTATTTCCTACACTTTTTTTTCCTGTGTGAAAATCCGCTCAGATACCATTTAAAGATGTTTATGTCGGATTTGAACCGACCAAAAGCTGCACGCCGTCGCAGGCACCAGTAGCTGGGGTGTAATTTTCTACTCTATGCAGTCTCATTTCGAGTCAGTTCGAAAGATATAGAACAGTTTAGATTTAACATTTTAACTGGTTTGAACTTACCTCTGTGTATAGATGTTCATGTTCTTTGTGAGATAATTGAGCCGAGACACTGGGCAATCCAAGATCATGGGGAGCGGGAGGTGGGCGTTCAGCTCTCGCTTCAGCAAGCCTCAACGCTGCAAGCCTTCTGTTTTCTTGTCGCCAAGCCAGTGCGGTGAAACTTTCGAAGTATGAACCGTCTGTTTCTTGTACTCTAAATTAAAAAAAACGGCATTATGATAGTGAAAATTGGACCAGACAAATACAATACTAAGATTTAGATGGTTAACGGATTACACTATAATCTGTCTAGGAACTCCCACATATGCTGAGATTCAGAGTTTTGGTTAAGACCTTTTCAAAATTACTCGCAAGAGTAAATTTGAATAATTAGAAAAAAAAGTATTTAGCGGGTTACGTATTAAAATAATAATCTATCTTACTTGTTGAAATTGGTATTCTGTTTAGAAGGTGACTTGGCGTTCAGGCGTAAAAGCGTAAAAAATAAACTTATATTCGTATTTACAATATGTTGGGATAGTGAATATATTAATTTTATTAAAGTAATGTTATTAGTTAGAAAAGTAAAAGCGTGGATTTGCTTGACTTGCCATGGCATTTAATGATACGTTGCATAAATGCATAGCTTTCAAATACTTGTTACAATATACAGATACCGATAATAGTTTTTTTTTATGGTCTGCTTGATCGGAAACATGGGTAGAATCCAAGAGTGATGGTCGCCATACTCATCGCGACAGCAGACAATGTAGTATGTCTATGTGTATGTATGACTCACGCTATGGCGGCCTAGTGAGATGCGTCTTATGCCGGGATCATAGTGGAAGGGAAATGCTTGCCTATTAGAATAAATACGTATGAAAACATTCAATATTTTTATCTTTGAAGTTGTGCCATTTAACCTCTTATATATGATACACACGCGTACTGGGGGTGAATTTAGTCCAGGGTTAGATCTCACATTCAGGGTGCGGCAAGACCTGGTTACAGTTCATCGTTCTCAACGAATGTTTTAAAAATATTAGGATTGCACGGATCGCGTAGAGGTCCCAACGGTCGCCATTATCGCTTTCTACAGCGCTGAGAAGTGTGGGTTTGAACCACGCACCAGACAACATTATATCTGAACCACAAATTTTTGTTCTAACTTTAGATGCTCTATGTAACCGATTCATGTATGCTTCTAAAGATACCCGTGCCACAGAATTTACACCTTGTAGGAGTTCTCTTTTTAAAAAGACAAGAAAGAAAAATAATTTAATCATGAAAGCTTTTCTAGGTACCTAGAATAAATTAGGTAGTTTTAGATCAATCAATTCAATGAATCAGTTGAATGTGAAGATGAAAAATCATATGTGGTATATAAACACTATTTACATTGCATGAGTATCGCAACCGCAACATTTATAAACTTTAACATAATAGAAAACACATACGTTCAGTACAAATATTTGTTTGCACGAGTTTGCATATTTGCATTAATGTCAGTATTTCAATGAATAATCCGCGAGTATTTATTACAAAAAGGTTTGTTTATTCATGCACGCTCATATCTATGTAACCAAAATAGCAGACAGGTTGACGTATAAGTAAAGGAATACTAGATATTCTTCATATAATTTTGTTGAGCTGTGAGCAACTGTGTTGATATCTGTATGGTGACAAATTAAGAATGCAGTGTTGCCACCCCTATTCGTCCAATGGGTGTCGTAAGAGGCTATCAAAGGCACAAACTACGTAGGACTATATCCCTGCGAAAAGAAGGAAAACTTGAAAAACTGTATAGCAACCTAGTGTCATAGTAGGCCAGAATCTCCTCTCAAAAGAGTCCAGCAGCGAACTGTTAAAACCTGTTAATGATGATGATGATATTGAGTAACTGATATATTAATATCTTCTTTTTGAGATTTCGTATGGTGTCTAGGTATGATTCGTTTAGTAGTTAAATATAAACTATAGAGCTAAGAGATGCAAGCATACATCGTGAGCACAATGGCGTTGCCGAGCTTTGTAATATAGACTATGTAATCCTATATTATAATTCTGACTAAAATACGTAGACGTTGAAGCTTTATGTAAAAGTAGCACAAAAGTCTTCCGACGTGTGTAGGAAACTGCTGACGTGTGCGTGTCGGTCAGTTGACTCCCTATAATTCACATCCACATTGGTATGACAGGACTGTGGAATGTTATCGTTGGACCGTACTAAATATTTAATAAAGAAATATCTTCTTTCAATTAATAAAATATTTTAATACCAAAAATGGTTTTTGACAAAGAACATAAAGTATTTTAAAGTAACTTGAAAAACTGTTATTCTTCAAATAGGGAATGATCTAGTGCAAAAATATTATTTCCAATTCATACAGATGAACATAAAATTTTAATGTTTTTAATCTATAGTAAGTAATACAGTAAATAATTTAATTTCGTTTAGATAACCTTATCCAGTTGCAAAAAATACCTTCCATAATATTTTAAATTAAAGAAGAAAGCTTCTTATTAAAACTCACAGTTCACGTTCCCTTATATTAAAATATGAGAGTGAGCCACCTCCCCTCTGTATTTGTCTACCGCCGGTGTCATCCATTCCATTACCTTTTCTTCCACCACTCTTTAAAACATTACTTTCTTTTTTCTTTTTAGAAAAACAACGACCGCATTAGGAATATATTCTGTATCTCGGGGGAGTTTAGAAACATACAAGAAACAGACACAAAGAACACCCAGACTCAGAATAACAATTTATGGATCATGGTGTTGTATCCACAACGTCATCCGTGTCGAAAAGTAACACGAGTAATGATACGTCATGGCATTTCACATTTCTATCCAAACTAAATTCACAGTTTATTACGATGAAACTTAGTCCAGCTTATTTTTACTAAACTATGAAATCATTGTATCTAATCAATGTTTTTAAAAGGTGAAACAAAAAAAACATATCCATTGCTATTGTAATTTTACTTAATGCACACGAAATACTCGAATTTTCTTAAAACAACTTATTCTTAGTATTCTCAGCAAAACTCATTCGCTCACTGAAGTAGACGACATTGATGAAGGTTGGCTGGCCGTTGACTCAAGAATTGTTATTTTGTCTAAGTGAAAATATTTATGTTACAATATATGTGGAGGATACGACGTATTAAATCCTTGCTACGTTTTCAATTTAAGCTGTCAAATGTGACGTTATAGTATGGGGTTCTACCACATGAACATCATTTACGTGATAGTAAAATAAGAACGCTTAAGTTGCATTACGTAACAATCTTTACTTAATACAGTGTTATATGTTTTAAGTGACATCGTTTTTTTGAAAGTATATTTTTGTAACGACAGAAAATCAAGAAGACAGTACTCCTTTATGAAAATTCAACTGTAAACAAGTATCTTAATGTGCGTTATTTGCTCGCAATCAACATGAATTTTTTGTGTGTCGTGACAATGCAGGCGAATGCAAAATAAAGCTATATCTTTACGCAGCCATAAACATGATCTTGATGATGTTTTCCTGAGAAATGATGGCGCTACTATCTCTGCTGCCAAAAATTTTTTAAATATTGTCAATGTGTATCAATTTTATCCTAATTAGACATAAAAACCATAACACACACAGCTGCTATAGACAACCCAGGTTTTGCTATTTTTTTTCAAAATGAAGCACCGAATTCAATTATATGGTAATATGTGTAACCTTTTACATTAGACTAATCGCTTAATCCTTTTGTAAATTTGATGGTACACAAAACGATTAAGCTTAAATAGGGACTTTAAAATTTTATTTTGAATAATTATTACCAATATGAAGTAAATACTCTCAAATAAATGTATGTATCAAATAAATAAATGTTATAAATTTTAAGGTGTTTGTATGATTACGAATATTTCTACATACCAAATACACGAAAATATGTAATCAATTCTGAATTATTACCCTTAACGTGATACTCAAAGATACAAAGTATGTGAAACCGTAGAAAATGTTTCAATATTTGCCATGTTTAAATTAATATTTCCGTATTTGTGAGATCCAGTTACGAATTCTTTTGAAATCAACTTTCACAAGCACAAACTTGTTAAGCATTTTACCCTTTTCCTTACCAAATTTAAATTGTGTTAAAGGATATCCGTCGTATATTTTATCAGCTTCTTCCTAAGAAACAATACATATATAAATGAAACTTGGAAATCCAAACATTGGAAATAAAAACAAAGTCTAATTGGGTGGTTCATGAACCAGCTGCCTTAATAAATTAAAGCGAAACGGTTTCTAATCTGCCAGGTGCCTTTGGCTGACTGAAATACGACCAACATAAAAGACTACAATTAATTTGTTACGAAATGACATGATACTCTAGATCCACTTTATAAATTCATCATGAAATTTGAATCAAGATCTCTCTCGATGCTTCATTGCACCATAGCTATTAGGTTTTAATAAAACCAGGAAGTACATTCTTCCACATACCATTAATATAAGCTATTTCCTAAATACATCGTTTTAATGTAAAACAAGTCATTTAATAAGAACCAAATTGGAAAAATAAACTATTTTCTCAATGGGGTAGGTAATCAATAGACGATTCCGATGAATAATAATATTTGTAAGTAGGTCACCTGCCAACCTGTTGCACGTCCTTGCACGTGTCCTCGCACCTCTCGTGATAAAATACCCATCTTCCCTCTCACACCTACACATTACCCCTCATCCGCTGTTTTTACTCTGCAATTATCGCGTCTGTTTTTATATAATCGGAGACCTCTCACGTCAACTTACGTCAAGCCACTAAGACGCTAATGGACTAGAACGCCTAAGGCAAACAATTTATTAGATTTTGACGTTTAAGAATTAGTGGTTCGTGTCATTGTTGACATTTATTCATATCGTTTCTAAGGAGTTTTAAATTTATAAACACTTTTTTATTCGCAGAGTTTTGAAAATATAAGTTAATTGTTTCGTTACGACTTTTACACATAATATTTTTCGAGAAATTTTGTGACAAGAAACTTTAAGTAATCATCCAAGCAAATGTTTTTATGTCAAACGAGTATTGTGCGCTCTTCGTAGTTTCACTGCTTCTCTCGTAGCGGTCGTGGCGCGATTATACATAGCCCATATAACCTCTCTTTTTGACTACTCATGCTAAGGCATAGGTAGGCAATAATTTAAGACACATATTTTAAAAGACGTAAGACTCATGTATCCTTTAAACTATGATTACCTGAAATTAAATTTGGTTCACATCAAAATTTAAGAATCATTATTATAGAATGTGTTCTAAGATTTACTCAGTTGAAATTCGTATCGAGAATTGATTTTAACTAACAGCCTGTTAGTCAATTACGTTTTCGCATTATCTACATCATTATTACGCACCAAATTATATTATGAAAATTTTACAAACATAATTTCTACGAATTTATATACACTGTGACTGGTGAGATACCTTCCATACTTATGGAGAGTACACGGTACTCGATTCTCGTTAACTTGATATAAAAAAAATAGGTGCTTATTTTTTATCGAAATGTCTCTAAAAAATAAGTCCGCGCGGTGTCCAAGTATTCCGCAGTTAAATACTGGGCTCTCGCTGTACTGTGTACGAAGTTTACTAAGAAGTTATTTAATATTTCGTTTTTATGTTATTTTATTTCATGATATATGTTCGCATACTATCACGTCCTCAAATATTGAAGGTATCTCACCAGTCAGTCTGTATAATATAAAATTGGTTTGTATAGCAATGTGAACACATTAATAAGAACATGCTGCCGTCTAGTTTCAGCTTGTCTCAAGTATAGAAAGATCACGTCTGTTATAACCTATACCTGGACATTTTGACATAAACATCATTTTAAAGTTAGCTATAATTCATTTGAGTACCTTGGATCGGTGAATCTTATTTTGAGTGATGTTTTGAGATTAAATTCAGGACTGAGATGGCTATGAGTATATCAGCCGAAGAGACTCGAGAGAAAACTAATTTAACATACAAACCGTTAAATAAAAAAAAACATATTTGTATAGGACTCTAGCCCTGTTGAAATTTGAACAGTTTCTTTCGAGTAATTAAAAATCTTTAAAATTAAAGTTATAGATTTTATTTTATTCTAGTTAGTTTACTTATGCCTATTTTTGTAGCTTTGCATTTAATAGGCCTACTTTTGCGAAGACTGAGTACAATTTATTTTTCCATACGTTCACAATTCAATGATGCTATAGTTAAAATATAAAACTTGACTTCTACAGTTGTATCAAGAAATCTATCAACTAACTAACAATGTACGAGTATCTGTTTAACAATATAATATATATTTTTGTAATAAATACATTTTAAAAGCTTATGATAATACATCTTATGATAAAAACATAACTTAGTTTTAATCAAATATTTATTTTACCAAGCGCTGCCTCTGGATTTATCTAACACGTTTATCTTTTATCTTCTTGATGTCTTTATGACAATCAATATGTTATGTTGTATATCATATTTAAAATAAAATACTACATTTGAGGTATATATTATAAAAAAAAAAAAGATGTGATGAATAAATAAGAGCCGAAATTGCTGTAAAAATTCTAAATAAACACTCATTTTTACAGATCAGACAAAAGTATTACAAATTTTGTAACATGCGTGTACGAAATTACTTAAAGTGAGAAAAACTATCCCTTGAAAGTTTGTTTACTTGTATATCTTCTTTAGAGGACAACTCATCACTATTCGTGACATGCTTCGTCTCAGGATTGCAAAGAGTTAACGCTAATTTGCATTTCCCCTTTCATTGGGAACACGTTAATATCCTTCGAGATTCTGTGATTTCCCCAGTACCATTGTTTGTGCGGATAGTCTTTGTTAGAACATGACAATTTATTGGAACCAGAAATAGGATATTTTTAATCAATTAAACTTGTAACTTAGATGCTAATGGTAAAATGTCTTACCCAGAATTGACGGAGTTATCTACTTCGGGCCACGACAGGCGTCTCTTGCAAAATGCCATTGTGGGTTTTTCTGGAAGTTGTTGATGTCGAGGAACGCGTAGAGAACCACCTCGCCGTGGTGCTGGTGCTGGTGCGAGACAATCTAACGTGCGTCGACGAGCACTAAGCGCAGAAGCGCCCTCCGTTGGTACTACACGAGGAAATCCTAAAACAACAGATTTACACATTTTTATCTAATTATATCAACTAAAACCTTAATGTTGAGGTACCTATTACGGCAGTAATTAATGTGAGCTCCATTTACAGCGATATTTTATTTTTGTGTTTATTTTCGTTTAAGAAAATTTAAGTATATAAAAATGAAATTTGTTCATTCAAAGTCGTTTTCATCTTATTTCAGACGACTGCAAACGTTACACAGGGGTAATCTACAAACACGTAACGTTCTAAGTAAGCACTCGTTTATATAAATAAAGACTTTTATGTAATAGCCTATCGTTCAAATTTGTGACTTTCGTTCATAGCATTTTCTCGTTGTTTTACTTCATATGTAGAATTTCTTTTCTTGGTTTTTTAATTGATTTCACATTTAAAGAAAAACAAATTAAAATACCATCGTAATAAGAAACACTCTGCCATATTAATTTGTGAGATGGTATTCTAAGCAGTAAACGTGCGATTTGTAAATATTTGATTGAAATAAGTATAAGTACTCATTTAATATGGTAAACAGCAATCATAGACTATATTATTCTGTTTTTAATTACATGAATTCTTCGATAACGTAATCTCAGAAAACATTTTTAAATTACCTGAATATAATATTATATAAAATTAAGCAGTAAAGATTTTCATACGTAGAGGCGCAAATATTTTTTAGTGCTAAATTTATAAAAGTGATGTATTATTTTTAATCTACTTATTAAAAAAACAATATTTATTTATATCGGATACCTCCTTTTTTTTGTTCATAAATCCTCATGGACACCACCAAAAGGTGGTTATGTCGGACTCGAACCGACCAATAACCGCACGCCGTCTCAGGTACCAGTAGCCGGGAAATCAGGTGCACCCTAATAAGGAAATTCCTGAAACCTCGGGCTACTTACGGCTTGTAGATACCAAGTGTAGGAACCCCCGTGTTCCATTTTCTTACTACCCCAAAAGGGCGAGCGCGGTCCATAGCACTCGCATCGACACCCCGGCCTGTTTCTGCTAGGATGACAGATGGTATCACCTGCCACCCCCAGGCCTGCGCTTATGGAGGATGGAGATCGTATGATCTCTGGTTCCTGAGTCCTCTGCGGTACCTGGCCCATTCCTGAGCCTGGTGGACCGCGAGAGTTCTAAACCTCTAAACGATTCTAAACGATCCCGCTCCACCATTTCTTTCACAAGCATAACCTGCTCGCGGAAAGGAACGGCGGAGTTCCACGCGCTCCCGTTCCGTATCATGGCCGCAACCATACTACTGAGCAAGGGAATCTCTACTACGATGACCGCCACGAGATCACGCCTCTACTCCGCCCATGCCGAGCATTCGGTCCGGCTATTACAATGGTGGCAATCAGGTGTTGGCTCCTTGCGGATCAGACACAGGTGATCTCCGAAACATCCTTTTCCAACGATCACCTTTTTTTTTGAACTTGTGGAAACCTCCTCGGGCCGTTACCCCACCGTGGTTTACGGCGGGTTGGTGTATCAGAATCGGACCGACTAAAACCACACGGTGTGCCACTTCGCGCCTGAGATAGGAGGACTCTGGGAACCGCTGCTATTACGACATCCAGATCCCTCCTAGCGCCTGCCCGCTGCCGCGGGCACCATCTGCGGGTAAACTCTCTATTTTGGGCAACGTACGATACACGCGGACGTCGCCTCCTCGTGGCTGGCCATTGTAACGGATGGAGGGGAAAACCCGTCCCGTCCACCCGCGGCCACACTTAAAGCTAGTCGCTACCGGCCATGGAGCGTATGACGGCCGGTAATGAGAGATCTCCTCCAGTAACTGCAGTGAGGACCCCATGCTGCGCCGCCCAGACGGAACGAACCGCTAGCGTGTGCGGTGCCGAGTCCTTACTGCAGTCGCAGCGGTGACAGGCGAGACTCAATTCCTTTCTAGCGACCGAGTGTAGATACTTCCCTAAGCAACCGTACCCGAAAAGAACTTGCGTTAGTCGGAAGGAAAGGGTGCCGTGCTGCTGCCCCGCCCACTCGGCGATGATCGGCTGGAGAGCCTCCACGGCGGCAAAGTCAGCAGGTGAAGCCTGCAGTCGGGACGACCAAAGAGAAATCGTGGCTCGACGAGCGGCCTCACGCCATTCGCGTATCTCTTCCGGCGGGGGCCGTATGCCGCAACCCGCCCGAAATTCAGCCGTCCGTCGATAAATTTCAGCGAGCACTTCGGACTCCAAATCCCACGGGGGAGTTCTGACCAAGGGGCACGCCGCCTCTGTCGACACGGTGCGGTAACCGCGTATGGTTCTAGCCGCCAATATCCTCTGAGGGCGCTTCCAATGATCACCTGCGTCAACCAGTATGAGAGGGTCCCATGATGCCTCTCAAGCCAATCCTATATAGTGGATTTTACCGCCGAAACAGCGGTGTGCCCAATATTGAATACCTCCTATTTAATTTATAAATTTACATTAACTTTTTAAATCACAAAACTGGCAAGTAGCAGTAGATAAAATTAAATTACTCAAATAGTAGGTAAATAAAATTAAATTAAATACTAAAACCGGGCAGCCAACCCTACTGGATGATTACATACCGCGCGGCTGTGACAAATTATTTCAAAAGTAAGCCGGAGTTACGATACTGGATAGATAATATTATCGTGGTATTACAGAGCGAGAGCGAGAGAGTACTTTTAGGTCTCTTTATACAAAATTGAAAATTAGCTTATTTATTTTGTATGACTAAAGTGAATATGATTATTTACAAACTGTATAGTGTGATACCTTGTGGTGTCGGTTAAGAAAAGTACCATCCCATCTCTTCACATGGTTGCCATAAAAATCGACTAAGGGATAGTACACCAGATATTGAGCAACAGGATACTGAGCACACAATATCACTGCGGTCGTCATACTGCATTTTTTTAATTTGTGAGCCTGCCGGAGTGACTTTTCTCTGCCTGATAGAAATCATGAATAGAATCAAGAGTTGTGGTCACCATACTTGTTGCGAATGTGAACAATACAGTATGGTGACCTATACTAAGATGGCCTAGTGAAAAGCTATTTCACTCCCCGCTTGAGGACGTGACCCACTCATGGTAAGCACAAGAAGCAATTAGCCCCTAGCCTCCCGCGGCCCTACTGTTACTGTATTGCGGACCGATAAATAAATACCCGAACTGGAAGAAGAATTGAGCAAGTTACGGTATATTACGGATATTTTGAGATTATTTGAAATCCGGAGACAGGGAGAACTTGGTAATACTCTGATCCGGCAACTTGCTTTATTCCTAGGAGGGTGATCATCAGTCCCAAGGTGGTGTCGGCTTCTTGATATAGAAGTCCCTTATAAACAATGTGTTCAACACTAAGAGCATGTCGTTGAGGATTGCGTAGCTTACTTAGAATAACCAGCTGTAATGGAGAAGCTTAGGGGAAGCTTATGTCTGGCCGATTGAGGCTCCGCTTGCTGATTTTGCCACCGTGGAGGTTCTCAAGCCGGTCATCGTCAAGTTGGCAGGGAGCCAGAGTGGGATCCTTTCCTTCCGACTGACACAGGTTCGTTTCTGAGTACTGTTGATTCGAGAAGTATCTGCATTCGATCGGTAGGAGGAAATTGAGTCCCACCTGTCAGTAATGTAACTGCAGTGAGGGCTCGGTACAGCAGACGCTATTGGTTTGTTCAGCCTAGGCGGTGCAGCGTAGGGCGCTGTAGTTATTGGAGGAGATCGCTCACTGGGAGAGGTTCCGATGGTTTAATAACAGCAGCTCCCGAATCTCTCCTATTCCAGCAAAGAGTAGCACACCGTGTGGTTTTAGTCGGTTTGATTCCGACACATCAGCCCGCCGCAAATCCCAGTAGTATGACGGCCCGTAGGGGATACCACACGTTACAAAAGAAGGCCTATATTCATCTGTGGACATCTTTCGATTGAGATGATACTGATGATGATGATTCACTGAAGGTTACACAACTACGATACACCCTATGTTGAAATAGAGACTATGTATGTATATGTAGAGCCACATATATGTGTTAAACACACTACACCATTGTTGTGGGAGACTTCAACGTAAGATTGGGTAAACAAAGCGGTGAAGAACCGACGGTAGGGCAATTTGGAGTTGTTCGACCACCGGGGCCAACTACTTGTCGGGTTCATGGACAGGAAGGGCCTTTATATGATGAACTCCTTCCTCTGGAAGGGTGAACACAGAAATAGACCTGGATAAATCCCGATGGTGTTACCAAAAATGAGATCGACTTCATCGTATCGATTAAGAAGTAAATATTTAATGATGTCTTTGTGATCAATATGGTTAAAACTGAAAGCTATCATCGAATGGTAAGGTGCATATTAAATATCAACATCAAGCTTAAAAGATAATGAATTCCACGCTCCGAACTTTACCCGTCCATATGTAAAACTCCGAAAGTTATCAGGTTAAACTTCAGAACTATGTTGATACGAACGAATTTATTGACAGACTAGCGGAAACTGAACAGTTTATGGATCTGCGGTCGCGTATCAGTTACTCAAAACCCTTCCCACAAATAGAACTAAGATGCTCTCTGAGTGCACTCTTAAGCTCATGGAAAAATGACAAAACATGACGATGATGATGATGATCTTCAGATGATGCATCTAAATACCAGCAGGTCAACAGACAGGTCTCTAAGTGTCAGAAAAATGACCTACGTTAAATTAATACTTTGCCTGTTCAAGAGACTACAAAACGAAACAGGTGACTAAGACATTCATTCGCAAGGGCACTGTGGGTTGGGCAGACTAAGTTGACAAAACTGAAGACCGGTGATGGCAGAATTCTAATGTTGATATACGAGCTTCTGTATGAGGTGAAGAGATTTTATGAGCAATGGTTATACATGGCAACAGTGGATTCTGTTGTTGACTTGCCGAAAGATCTAAGATCTCAGTTAACTCTACACTATACCAAAGACATACCGGGCGTTTGCGTGTGTGTGATGTGGCTCTTAAACAATTTAAAAACGTCAAGGTATCTGGTGAAGGCGGAATTACAACTGAACCTCTGAAAGTGGAAAGCTTGTTACGCACATGCTTCAGAAAGTATTAAATGCCGTCATTTTTTTACGATCCAACTACCCGTAACGATTGCCAAAGATGTTCGTATGGCAATCGGGACTAACGGTTTAAAGAGCTTAAAAGTAACTAAACTAGACAGACAGACATACATAAGCTAGACATAGATAGGGATTGCATGTTAATGCGCGGTTTATGATTCACAGAGTCACGGGTCCCCATAATTTTATATCTAATATATAGAAATCACCTGTCATAGTATTTCTTATCTAACTCTTCCGTAACGGCTGGACCAATTTTTGTGATTTCTTTTGTGTATATTTAGGTCTGAGAATAAGTCGTTGGCGATTTTTGATATCCGTAGGTGATAAGGGTGACAATTTTTTTTCTTAACTTTTTATGACTTGGTATCAAAAATATAATGTAATCCTAAATAATCGTAAATAAATAAATATTTCGGGCATTTGACACACAACGGCATCTAGTTTCAAGCTAAGTAGAACTTGTACTATGATAACTAGAGCGACTGATATGAATACATATATTCTTTTGTTTTGTAAATACATACATGTTATACATAGAAAATACCCAAACCTCGAAAAAAATATTTGCAGATCGTACAAACCTTTGGTGCGACCTAGGAATTGAACTCGATACCTCAACCACAACAATCGCATTCGCTACCGCTGCGCCATCGAGGCTGACTGACAAATATTAACAAGTCTACAGCCAACATCCGTTTAAAATATTATTTTTATCATTTCATTGCAAAAGTGAGAACACGCATGGCCATCGAATCGACTATGGAGATACATGGTAACAGGAACAGAAATTACAGGAAGCAGATGCTGATCAACTTTTTCAAACAAGAGGAGCCCTAGAAGAAATGGACCTGTTAAAATCCTGATAGGACAACCAAAAATGAGATCGACTTTATAATAATAGACAAGAGGTGAATTTTCAGTAATGTCTCAGTGATCAACAGGTTAAAAAGCCGAAGTGATTATCGTCGTGTACGAGATACTCTGAATATATACATGAAGCTGAAACTCACCCGTCTGATAAATACCACAATCCGGCCTACTCTGTTCCGAACTGTTATTGAATCTGAAAGGTTTCAGATGTAAATTCAATATCAATTTATATGCTGGAAACCAAGCATATTGTTGATGAGGACTTAAGTAGAACAATGGAAATCATGACGGATGTGGGTCACAGGTTCTGTCAGAATAGGCATGTGGACAGGAAGTCCAAGTTTGATTCTGTCTAGACCTGGTCTGGACTTAGTGGTGTCAAGTTGATTTTCAATACATAGAGGTGCTAAGAAGCCTATATGATGCTGCATCTGTGAACGTTCAAGTACAGGATAGTAAAAAATGACTGATGTCATTGTATTGAGAAGAAAAACAGGAGTGTGTTATCCCCGAAATTGTTTACAAATGTATTAGCGGACGTCTTCAAGACTCTTAACTGGAACTGGTGGGGTATTAATATAAACGGCGAATACATCCCTCACTCACGGCGTACCAATAATATCGTAATCATGGTAGAATTGCTGCAGGAAGTTCAAGACATGCTGCACAGCCTAAGTGTAGCGTCTCAACGAATTGGTCTCCTGATGAACCTGAACAAGAGGAAGATCATATAAAATGACCTCGTCGCTCCAGAACCAGTAATCATTGATGGCACACCTCTCGAAACTGTCAAAGAATATATCTATCTCGGACAATTAATATGGCTAAGTAGATGCAGCTACGAAAAAGAAACCGATACGAGGATTCAGCTGGGCTGCGTTCAGGAAGATGAACCACACCACAGAGCTTGCTTAAACCGAAGACAAAAGCCTTCAACTAGCACGTCCTCCCTGTAACACGTAGACACTGACTGAAGGGCTAATCCAAAAGCTTTAATTTAGTCCAAACGACACAGAAAGAGGTATGCTCGGCATCTCTCTGAAGGATAAATTTCGGAATGAAGGGATCAATCCGAAAACCAAAATAACCGACGTAGCTGTAAAAATTAGTAGATTGAGTTGGTAATAGGCTAATTTAATGTCGTAAAACCGATAACCGATGCAGTAAGCGTGTTTCAGAGTGAGATATAGAGGGGATATAGAAACAAAAGTGTGGGACGACCTTCGGTTAGTTGGTGGGACGGCTTGCGTAATAGGACTGGCAGCAACTAGATACAAAAAATAGTAGGTCTGTAGTATGCCTTGGGAGAGATCTATGTCCAGCAGCGAACTGCAATAGGCTGATGATGATGATGATGAATAATATATTTCCTTTATTTATCAAACCATATTGTTCAAATTAATTATTCCCTAGAAATAATTTTTATGGCAAAATAACGTTTACCGGGTCAGCTAGTATAACTGTCAAATCTTCAAAATTCTTCTTGAGTGTCTACTTATGCATTATTTTTTTATATTTTTCACTATTCAGTATTCGGCAGAATATCGAATAGTTGCCAAATATTCGTGGCATCTCTAGCTAACTTCTAATTCACGATATAATTAATGCGTCTAATTTATTGATGGCCGTCCATCAACAACTTAGTCCACCACTTAGTCAATGCAAATACTCGCCATTAGCAAAACGTCGGCAAAAATGAGGTCTCATTAAATCATCCTTGTAGGGCTTTACCCTTTTCTTCTCTCAAAAAGTGATATTGATTTTTTTCCAACATTTCGTCCATTCGTTCTAGTTAAAGTTCCGTGCACAAGTTTTGACGTCTCGAAGTTATACTACATATATTTCAGGAGTGAATGAAAGAGGATGTCGGATTAAGATAAATTGAAGAAGAAAACTTAATGCACTGACCCCAAGAAATTCGGCAACAAGGTAAGAAGATGATGATTATGTGAAAATACATAACTGAACAGTACAACAACTGAACTTGACAATTTAGTCAAGTAGAGCTGAAACCTTTACTTTTAAGATAATGATATAACAAAATGAAGGCAGAATATTTAAAAATGTTAATTAAAGCATTTATATACAAATATCTATCTATCTATTGATGTTACCTGTAAAATAATAATTCACTTAATTTTTTCAGTTGTATATGGAAAACGATTTAATTGTATCATTGTACAGTAACATCATCAGGTAGAGAAGATAGGTGAAGTACAGGTCCGTCGCCAACAGAATTATGATATTTTACGAATCACATAGGCCCCCGCACAAGGTGGTCCGACAACCGAGTGAGGCTCGCGGGAAGCCGTTGGATGCGGGAGGCACAAAACCAGCTGTTATAGAGAACTTTGGGGGAGGCCTATGTCTAGCAGTGGACGCTTATGTCCAGTAGTTTTGGCTAAGGAGATGATGATGGTGATGAAACTCATGCATAAACCGGCATTTTGAGATTCATTCCATGAGTCCCATCCAACACTGAGTACGTAATGTAATAATATTTTTGTGGTGTTGATACTTAACTATAATAGTTTTAATGATCTAAAATATAACATGATTGGTAGTAAAATTTATTGACGTAACTAGAGCTGTTTTAAACTTACACGTAAATATATGTAAATGCACATTACACATGTAAATGTTATACATGGTTTCGGAAGAACGCAGTTGCCTAACATAAGAATTACGCGCTTAAAAGGAGGCTCCAATCACGAACGAACTGCGCAAAAGATAGGCTACCATTATGGGGCATTTTACTGCGATTTAGAGGGATAATAAAACGCCCGAGACATCTCGGACATAAACATTTCACAAGATAGGAAAACTGTAAACTGTAAATTTACGAATATTTCTACTTATAAGAGAATAACTTTGATTTTTAATAAAATGTTAAGTAAAAGGAACCTTTTGATGAGAACTTGACAGACAGAAAAGACTTGATTAAAAATATCAAGTTTGTTCCTGTTAAATAAAATATTGGAATGTGGGTGTTTCTTTATTAAGTTCTTTTTTTCTAAACTAAGAATCTTTTCACGTTGGAAGTGTGTTGTTGGAAGTCCAGATCACGTAAGTTTTATGTGTACTCGTATTTTATTATTACTAAGTTATTACTTATATAAAATTATACATGTCAATTCTCACCTCTCATGGTGGCGGTAGAAGGTTGCGGCGGCTGCGATTGCGACTCCTCAGCCGATCGATGTCGTGAGGGTGGAGCACGACGCGGCGACAGTGCCAACCCGGCGACACTGTCCGCCATCCCCGCCACATACTGACCCAGCGAAGTAAGGAAACTCATGATCACGGGCACTCACGACACTCAATAGGAACCACTCATTTGTTCACTGATTCTTAATTTGAATATTCACTGAAGATGCAAGCATTTTAATTAACACTATGAAAAACACTTTAATGTATATTCAACAACAGTTGGTGTTCATTTTTATTTTTTTACCTGTAAAAAAAATAAACTGACGTTAATTTAGTGTACACAAGTCTTAATGTTTTTGTTCCTTCATAACTTATAACATAGACTTAATAAGAAAGAGCATTTATAAATTTACCGTAAAAATTAAATATAATAATAATATATACTTATTCATAGCTTAATTACTAACTTTTGTGAGTGCTTGTATGTCAGTTTTCCATAAGTGTCATTAATACTTCTTAATCTTTTGTTTAAAGGAAATCACAATATACCTTAACACAAATTTATGGCTTATACGTCAAATACTATACTCGTAAGTTTTATTGCAATTATATGTTACATCAATTAATTAAACATATTTTGGAAGATTTTTTCATCTTTGTACAAATTTTTCATTCCAAGAATTACTGTAAATAAATAAATACTTAACGATAGAAATGATTGAATCTGGTAATATCAAAAGTATAAAATAAGTGGCCCTTAAAATATAGCTATTAAAAGTTAAAGACTCAACTTCTTAAACTTAATATTTTCTAGCAATAAATTCGAGCAATAAACATTTTTTACGTTCACGAGGTTTTTTCCAAGATCTCTTTTGTAGTGCTTTTATAGACACAATGTAGATAAAATAATATTATTGTTCAATTTTTTACGTATTGTCATAGAAAATCGTTTTTAAAAAAACCTAAAGGTCATTTTTAATTCTGTCTTAAATATAACAAGGTTATATCAAGATAGTTCTAAGCAATAATGTTTTTTTTTTAATTATTGGAAGTACACCACACCTACTTTGAATATTCACGCACAATTCATTTTGTCTTTCCGATCATTTCATTTAATAATATCTATGTATACTTAAAAGCGACTATTTATAAATATCATCATGTACAATTTGTTATCACTGGAATATCCAGTAATTAATGGTGCTTCAAGCTCTCAGGAGCTTGATAGTTCATTAAAATCCCATCTATTGAGTAACTAGTTACGCCTCAGCCTGTACGTGCTGAATATATGGGCTACCCTGGAATTTGGTAAGACAAAGGTTACTTTAACACCTAAGATCAAAACTTTGGTTATACATCTTCAGCCTTGCAGTATATACACACAAAACGTATGTTTACCAAAATTTTACTTTTTTTTATAAACAAATATTACGACGCTGAGGGGAGTGATACAAAAATAGTACTTTTTTTATTTTTAAAAAGACACCACCCGCACTAGCAATAAATCTTATGTCGCAGGGGACTTTACAAACATAGAAGAAACGGACACAAAGAACACCGAGACTCAGAACACACAGACCACAATTTATGGATCACACAAAATGTTGTCCCATGTGGGGTTTGAATCCACAACACTCAGCGCAGTAGAGAGCGGCGGAGCGACTGGTTGTACCACTAGGCCAACCGTGTAATCGAAGTACCGCAATTCTCTCTAGCCCAATATTATTTATGCTTCTTATTGCTTACATAATTGTTAGACCACAAGAAATATAATCATTTCAATACAGAAAAAAAATTCTAAACGATCATATCAAATACTTTCATTAAAAGTTAGACTTTGATGTTTGAATTAAAAATGAGTCAACTTGAATAAAATTTATGCCGTCTTTAGCGGCAAATCCATTACTGTCTGAGATAGATAACTTTGAAGCAATCTTGAAGCATTTTTAGGAGAATAATTTGAGATGGGATGGAATGGAGTACAATAAATCCTTCTAAATCAAATCGTTTAAATTCTGGTTTCTAGTGTAAATTTAGGTACAATTTATTTTATGTTAACCAGAAAATAATTTATTTTATTTTCGCTATCCAAGTAAAATTAAATAGAATAAATCTTAAATATGTTAAACAATACAGAAAGTTTAGCCAAGAGAAAACTTTTCAGTTTATAAGTATTTTAGAGATATACACTAAAATAAAAAAGATTTTGGAAAGAAATTACTCTTTCCTTATATTCCCTATTTTCGATAGTATGTGGCAATTTTTTTTTTTACATGTTACATATTTCTATTTAAAAAATTGACGCCTGAATTCAGGGAGCTAAGTTTTAATTTGTTTATCATAGCCCAAACATCATTTTCAGGTAAAAATCTTAGGCGGCCATGAGGACTATCGACAGAAGTGTAAGCTTAAAACAATATTTGTATGCACTACATCCTTCCGAAATCATAACATCTCACATCGTGTACATTGCCTCGCAGGCTCACGCGCCTCAGCGAAGCCTCCATACAGAGAGCGCCATATACAATATGTTTTGTTTAATATATATAGTAGAAATATAGCTCATATAAAGAGTTCGGTGACGATGACACGATTTCCATAATTTTTTGAACACCTAAAAAGTGCTCAACGAGCTTAAAGAAGTTTTTATTTACTTCAAAAATATCGGAGAATTTTTCAAGTTGTTTCAAAAAAGAAGATGATTCACAAACAACAATAAAATAAACTTTAAAACAGTGTGGCAGTAAAAAAATTGAAATTATTAAATAGGTCGACTGCTATTTAAGGGTTGATGAACAAATTAAAACAGATTCCCCAGATGACTGCTCTGTCCCCTCGAGGACGCCCACGTTTCGTCCGCGCTTAATTTTGTAGAAATGAGGGTTTGTGAAAAATTCACACAACGCATTTTACCACAATGTGTCTTTAAATAGATGGAATTTTTGAAATGGTTTAAATACTTCTATTTAAAAATTAAAGATATTTCTGAAAAAAGTGATACAGATTGTTTTAATAAAAAACGATATACTTACATGAGCATTAGCATTACTACATTACTATGATTATTATAATACACGATGTTATTCCAAGTTGTTGATGTTTAAGTCCTTAAACCATTCCTTATATGATTAGCAGTCACAAAACTTATAAATATCCCACGAACAGTATCTACATCCAATAACGCTATGTTTGATTAATCAACATTCACATTTTTGTTTCTGTTGTGCTACCTTGTCAATTATCTTGGTTGCTAAAATGCATTGAGAAAAATATGTAGTCGTAAAAAATAATAGAGTTTCAGATAAATTCTGTGTCCAACGGCGTCTCTACAATCATTGTGCGATGCGATAGCTAAAACTCAGTACACATATATTTATCAAAGTAGACAAAAAGAAGATAATATATATACACATATATATATATATATATTTATAATAAAATAATATTACATAAAAATAGTTTATTTGTCACCAAAAACCGAAATAGTATAACAGTAAAGGTGTAATGTAACAACATTTAAAGGTTTGATAACTTGATAAATTCAGTTTGTGGATCGCTGGTACCTGAGATAGGTATAAAATCTGTGTTACTGGAGATCAGGTACCCACTCCGATCATGATTTGTTATTTCACAAAGAAATGTTTAAATTGTTATAATACACAAGATTCCACAGTAACTAACAGAAAACAAAACGATAGCAGAGTGTGAGTGTGTGTGTGTGTGTGTGATATTTTGCGAAGTCTGTTATACAAATAGGGTCCAAAGAAAATAAAGAATCTACGACCAAATGAAGTTTTAACTAGTAACGATACGACCCCAAGATGATTACGACGAGGAATTTCAGGGATATAGAAGGTTTGAGAGTGTTGTTTGAGCACGGTAGCTTTTACAAACAGTTGCCTTACAGTAAGGATTTGACAAAATTCATAGAGTGCTTTCGTAGGGTACAATCGAGGTACAATACACACGAGGAACAATACAAGAGAGGTAGGGCATAGCGCGATATTTTCCGCTCAAACATTAGAGCAGCCCGACTGGGGAAGGACCTCCGCCTTACAGAAGACCACAGCCAAATAGCACAGCGTTTTTCGGCAGTGCTGTGTTCCTGTGGTGAGTAAGGTATCCAGAGCTCTAGAGGATTCGCTGTTTTGACAACGGGGGACCAGTGGTGCTTATAATACTGCTACTGGCTCGTGTGGGCGCGGGATGTGGGCGCGGCGGTCAGGAAGACCCGCTGAAACGGTTGTCCGCTGGCCGCCCGCAGGATAGATGGGTTCCCGAACCCAGGGATCACTACAACCTCCACCCTGGGAGGCCGAACCGCCAGCCTGCGAAAAATCCCTGCAGTAGTAGTCGTACCGGAGGAGGAGACCGGAGTGGAACCCGGTTGCTGCTGCAGGAGGGGAGCGGGGGCCCTTTCGTACGCCGCGCCGACAAATCGCACTACCCGCATCAGCCATGTGCGGATTGGCACCGCCCCATTGCCCCCTTAGCTGTCAACGCAGTAAATCCTCACAAACCAATTGAACCCCCCCAAAAAAAATGACAAAGAAAAGTAGAAAAAGAGTATCTACAGCGGCATCCTCTTCCACGTATATGGACTTCTGCAATATCAGGGGACTTCACTCCAACCTGAACGCAGTCCACCTTCATCTGGAGATTGCGCAGCCGACCCTCTTATTTCTTACGGAGACACAGATATCCTGCCCGGCCGATACATCATACCTACACTACCCCGGCTACAAACTCGAACACAAATTCCTGAGACGTGCCGGTGTATGCATGTACGTCCGGGAGGATATCTGCTGTCGCCGTCTTCATTTTTATGAAGACAGGGACCTGTCAGTAATGTGGGTGCGCGTAGACTACGGAGGTCAGACTCGAATCTATGCGTGCCTATACAGGTCTCATAGCGGCGACAGGGAGACTAGAGCACTCTTTGAGCACCTGCAAGTGACGACTGACAAAGTTCTTGAGCAGTACCCCCGTGCTGAGTTGGTGATTTTAGGAGACTTTAATACCCACCACTGTGAGTGGCTAAACTCTCGATCCACCGACTTTGCGGGAAGGTTTACTCATGAATTTGCTCTGGCCCATGGCCTCTCACAACTGGTACATTCCCCAACAAGAATACCTGATATTGAGAGCCATGCGCACTCTTTGCTGGACCTTCTGCTGACGACGCGTCCGGACGACTACACTATCACAGTGGACGCACCTCTCGGCTCATCCGACCACTGCCTCGTCCGGACCGTAGTCCCATGCGCGCGGCATATTCCACCTCGCCCAGCCGATTTGCGCCGCATGTGGCAATATAAATCAGCAGACTAGGATGGATTGCGTGAATTCTACGCATCGTACCCGTGGAGGCAGCTTTGTTTCGCGTCAGAAGACCCCGACCCCTGCGCAGCCGCTGTCACTGAGACGATCCTGGTGGGTATGGAGTATTTTATTCCTAACTCATCAGTAGCTGCGGGAAAACAAAAGCGACCGTGGTTTAACCGGCTCTGCAAGGAAGCCAGACTAGTCAAGCAGACTGCCTACAGGGCTTGGACCACGGCCTGTGCTAATAAGGATCCGAACATCTCTGATGTGAGACGCAAACTAAATGCTGCCTCGAGATCCTGCAAAAAGACAATTGCCAGAGCCAAATTCGATTTCATCGGCGGGATTGGTGAGCGACTTACGGGCTACCCCTCTGGGAGTCGTGCCTTTTGGTCTCTTGCTAAGGCGGCCGAGGGAAACTTTTGCCAGTCGTCTTTACCACCATTGCGAAATGCCGATGGTAACTTGGCCCACAGTGCCAAGGAGAAAGCCGACCTACTTGGGCAACTCTTTGCCTCAAACTCGACCATGAACGAGGATGGAAGTGCGGTACCGCCTACTAACCCGACGTGCCAACACTCTTTGCCGGAAATACACATTTCGCAAAGAGAAGTGCGGCGGGAACTAAACTGTCTAAACGTTCATATGTCGAGTGGGCCAGACGGCATACCTGCAGTGGTGCTCAAGCAGTGTGCTCCTGAGTTGTGCCCTGTACTAACGCGACTTTTCGCGCTTTCCTACCGCAAAAGGCAAGTGCCGTCTTCGTGGAAGACTGCCCATGTGCATCCAGTGCCAAAAAAGGGTGATAGATCGGACCCATCGAATTACAGGCCTATAGCTATAACTTCCCTTCTCTCTAAGGTGATGGAGCGTGTAATCAACACAGGGCTCCTCAGTTACCTAGAGGAGCACGATTTGATCAGCGACCGCCAGTATGGTTTCCGCCACGGTCGCTCGACTGGTGATCTTCTAGTGTATCTCACTCACCGGTGGGCTTCAGCCATTGAGAGTCAAGGTGAGGCTTTGGCAGTTAGCCTGGATATAGCAAAGGCGTTCGATCGGGTCTGGCACAGGGTAGTGGCACTATCGAAGTTACCATCCTACGGCCTGCCCGAGGGTTTGTGCAAGTGGGTGGCTAGCTTTTTGTCCGGCAGACGCATAAAAGCCGTCGTCGATGGTAGCTGTTCCGAAAGCATGGACATAAACGCTGGTGTCCCGCAAGGCTCCGTGCTATCTCCAACGCTGTTCTTGCTGCATATCAATGATATGCTGTCCACGGATGGTATCCATTGTTATGCGGACGACAGTACTGGAGATGCGTATTACACAGGCCGAGCTAACATCCCTCGTACCGTTGTAGTAGAAAGTCGCGAACAACTTGTGTCTCAAATCGAGAGCACCTTACACAGAGTCTCCGATTGGGGTCGGGATAACCTGGTCCAATTTAACCCCTCTAAGACACAAGTCTGTGCGTTTACCGCTAAGAAAACCCCATTCACTGTGGTTCCACAATTCCAGAATGTGTATTCTACCCTTACCATCTCACAGAGTATTGGAATCCTCGGTGTCGACATCTCCAGTGACGTCCAATTTCGAGCTCACTTGGAAGAGAAGGTCAAGGTGGCATCAAAAAAGCTTGGTGTTCTGAATAGAGCGAAGCGATACTTTACACCGGCACAAAGGCTACTACTTTACAAAACACAAGTTCGACCTCACATGGAGTATTGCTGTCATCTCTGGGCGGGAGCACCGAAGTACCAGCTTGAGCCTTTCGATTCAGTTCAAAGACGTGCTGTGAGAATAGTCGACGATCCTGATCTCACAGACGGTATCGAGCCACTAAGTCTTAGGAGAGACTTTGCTTCCTTGTGTGTGCTCTATCGTCTCTACAATGGGCTGTGTTCTGAAGAATTGTTTGATATGATGCCCACAGCCACTTTCTACCATCGCACCGCTCGCCATCGTCAGGGAGCTCATCCACATACATTGGAACCTAAATGGTCGCGCACAGTGCGGTTTCAGAGAAATTTTCTCCCGCGAACAATCCCGTTATGGAACGAGCTCCCTGCCGAGGTTTTCCCTGGAAACTACAGTATGGGGCTCTTCAAGAAGTGGGTAAATAGGTTTTTAAAGGGTCGGCAACGCGCACGTGATGCCCCTGGTGCCACAGGCGTTCATAGGCTGCGGTAACCGCTTACTATCAGGCGGGCCGTATGCTTGTTTGCCACCGTCGTGGTATAAAAAAAATAAAATAAAATCGAGGCCTGAAATAGGCACGCTCAATCTGCAAGATGTGAGATTTAGCGGCACCATTCCATGTGGTAATACAATAATTTAGGATGAATTGACATAGACCCATATAGACCATTTTTAATACTTGGGCTTCGGCAGAGTGTCTGAGTTCTCTAAACATATGTATAAGTTTACGTATTCAACCCGATATGCATCAAATATGATTTTTGAAAGTCAGATTATTATCAATAATGATACCTAGATATTTAATAGAAGTTAGTTTTTCTACCAGGATAGGATTTCCTACCAGGCAAACTAAAAATTATTTGCAAGGAACTATCCAACAGATTTGAAGAGCGGATAGAGAAGTCAAGTACTTTGGTTTTAGTAACATTTAATGTGGGTATCTCTGAGCCAAATATTAATCGAAACCCCTCTTAGCGAAATGGTAGGTTTCCCTCCAATCGTCCGACGAGAAAACCAATGCTGTATCATCAGCATAAGAGAAAATTGCTCCTTGGTCCAGTAGAATGTTGCACAGATCATTTACGTACACCGGAAATAAACTTATATATATGTTTGAGTATATTATTTATTAATTCAGGTGTTTTCTATATATAATATGTATGTATTTACAAAAAAAGTATATATGTATTTAAATCAGTTGTCCAGTTCTCATAGTACCTACTGCACACTACACACAAACTCTGCTTAGTTTGGAACTGCGTGGTGGTTTGGTTGATGGCATTGCGTGTCATATCTCTGAAATTTATTTAAAAAAAAGTCTTCAATACTCGTATTCGTACGTATATAAGTATTGCGAGAAATGAAAGCAACTTAGTAGACTGCTGATTACTTTATACCAACGTACTCCCTGTGGATATTAAGTGGCAGATATGGTTTGTTTGTTGTTCGCCCGGAAGGCTTATCTGGTCGATAAGCAATTATTACATCCGTTCACAGCTTTAATGGAAGGGACATTGATTGATGTCTCTGTAATAATCTGTTAGTTTATCACTTCGGCCTTACAGTCCCAAACGTATCGAATTGGCCGCTGGCCGTAGCCAGCTGATGGTCTCTCCAACACGACCACTGAAAATGCAGGTTAAATTAAGAAGAAAATGTTATTTAATCGAAAATAGATTGGAGTCGCATGTTACCAAGTTAAATATGGTGGCGATTCCGGCAGACGAAAAAACGGAAACATTCTTGAATACTATCTAACGTAGACACACCGAACAGCGGAGTAATTTTTAATTTTACGACACGCAACGAAAGTCACTTCCGATTATCAAACGTTGGGCTGCTAACGATTTTACGTAGGTTAATTTTACTTACTCTTTTTCCATTATTTATGCATATATACTAGGCGTGCAATATCTGATATATATACCTACGTATTTTTAATATGCTCGCCAAGACCTTTCTTTTGTGTAATTTTTTTCAAGGTTTTCATCTGAGATTTAAATTTCGTCTTATAAATTTTTTGTACAATTTAGGTTGCCTATATTACACAGGCTACTATTACAAATCTGTTGATTCCTCATTCATAACAGTCAGTTTAGTAGTTTAGGCGTAACGATGGAACATACATACATAGACTGCCAAAATAATTATTACTCTTCCTTTTGTCTTAACTACATTAAGGTAAAATTTAATTTATTGTATATTGTAAAATATACATTAAATCTTGTTCAAAGAGCAAGTTCAAACAAAATAAGATTCGAGTAACTTTTTTTTTTTTTTTTTTTTTTTTTAATCTTTATTGTTTACATAAATAATGTAGAGGCTTTTAATCAAACATGATTATGCCAGCCTCATTATATCCCACAATAACCAACCACATCATACAGGCAATTTCTAAAATTATGTTTACATAATAGCATAAATACTTATAACAATAACAGCAAAGATTCACATCAAGATTCATAATTTGGGTAGACAATCACATCTTCTTTAAATTATTAATAAACTCGTAAATTCTGATTGCATCCTCACTGCACGGCTTGGACAAGATGGACTGGAAAGTACCTACATTTAAGACATTGATTTTCAAGCTAGACAATAATGTTTCCCTTTCTTTTCTGTATCGAACACATTCCACTAACAAGTGATGGACATCTTCAACAATTCCACATTGTTCACAGTTAGGACTACTGATTTTCTTCATTAAGAAACCAAACTTGTTGAGCGGAATATGTCCAGATCTCAACCTATGTGCAGTAACAACATTTCTTTTACTGATAATGGTATTTGAAAACCATGGAATACGAGAAGGTTCACACTGCATTGTTTTGTACCATATTCCCTTTTCTCGTGATAGTTTATCAAAATATTCCTTCCAAATTACGTAACAATTAGCATTAAATTTAGGAAGGACTTCAAAATAACAAGATTTTATATCAATAATGGTACCATAAACAGCTGCATTTTTTGCTAAAGTGTCAACCAGCTCATTTCCCTTTAACCCGATATGCGATGGCACCCACTGCAACTTCAGAGATACGTTATTATTTTCAAACCAATACAACATATTCAAAATATCATAGGCTATCGATGCACCTCTGGAGCCAGAAGCGCATCGAGCCAAATGCTGCAGGGCACTTTTACTGTCAGTAAATATGGCCACCTTTTCATAACAAGTACTTTTAACATATCGTAACGCCTCTAAAATCGCAGCTAGCTCCACCGTCATAATACATAAATTTTTATTGCATATTTTAAAACTACCACTGAATACATTACAAGGATCAAGAAACGCAGATCCTAATCCACTTGCACTTTTTGAACCATCCGTATATATAATGTGCCAGCTATTATACCTATTGTTAAGTTCACCGAGAATGTTATTTTTAAGTATGTCAGGATTATAAGTTTTTTTATTTAAAATAATGCAGTCTAAATTGCAATGTATCACTTGAAGAGTGTTAATATTTGAAACCCATGTATCTAGTGTAAACATATCTAAGGGGTAGCTAGTATTTATATCTTCCTGTTTGACCTTATTATAACCAATTGCTAGCAGTGGTTTCTTTTTTTTTAACCAATATCTGCTGCTACAAAGACCGCTTAATTCTTCTAATAGTTTGAAAGTTAAATTGTTAGAGCATGATTTGGCCTTTAGTAAATACTTTAGAGATAAATATTCCCTACGTATAAACAATGGTGAAATACTCAACTCGCTCTCCATAACGTGAATTGGTGTACTCCTAATAAAACCACCGACAATTCTTAGTAACTTTCAGATCCAATTAATTTCTAAACAGAATTTATATAATGAGGATCACATTACAAATTAGTGTCTACATATAAAATATAATAGTTAGATTCATTTCGAAAAATTAAATATTTAGTTTTAATAGACATAATGTATATAAGCATAATAAATATAATAGATACATCTTAAAATATACTATTCAGAAAGACTCGTTTGTCAACAGCTACTGTGTTAGTGCATCTTAGAGTACAAAGTAATAAGAATTAGATTGGTATTACGAAAAAACAGATCAAGTAAATACACTTAAGCCTCAGTACAGTGTAACTAAAGCGTTCTATCTAAACGGCCTGGGAGGAACAGTTATTTGACTTAATTTGTTTAAAGTCTAGTCACTTTAATGAAGTCTTGCAGAAAGTATGTAAAACAAACAAAAGTATATTTGTGTTATTCCTAAAAAGTTGGCGGTTTAAAAGTAGCATAAGGCTTACCAAGCTTTATGGAGAAAAAAGTTATGACACTGGTGTTAAATTCCGAGAGTATATCAAACAATATTCAAATTTATTCAAAAATTACATATGTTATTCTGTAAAGGTTAATTACTTAAGGTCTAAAATTAATAATAGTTAAAATAAAATTAGAATGACTTCAAAAATAATAAATACAGAAACTGAAAAAGGAAAGAAGAAATGTAATGATTACAGTCTTACTTTGATAATAAAGTGATAGAATGCGAATTAAATGTAGCCACAGTTTTTGAAAATTTTTAACGAACATTTAAGTTTTAACAACAGTATCTTTGAATTCATTTCCCAAAATCAAATCAACCTATTGTCGTCCACTGCTGAACGAACGTTCCTCCAAGGAGCGCCAATCATCCCGGTCTTGGGAAATTCGCATAAATTTCGCTGCCAGTCCCCTTCTTCAAGTCGTCGGTCCATCGTGCCGCAGAGCACCCACACTACGTTTGCCCAATCATGATCTCCACTCTAGTACACTTCAGCTCCAGCGACTATCGGACCATACTATTCATTACCCACTATTACAGATTTTTTTTTGAAACACAATATTAAAATCTGTAATGTTGAGTTTAGATTAAGATATATACCCTTTAAAGGTATTGTTAAAACATTCAAATTAGTTATTTAATCATCATATTTGATTATCACTAGTTATTTCAACAACATTACCTTTGAGACAATTCCGTTCAAATAAATAAATCGGTTATTAGCATAGTTGCGTCACATTTGATCTACTCGTAAATTGTCAATAAACGCAGTGAATGACCATATTCAATTATTTATTCAGCAGCTCTTTTCTTTATTTAAGACCTGTAGCACATCTGAATAAATTATAGATCTATTTCAGTAATAATAATTGTAGTAAAAAAATCAAGTAAATGGTTTTAAATCAACTGCAAACTCACTTTAGTGAAAACAATATTCAAAACAGAAAATAACATAGGTTCAGAAGAGGTCACTCAACAAGTGACGCTGGTATTGAGCATTTGAGAAATGTATTTAGTACCTGGAAAGAGAAACTTCATGCGTTAGTTATTTTTTATGATTTGTCTAAGGCATTCGATTGCGTTTTTCATCAGACATTGGTCAAGAAATTACATCACTATGGAGTTAGAAGTACTGCTTTGGATCTTCTTACCTCTTTTTTGGGTAGCAAGATCCAGAGGATGAAAGTTGATAGTCATAGGTGCTTGGAGTCTATGGTCACTAAGGGAATTCCGCAGAGCTCAATCCGACCAATTTTGGCCTGGCCTCGTTTATGTTAATGACTTAACTAATTTGATAAAAAATAAAAAATTATCAAGTCTTATTTGCGGATGACACTTTGCTTTTATCTAAACCTTAATGGTCACAAATGAATTGCAATAATCTCTATAATGTTAGGAACTGATTGAATGTCAATGATTTACTTCCTAACCATACCATATTCCCAACCATATATCAAACAAGTTAAAATCAATGTTTTTTTAAATGAAAAGCAGTTGAGATTTGTGGCCACCACTAAGTTTTGGGTATAAATCTGGACTTTATATTACATTGAGTCCCACACGCCACAGAAAGTGACTTGTACTGATGTGCACACCGATTTCATGAAGTTTGAATATTTGTCCGACGTAAATCTAAAAAGTTGTATTATTGTTTATCAATAAGTACAAAGCAGAGCGATGTCACTTATTCAAAAGACATTATTGCTTGAGGATTTCTGTAGTGTCTGAAATTTGTTTTTTAAATTTTTATCAAATAACAAAAGATTGCTCGAAGAAATTAAAAGATCGAAAATCATTAAGTAAAATTGGAATATATTTTTAACTTAACTGAGACACTTCAAATAAATTGTATGCCAGTTTTATTCGACATCGTTAGGGCAATACAAGTTTAGTTAGTGAGACTAAAAACTAAGACATGATTTTTATAAAGTAAAGGTCTTAACTTAATTTTTCCATTATGTCGACATTGCTTTTACCAGCCAGGTGTCTAGAGCCAGGCACTAAAATATGCTCATGGTTAGTCCTGAAAATCTGATCGAAACTTAAGATCGGACCGGGAGCACAATTGCTTACCTAATTTAAAGAGAAGCGCTTAATATACAGTTAGAGGATGTACATAACGACTAGCGAAATGTGAACATAAATATTCAGTTCATAACAATTATTTATGAATTTACTACTAGCAATACCATTAAAAAAACTCTGACTAAATAAGACTACGTAGCGATGACAGGATCTACGTAAGTGAACAATTCACTTTGGGAGACAAGATGCAACTAATTCTACTGAAATTCAACTAAATTTAAACTATTTGGGTTAAAAGATCTAATGTGTAATTTTTTCCTGCAAATGAATGCCTCTTCATCGAAGGTACCAAGACAGATTTGAAAAAATGTCACACACGTAATTTAACGAAATTTCGGCTTGTTGAATAATTGTATTAGTTTATCAAGATTGATAACGGATGATTTATTCTTGTTATCTTCTTTAATTATTGGTAGTTTAATTAATTATTTTTTCTGAAATTGTCTTACATTCTTGTTATTACTCTTTTGAGTTCTTTATGATTTATGAGAGCCTCACTTCCATTAGCATACATTTTTAGAATGTTCGAGGTCTACGAATAGAAATAAGTATATTATGTGAATAGTTTTGTAAAATTAGTAAATTACAGCATATTCAAAATGTATACTTTACTCAGAATATGGGTTTACACTAATGGTAAACAGCAAAAAACTTAAATTTTTTATATATCCTATAAATATACCTAACTTGTTTGCGTACATATTTAATGAATATTTAATTTATACATAACCAGTTCATAAGAGTACCTATTCTAATAGCTTAGAAGACACTGTAATTGAAAACCGTGCTGATATGTTTATACCGAGCAATGACTAGCAATCTACGGTGGCATAGTAAGTTTCTCGATCAACTTTTAAACCGAGACCAAAAAACAAATGCTCTGTGATTGTTAATTTCAATATTTGATAAATTATATAATAAAGTTTTACAAAATTACGGATACTTCGAAAAGAATAATGATTTCTTTGTTAGTAGTAATACCAATCCTCGCACACCTAAAGATCCTAATCACAGTGCCCTCTGCTTTTCGATCCATTGACTTCAATTAGAAAACCCACATTTTAGTTCTCAAGTACAATGCCGACCGTTTCTAACAAGTGCTACAAGACAATATGAATTCTACGAATTGGAACTATGAACTGTAAGTTTTTTAAACCATGCCATAGCAAGCTTTTATTATCAACTAATTACGAAATATTTGGTTACCAACAAAAACTTAAAACGCTTTTTGAATGTCCTATCTGATTTACTTAAATAAAATATCGTCCATTAGTGTCATTGATTGGTCACAAAAGATTTAAGTGTTTATTGTGTCTCATGAGGGGTTGGTAAAGTGCTAATAACTATTTTGAGTTAGAATTACACTGAGTTTAGGTCAAAAGATTTTAGATTTATAGTTAAAAACAATTCCAATCTTACTTTCTTATTATGGTATTTTTTTTCCTAAACATGCTAGTAAAAATTTATTCATCAATCGGTACAAAAATTAGACATATTTTTTAAATAATAACAACGGTATACTAAAACTCTTGAAAACATTTAACCACCCATCTTTGGTTCAGAATATCAAAATATCCGACCATTAATCAAAATCTATAGGTCCTTTCAATCAATATTTACTTCATACCAAGCATTGTATACATATTCGGTCGGTTAGAAATTGGGAACACGTAGGGTCACTGTAGACAGTTTTAGATTAAAATGAAATAACTGCGCAGCTTAACCCAAAAACCCCAAGTCCTTTGAGTGTGGTTTCTCATTTAACGACGTATTAAAAGTCCATAAGTAATGATGAACATGATGTGAATTATAGTTTTAAATGAAATAGATCCGCAAGGAAACTCGAAATTATTTGATTAGTAAAATTTAGCAAATTTGTCGTTACCGCAGACTTTAAGTTCTCTGTGGGCCTTTAGAACAATCAAAGAAAATTTGACAAGGGTTAATTAGGTTCTTTGAGTTATCATTGGGAAAACAAAAAATTGGCTGTTTGAGAGAAGGCATTTTATTTTAAGCGATGGCACAACACAATGGAGGTTCTGTAATCAGCCTCAGTATAATTATTATTATGAGTAATTATATTGACCGATTCCATTAGATATAAAAATAATATCAACCCTAAGAACTTAAAATAAAAAATAATTAATTGGGACCGCTGATTTTCCTCTGTGAACTGATTTTATAGAAACTTAACACGCACTTCGAGTTTTAATAAAACTACCAAATGATAAATACCTGATTCATCTGATGACGTAAACTCCTCAACGATTAACTTTAACTACCACGTGTTAAAATTTTTTTTTCTTATATTAATAAGAACTTTAAACCTAGTAAGTCATTGTTTTGTAAAGTTATTCACTCGTCGTGGTAGTAAGTGGACTCATAATCTTTTTTTATTCGTGCGGCACTCCTCTCGATCCCACCTACTCGTAGTATATCGGTGTCGAACCGACCAAAACTGCACACCGCCTCAGGTATATCAGGTACAGGAACCTGTTGCACACTAGAAAGGAAATTCTAGAAACCCCGATAAACCTCGATTCATTTATCTACCGCTTGCAGATGATCCGCTCCTAAGCAGGTATCCCTAATGCGATCCTTTTGGGAGCGCAAAAATGTTCCTTTTTACGCTTCCAAAAGGGCGCAGGTGCTCCATAGTGCATTGTGCTGCCAACCCAGGCGGGGTTTACTTTACCACACATTACTGTTAAGATGACAGATGGCCTCACCTGTCACCCAAGCTTATACTAATGGAGGACAGACATCGTTCTGCGACCTCTGGTGCCTGAGTTCCAAGTGAGTGGTGCCGAAGCAACCTTTCACAGTGATCATCTGCGTCAACCGGTATGAGAGGGTCCCGTGATTCTTCCTAGCGGAACTGTGAGTTCTCATTCTCGATTTTTTGAGCTTCAGGCATCTGGCTCAACTTCCGTTTCCCCTTGCGCCACTGATAAAGAGCTGCAAAGGCTCTCGCCTCCAGATCTCGTGGTAAAGTTCGGTCTAGGAGACTCGCCTCAAAGGGGATTGTGCGGTACCTTCATATGAACCTGAGAGTCAGCACTTGCTACGGTCGTCGCAGTAGCGTAACGTTGCTGACCCTGAGGATCTGCGCTCACACTGATCCCATAAAGTCTATAAAGAACCATGGATCACACAGCTCCCGTGCAGAGCGTCCTGCAAGAATCATCAGGTCCTCTCATGTTAGGCAGCAGCCGTTTCAATACCCGTGCCGCTCCAATCAACTTGGAGACTAGCCTTTGAAAGCAATATCTGAAGCCCAACCGCCAGTCGAATAGAAGCCTCAAATACGTGGAAAGGTGGTGGAGGCCCATAAAAAAACAAGGCCTCAGATTTGTGCAGAACTATCTCAATATCCAGAGCCAGCGCCAATGGTGGAACCATTAGTGGTGGAATGAGTTCCACTATTCACGCTGGTAGCAAGAAGCTGACGATTCCCTCAAGCTACTCTGGCTGTATACACTGAGGCAGCGGTGAAGCCCATCGGTGCATTTTGCCCCAAACTATACGGTAGGGGCGCCTTAACCGAATCCACTCCAGTATCTCACGCATCTCGCAGCGGACATCACTCTTGGCTCGCTTTATCGTAACGCTATATACCACTAACAGCTCCGCCTCTCGAGTTGCCACATCTTCAAGAGGGCGACGCCCGCATTTTGCCGAACCTGGATCGCCAATTGATTATGAGTATAAATAGCTAATTTTGTGTAATTTAATGCTAATGTTATGCTATTAACTCTTTATTCTACGTATGTTAATCAAAAAAAAAATACTAGAAAGATGTTTAAAATCGAAAATTCATCAAATTATATCGAAAAATCTACTCGGTACTTTAAATAAATTAGTCAGTTACATTCAGCACGAAAATACGCAAATGTAATGAATAATCAAGAAATTTTAAACACAGTAATTTTAAATTTAAAGAAGACCGTAAAGCAATAATACCAGTCATAAATTTAAATTATATTACAAAATTTAAATTATGTTACAGAAAAAAATTATTAAAAAAGGTTTAACCACCGATCAGCGTAGTAGTCCGTGGAAAAAAGAGGCTCTAGTCATAGACGGGAGATATTTTAGCCCACTATATCAATAGTGAGCCAAAATCTCTTTTATGAGGAAAGCTCATATCCAGCTCTGGAGTATTAAACGCTTTTGATGATGATTGATGAAATATTGAGTACTTGTAATAAGTATGCACGCTAGTTAGTATTTGTTTTTGTTGACGTACCAAATTAAAAAATAAATAAAACGACTTCACTATTCTTAAAGCCACTCTAACCATATTTGATAATTTGAAAGGAACACATACGAACATCAGTTAAAAGTTTCAAAATCACTTGCAACTTGTTCAATGTTTAGAAATGGCTGTACGATGGTCTCTCGTACGTTCACAAAGAAGGACGTAAAAAGTTTTCTACAATTTTCTCTTTATGTTTTAATTTGTTTGTATAATTTACAAATAACTAAGAAAATAATTTAAAACTCGACTTATCGATATAAAATTCGCTCGTTGGTATTAAGTTTCTTGCTTTTAACGATCAATGCTATATAATTTCATACTGTACTATGTATAACCATGTTTTCAGAAATCTGGTCCAATCATCTCTTTGAATTTCGACCTCTGAGTCTTTTGCATTCTATCTTTTCCATTACTACTCGATCGTTCTAAATTGTTAACCTTTCTGCACGCGAGATAGTCGAAATAGCTTAAAACAAAGTGTAAAAAATTAGGCGACTGGGTGTTGTCTATTTTAAGTTTCCTAACGATCAATACGTTTGTATGATCAGTTATCAAAAGAATCCCCAATAGTCGACGCTTGTCGCCAGCTTTAAGCGTCCAGATTTCTGTCCTATCTATAAAGAAACATGGAGAAAAAAAGTGGTGCGTATGACGTGAATCTTAGTCCGCTTATAGTGATTTTTGCCATACCAATTCTTTTACATATCTCTTGTTAACAGTCGCCTGTATTTGTAATTATCAAGCCAACGAACTACGATTGTCTTCAATTTGTAATCAAATATTGGGTGCAGATCAGTAAGTCTACTATTTAATCTATTTAATCAATATTTATCGAGTCTTCGAGTCCCATCTCAGCGATGATTGTTTTAGTCGTTCCCAAAGTTCACCAATTTCAATTATGTTCGATACTAAGAGGGTGGTGTTATCTGCATACTGAAAGTTTGATATTAGTACTCCTTCTATTTTGGCACCGCCTTCCCAACCTTCAAAAGTGTGCTACATTATAAACACCCCATATACATATTTTAAAAAATATGGATGAGATGATGCAATCTTGTCGTACACCATTCTGGAAGTCGAAGTTCTCGAATGTTACTGTCTGTCTTACTGTCTGTTACAGTTCACGCAACATGTTCATGTTCAGACAACGTGTTAACGATGCAAAGTTTGAGGTAGGAACTCTAGTTTCGGGGTGCTGGGCTAGAAAACCTCCACGTGGTGCACCCTGGAAACGTTGGCGATCGTGTTGTTTATCACTGCCAACGGCTAATATTCTAGCACGAAGAGGAAGCCATTTTACTCGGCAATTCGGTCGAGACTTGGTCCAATAGAGCGGGCGTGTCTGTCGGATCCTCTGTTAGTTCTTCGCTCTTCGGAGCAATGAGGAGGAAAACCTCGTTAAAAAAACACGAAGGTGGGACCCTTTATCTCCCATAGCTTTTACCAGTTAGCACAGTCGAACGTCTTTCGATAGTCAACAAAACGCATATGCACTGAGTGTTAAATTCTTAGAATTTTTCCATTATGAGGCAGAGGTTTGAAATTTGCTCGCGAGTGCCCCTTCTTTCAACAAAAGTCACTTGTTCTTGCGGTATCTGCCAGGCAAGGAATGACCTTTATCTTTCTTTACCTTTTGACGATACGCAAGAAAGTTGTACTGGCATGCAAAATCGGCACTAATCCTTTCTTGTGAAGTAGAAGTAAGAAAGAATGTGTCCAGTCAGCAGATTACTTACCAGTTTTCCACATAGTGTCACAGATATTGTGTGAACAAGATATCCCTTTTGATCTTAAAGCTTTAAGTGCTTCCGTCTTAATTCTGCCGAATCCGTCTTTCTTTTAAGTTCTAATAATGGGTTTTCTTTTAAGTTACGGATAGAGTTTTCAATTTCAGAACAGTTTATATGAGGTTCTAAATCACCTGTTACTTCCAGGTGTTATAGACACATTCAGCTCTGCCGCTTCTGATACATATTTTTACAGTACTCTCTCCACATTTCTGTAACTTGGCAAAGATGATATATTGGCTTTCCGTCTTTTTTGTCGATTACTTAAGATTAAAATTTGAATTTATGGGTAATTTGTCATATGTTTTTGAATAAATCGGTGTTTAATGCCTATCGGCATTCGGGCTTCAATACAGATGTCCTCTAGATATTTATTTTTGTTTCTTCTGCACAGATGTCGAATAAGTTAAGTATATATTTTTTCTCGGCACAATTCACCATACCACCACCACACCATATTACACATACGAGCAACAATAATTACGAGTATTAATGGTTTTAAATTTAATAAAATAAGTGACAAAACTTTACGGTACATTTTCGAAACGTTTTGAATCATGATTTATAATAGGATTCACTGTACAATTAATGTATGATTAAAATAAATTACAAAATAATCTTTCGGTTCAGCTGGGTCTTCCCTTGTTCCGTTTAATTAAGGCACCCCGACCCATGTCGAACGCAGCCTTAGCAAATAAACTTTCATGTAAATTACTACATCTCGTCTGCCTCTTTTCAATCGATTACTTTATTTTAAGTTACACCCTAGAAATATTTTCAAACAATATTTTATTAGATCATATACAATGAAAGAAATGCAAATGAAAACAGAATTTTCCATAACATTTAGCCAGTAATTTATGGGTGTTAAATAGTTTTGAAATAACCAAAGTTTAAAAAACTAAAATATGTAACACGCTTACAAAAGTCGATTGCAAACAAACATACTGGTGATGTTAATTTAAACGTGTTAAAAATTGATGTTATATAGGCTTTGTTTGACTTCAAACATGTTACTTATCGTTATAAAATTCGGCAGGTTTTGTTACCTGTCAGTTTTTATATTCGAAGAAAAGTAGTAAAAGCTCTGCTAAACTCTTTCAAGTTACTAGTTAGGTGTCAAATTATAGGGTTTCTTTATTATAATAAAATGTCATATCAAAGGTATAACATGACAAATATTATGAATATTCTTTGGATTTTAATGGTCGTAATATGGAGTTCTATCAAATAGGAAATATGTACTCATATTCATGGAATATTATATTTTTTATCAATTTGTACTTGGGCAAAAAAAAACATTTATATTGCAACATCGACACCAATGTTTTTTTATCATAGGTGTCTTCAATAATTAGGAAAAATGGAAACAAGTTCACTGTTATCAGGATCAATGCTATTCGAAACTGAATTAAAAAATTAAATGGTGTGTATAATACCGTCTATCTTAACTTCTTCTTAACGTCTGCATTACCAAACCCTACTTGTTACTCTTTAATCAAATCATCACCGTCCATTACTAAACGACGGTCCCCAAGGAACGCCAACCATCCCAGGCAAGGTAAATGTATTCTTGCACAACCCTAATAGTAGCTCCATGTGCCCACATGCCTACTATGCATTATTTTAATCTAGTTGATGTTAATCCGCAATCCCTCTTATTTTGAAGAATCGTCCAAATTATTGAGCTTTTCTTCCAAGACATGAAAAATTCCGCCAGAATGATTGACGTGTTGTCTGCAAGTTACAAATACGAGAGGTATTGGCCATTAATGTCGATTGCCTATCCGTTCCAATTGAGTGGCTTGAAAAAATCTTCCAATGCTTGGCAAAGGGTTTTGGAGATATAACGTTTTCCTATCTCACTCCTCGATGCAATTGAATTGGTCTCGTGCTCTTTTCTTGCAGCCATCGTTGCAGTTTCCTCTGCTAAGCTTCTAATCTCATCACTTCGACATATCGGCAGTCGACCGAACATCTCTGCATATATCCTAAGACTGTCCAGATCTCAAAGGTATGAGGGCTTTCTCGTATAGTCCACATACGCTAAATAGAGAGGCTGATTATATTCCTCTTCCTGAAGTCTTTTTAAAACCCAGCCTGGTACATGGTCTGGAAGTCATCGAATTTCTTGGTAAGATGATAATAAACCTCGAAAACAATTGTACAAAGGGCTCAAGAGTGTAGTTGAGCGGTATTCTTCAGTAGGCTTTATACTCCTATTTCAAACAATTGTATCCTTAATCTCTTAAGTACTTGATTATCGAATTTCTCGTCTAATCAACCTCTTTTATTGCCTGTTCAGTTCCTAAGGCTTAGACGAGTATTTATTTCTTCTCGTCTTTACCTCATCAGATCTTGAGTCTCGCCTGTGACTTGCGTCCAATGTCCTTCGGTCGAAAGTTATTTGAACCAACCTCCAACATCGTGGATGACACGCACGAAGTTATCGGCGGTGTCGTTTATATTCTGTCTTTGAGTGATTTATGGACCATAAATTTGACACCGCCTTGGGATGTATAGTCTTCCTGTCGGTAGTAGAAGAAGAATATGGGACTATCTTCACCCTGTCTTTGAGCTTGTGATTGCCTCAAAACATAATAATTTATATAATTCACCTCTGCCACCAATTCCGCAAGGTGCTCGTCCGCTTCAAACTGGTCGATTACTCTTTAAAATGATCCTAAATCTAGGGTGTTTGCTTATAGTTATGAAGAGTTCAACTATCGGCGCCCGATTCAGACATCATACACAATATCACTTCGGTAAGATAGATAAAAGTAGTTTCAAATAACGTTTAAAAATTGTTTACATGAGTAATTTGTTAGTAACAAGTGAAGTTAATAAAAGTGTATTAGTAAAAGTTGAGTTTACGATATTCAACTTTAACAACGATCACAAGGTTTAACAGAATACAGCAAACCTGGGAAATAACCGACAAAATCAGAGTACCGGATACCGGCATTTGCGTTCGGCAAAATCAAAACATCCGGCGGGGTTCTCAAAAGGTTTAACGAATAAATGTTGAAGTTAAAGGCTGCTGATGTGCTCAAACTACCCATAATATCGTTTAGAAATATTTTTTTATAGATACACTTAAATAAATATACCATACATTTCAATACATTAACGTATTTCGTATGTTGCACGGAATGCTATAATCGTATGTAGATAATCAAATTACTTTCCAGAATATGCGTGTCGGTACGGTTCAGTTTCGATATAACTCACAAGCATAACTAATATAACAAAATAATCACAATAACAATGATGATGAATATACATACCACCTACTGAAAGTCTAAAATTATTCAGTAACCTCGGTTCTGATAACAATAGTTTTGTTTAAAATTGACACTACATTATTCTTGCAAAATTCATGGTTTAGAATTAGGTTTCGTTTTATATAATGCAGCGTTTGATTAAGAAGAAAATAAAGGGCAGTGTAAATTAATATAAATTAAAACCACATACTAAATAAATCGAACCGTTTAAAATTGTATGACAAAATATTAAATTAAACAAAATAAATCGCACGATTTGTCACCGCATACCGACCTACTTATCAAATTGCCGCCAATTCATTAAACTAATGACAGACGCTTTTAGTTTTATCTTTAAGTATTAATTCATCCAAAGAAGTTTTGAGTTGAATATTTTTTCAATTTTTATTTTTTGTTTTTTACAGTGTGGACAAGTAAATTTAATTTTACGAAAATGTGATATTCATCAAAAAGCTGGTATAGAAAATAAACAAAATGGTACAGTAAATCTATGTAGGTGATCAAAACATTTAAAGATCACCCATCAAAAAAAAGATTCGACAGCTACAAAAGCTCGGTAAAACTGGGTGAATACCACGGAAACTATCGAACTTTAAAATACATTCATTCGTAACAATTAGATAGATCTCTCTTTGATAGACTATTCTTAATCATATGTTTTACTGTAGTCTTTCCCATTCTAAGAACAATATTTATCAACATACTCCAACGGACTGCCTCTAAAAAAAGAATGTCGGCAAGTATCCTAACAAAACAAAAATAATAGTAGACAATACTATTATTTCAGTATCACGTATGTAAAAGAAAGCTAGTCTAGTGCCATCAAAAGAGTTTTTGAAGTATTAGATGGAAAAATTAAGAATATATTAACGGAATCTCCGTTCGGAATCGCATTCCTAGAATGTTAACTAGCTGTTACCGGCAAGCTCTCTACCGAACAGCTATTAAAAATATGTTTATTTATTATTATAACGACACACCTAATTATGTTCTGTATGTACTTAGTCATTCTGATTCAAGATTCTTGACGTTGACATTTTACAGTACTTAAACTTTACATTAAACTTCTGAGCAGATGATAATATTGAACATTATGTTTAAAATGTCATCTGCTCAGCAGTTTAAGTAGTCTGATGGACTTAAATACAAAATAAATTAGACAGTTTAAAACAACAAATTGAAGAGGATGTTTTCTGGTAGAAATACTTTATAATACTAATGTGCTAATTATTCACCGCTGAAACGTCTTGATGTTTCAAATTACAATTTCTTAACAAAATCTGTGATAAATTGTCAGTTTTACATTTAGAATATTAATAAAATGAAGAAAAAGAGATAGAAGAAGAAGATATAAAAAGAGAAGGACACTGTTATAAAAACTGCTAATAACCACTAACATTCGTAGAAGAAAAGAGGAAATAAGAGAATCAATAAAAAACAATATTTATCGAATTCGATCATCCTAAGTAACTAACACTGACATGATTTTTTTCGTTCTAATAGCGTTCTAAAGTATTTTTATTATTATTAATGAGACTTCAATAACATGCAGTAGGCAGCCCCGGTACAAAGTTTAGGATAAAATGTTTTCACAGCAAATTTTATGAAATACATATTAGAGATACCTCAATAGTTTAATAAAAAATTGTGTATAAAACACCTTTGCTTGATTCTTCAAGGTTATTATGACTGAATGTGTAAATAGAAAATGTTAACAACTGTTAATAAATATAATTTTCAGTTTGAAATGACACCTATTCCCCTTGGAATCACTTGGAAATATTGGCCAATGTCTAATCATAAAAATCGACACGTGGCAATTACAGTGTTGGAAACAGGGCCAACAATGGAAGCAACTTTGTGTATTTCAATGCATCTTGAGCTATCAGATGCTTGCAAATAATGACAGACAAGATATTTATGATATTTATCATGATGAAGAGAACGCAAGAAACCAATTACCAAGAGCATGAAGCTGGCAGTGTAGTTATTTTCCCCTGATACTCTTATATTGATCTATCGTGACTCTAGTTGCATAGATTGGAGCAAGGACACACCAGCGCACTTTTTATGACCTCGGATGAAAAAAGGTCAGATAAACGCGTTAATGCTTTATTTTCTTAGTAAAAGTAATCTGTAAATTAACTAAGAAAACCTGATTTGATACAATCAGATTAAGTTTATTTAATTTAGATATATATAAACAATTCATAAATGTTTTTTTATTTTAGAATTTAAATTTTAAGTTTAATATATTTATGTTATCTTCAGTACGATTCTAATGTGTACTTCATTTACCAACTATTCTATTGTTTGTTTCCCTCGTTCATTATAAACATCGTTCCAGTATCTAAGTAGACAACGACGGTATTTACTTACGAAAATATGTATTTTGTCGATGACTTCATTCTGACTAATCAAAATAATGAATTTGGATACTGATTTTGTATCAATGATAGTATTACATTTTAAATTAGTATAGTAATAATTTCAAAACAAATTCTAGATTTGTAAGGAACACATAGCATAAAAATAAACAAAAGCGTCTTTTATACACTTTTTAAAGTACATTACTTTACAAAAAACTATGTTTAGAAAGATGGTTCCTGTTACTTATAAACTTACCTGGCCTCAGGCAAAATACATTAAAGGGCGACGAATCCTAGGCGACTTGGCACTCAGTAAACTTCTTTTTCCGATATTGGAACTAATTTGATGACGCTTTTAAAGAATTTGATTGTGAAAAGGGATGTATTATTTTTTGTTATGTTTAAATGTGCAATAAACGAAATCGCTACGTGATCAGGCGTAAGTAAGAGGAGTAATCGAGCGGTACAGCGGCGGGCTTAGGGCGTTCAGTCACGCGCTAGGGCGACGACGTCCTCGTAGGGCGGCTGGGCGGCGACTGGCGTCCTCTGTGTGCCCACTGCTCCTGCGAGCCTCGCCCGGGTTCGCTCAACAGGAAGGAGCTGTTGATCGTGTACGCGACAGGTGATCTAAAACATCTTATGATTGCTAACTTCTATTGACATATCTATCACATTATTGATTGACGTTGATAAAAGTTTTCTGATATTGAAAAATATGTTCTTAATTTTCGATACTTTTTTCATGTACTGGAAAAGTTACACATTTACACGAAATTATAAATAAAAACAAGAAAAAACAAGCGATAGGAAAAACGTAAAATGTGGTATATTTACATAAAATTAAGTTTGCAGATTTCAACTTTAAATAATATGTGTAATGAATTTTAAAACAACATTAAAATCGCTAGTCAAACTAAATGCATCCAGAATGTTTAGTGACCTATACTTTTTTAGCTTGACACGTCTGGCACACAGTCGACTGAATCTAATTTAATCTGACCCCTAATTTTGTAACTGGACCACCGATAAACAAACTTCAATATTACTTAATTTATATTTACTAACTGACTTAATTTCCCTCAAAGTTTCACTCCCAAAAAGTAAACGAGTTTTGCTACCGTGTTTTTTAATCTGTTTTTAACGCCCTCAAATGCTATAGCATGCCTTACAGAAAAAATAATGTGAACAGAACTTAGAGGTAAGCAATTTCTCCACCTCTTTAGGTCCAGTTTTTAGGAACTTACCTTTAACTTATGTTTATACTTATACTTACTTATAATTATTTATACTTATACTGCACAGATGGCCTAGTCATTTAAGCCATCGCCACTTCGCTCTCTAATGCGCTAAGTGTTGTAGGTTCAGACCTCACATAGGAAAACATTGTGTGATCCGCAAATTGTTGTTCTGAGTCTGAGTGTTCTTAATGTCCGTTTCTTGCATGTTTGTGAAGTCACCCGCGACACAGGATTTATTCCTAGTGTGGGCGTCGTCTTTTTAAAAAGAATAACAATATATATACATATATAAGTAAACAAAAACAATGTATATATGTATATGTAAAAGTGTTACGTTAATTAATGTACGAGTGCGCCTCCCCGTAAGTTCTGATGGGACTCAAATTTCGACATAATGTACAACTCGCCTCAAAGATTGTTTCTGAGCATTTTTCCTCATGTTTTTTTCCTCATTTCTCATAAATAAAACCACTGTAGTACAGTTAGTGCCTTATTAAAATACTCAAATATCATTTGCGCAACAAAACAGATAGCAAGTTCCACCAATTAAGATGTTATAACAGTGATACTTTATCAAAATGTCAGCCGCATCCGATTTGCAACTTTGTTGAACAGTACTTGAAGCACTCGCGTGGTTGTTAACCGACGGAGTTACATTGATTTTCAGCACGTAGACGGTCTATAAGTACCAACTTGGCTGCGGTAACTTAATTACTTGCCGCAAAAGTTCTCAGTGGTAATTTATTCTTGAACGAGTGGCCGTTCAGCGATGATTACCAAAGTTTTGACTGCCACATCGATTCGCCAATAAAACAAATAAAATTGACCATCCGTTCTCCAAATTAATATTTAGAAAGTATAGTAGTAGTCGTAAAGATACAATTATCGAAATCTATTTTGAGAAATTAATCGAGATGTATCGATTTTCAACACAAAACAATTTTAAATTGGGTAGCTAGCATAATAGGTACTAAGGCAATGTTCTCATGAACGTTTTCAGCTAATTTTATGTTATCGTTCCTAGAAGAATGTGATTAGTTCTACAAGTTTCAGTGCTTATAAAACGAGTTTTATCAGATAGCATAATCGACCATCTGTGATTTTAAATACATATAATAAATATCGAAATCAGTACCACATTAAATAAGCGCAATGGTTTGCTTAATTTCACATATATAGGATAGGCTACAAATTAGTTAACGTTTGAAAAATCGTATAAAAAATCATTTGATATATTATGAAAATTGTTTATTTATAAGAAAAATAATTAGTTTGAATTAATTTTTTAAAACAGACATCATCTAAATCACTACCGTTTCGACGTTTGCTCTCTTCTAACCGAGCACCGAAATTTTCGAATACTCGTCGGCAAAGCGACCGCGAGATCGCCGACATCTCTTCGCTGATTTTTTCTTTTACTTGGCATTATGTATTTGGTTTATTGATGTAGACACTATTTTTCAAATAACCCCATAAATAAAAAGATTCTGCTGGGGATAACTCTGGACTTCTGGGTGTCCATTGAATGTCGCCTTGTCTGGAAATCAGCTTTTTCGGAAACATGTCTTACCCTATAAAAAATATCGTAAACAAAATAGTTAATGATGGTACACTTGCTTCAACTCGACGTTTATATTGGTAAGTAAAACATTTTTTTTTATAAAAGCTTACCAAGTGACTCTACTCTATCTGATGGAGAGCATGAATAGAATCCAAGAGTTGTGATCACCGTACTCATTGTGAATGCAAACAATGCAATATGGTGACCCACACTATGACGACCTAGTAAGATGCTTTTTCACGCCTCCCTTGGGGACCTAAAGAGCATGACAGTCGTCGTGGCATTGTATTGCATACACTTACCACTACAACTGTCACCTCTGCATCAATGGGCCTCCGGCCTCGCACTCACCAACGATACACGACAGCATGGATGCTGTCGCTTTAGGTTGGTCTTCTGTGAGAGGATAGTACTACCGCGGTCGAACCGGCCTGTTCGTGCTGAAATCAACTTGGCTCTACTACCTATTACAAATACCTCATAAAAAATGAATGTGTTGGCACGTCTGTTTAATAAAACTTATTTAAAGTGAATTTCATATATTTTGTCGTAATTTGGAACACTGTCACTCGGAGAGATGTTTCTCTTTTCAAACGTTTTATTTACTTGTTTGACATGGTCGAAGACGGACTGCTGGATCTGATTTGTGACTAAGTTTTAGTACAACTGGAAAATATAATAAAATTATATGAAACTACCAAACGCCTGTGGTGATAGTCATTTTTAATCTTGCATCGTACTGGAGTGCCATGTGTTCTGTACAATATCTATGGCTTAGAAGCTTTGGAGGTTAAAAGTGGTTGTTTTTCTGAAATTAGTAATTGGCAGAATAAACTATGTGATTCTTGAATAACCAAGTTGTTTTACTTTCCTCGTTCAAATTGTTACGTGCATGGGCAATCTAGATAAAACTTCTACTTTCTGCAAGAGGTCTATGGCTCAGATTACACTAATTTGTTTGTTTTTATTTGATATAAAATAGTTATTAATCATCCTCCATGATAAAAATATATGTATATTAAACAATTTTACAAATACGACCAGATGATTAAAAAAAGGCATTATAGATAAATTAAAAATCAATTACTGAAAGTGATTTTTTCTAACACAAACCTCATCAACTGAACATATTACTTACATGATAATACATTGACTATTTTCGGATATCTGACGCACAACACTATATTTATGACCTAGCAGTAAAAAACGCGGATGAATTGTTACTGTGGTGAATTGACTGTAGGTACGTATTTGATCATAAATTCCAGTATCGTACAATCCAGCACAGTGTAAGGTTCTTAGGTCAGATTGATTCATTCGTTCGTAAAAATTATTGAACGATATTGATATCCCGGGTGTTTATAAAGAGTGGGATGCGGACGTGACAAGTGTCGAGTGGCGGCAATTTGTCAACTGGGCGAGTCCGACACAAGGGTGTGTCAATATTGTACTCACCGTCTTTGATGACACTTTTTTGACAAATATACAACTGCTTTATAAATATGTGGAAATCTAATTGGACACTTCATTATCACGAGCGCATGCAGTTACTTTACATTCGTAAAATTTCTACTAAATGTAACTTTTTCTCGTTTTAATTCCAATCAACTTTATGTACTTTATGTCAAAAAAGACCCTTTTTTTAACATACATAAATAAAATGTCACCTATTTCCCCGGAAGGGTAGGCAATGACATACTAAACACCTATGTTTTACCATTACCGTTAATCGGGATGTTTTGTTTGCCAGAGCCTCGTCCACTGATCTGCGGGTGCACCACTTGCTGGTTAGGTTGACTTGAGACTCTAAGTTATCAGTGGAACTTCCTTCTGGACGTGTTCATTATTTTCTGATTCAGTGTCTAACTTATCCAAAAACAAATTTTGTAAAATGTATTTTCACCTATGTAAACGTTTATTAAACTAGCTTAATAACAGCTTTGCTTAAATTAATAGTAGAGACATTGTATATGAAATTGATCAGTCAGTAAGTCTCTCTGGCATCTGTTCACTGATCTTTTAAACCCCTGTATATACCCAGATCAAAAGCCTAACAATATTGCATAAATAACAAAACAATAAATCGTCGAAATTTAGTCACCGTTTTTCAATTAGACGTGTCCCTAGTTAGGGTGATACGCTATCAAACTACAACTACAGCCAGCCAGAGAATCGATTATTCAATTAATCTCGTAATCGGTCCATCTTCGATTCAAACTCATTTATTTGCTTCGATTAAAGAGTCAGCGAGTTAACGTCGTTCGTATAACTTTTGCAATAAATACTAGTATAGTATACCTGTTTCATAGAATGTAAAAATTACTAATCAAGATATTTACTATTAGAGTATTCACTACAATACCATAATGTTAAATATGTTTAAGCCGTGATCAAGTTCTAATCATTTGATAGTCTCAAGAACTTTGTGTACCTATGTTTAGTTACTAAAAGATAAAGGTTTGGTGGTGATAATTTTCAACTAAGTTGATATTAACGCCTGGTAAAATATAATTTTATAGTGTGCAACTAAAAACAATAAAAAAAAACAACTACGAGTGTGCCGGTGGAAGCCTCGCTGGCTACTGTAATTAAATGAGCGCTAAATGCTTCTGTCAGACGTTGAGCCCTCCACTGAGTTAGCTGACAATTTTTGCCACTAAGACATAAATAGTCTGACACTTTTGTTTGTTAAAAGTGGTATTTATGCCATCATTCTTGTCGCATAACAACTATTGCACAAAATGATGACATCAATGTATAACAAGCTAGCCTTGCTAGTCCAGCTAACCCAGGTTCATTTCAAAGAACAGTTAACAATTTAATTAATACCTATAAAACCCTATAAACAACCGAATTTAATGTTGATATTCTTATTAAATCTTACCTTCAGTCAAATTAATATGGATTATTCTAAGGAGAAAGCTTTGTTCAGCAGTTTACTATTAAAGGCTGCTGATGATGAACATAAATTGTTTAATTTCATTACACCACTTTTTTCTTACTTAGTACAATTTATTCTTATTTACAGGGTGGGCTATGAATTAGTTAATATTTGAAAAAAACATAGAAAAAGAACCATTTGATATATTATAAAAACTGTTTATTTACAAGAAAGTTAATTAGTTGGAATTTATTTTTTAAAAAGTACATCGTTAAATGACTACCATTTCAACGAAATTTCTTCTCACCAGTACAAAAATCGTCCTTACACAATTTCTTCTCCTTCCTGTCCTTGATTATGGCGATGTTAGCTATCTTGATCTCACCGAAGAACAATTGAACAAAGTTGAGAGTCTGCAAAATGTCTGCATAAGAGTCATATTTGGTTTAAGTAAATATAATCACAGCCCTGAGTATTGTGTTAAACTCAAAGGGTTACCTAAACGCCTTCGCTGGAATGTTCATATTCTCACCATTTAATACAGTAGTACTCTGTTCGTTCGTTCGTTCGTAAACCCAAATGTTAATGAATTTTTGGCCCACCTGTAACTGGTTTGAAATCAGCTATAGAATCGATTAGTGGTTTTCAAACTATAGCACGTTATATAGCAAGTGTATATCAAAATTTATTAAAATAGTATAACAGGTATACTGCTGTAGGTAAGAGCCTGCGGCTCGCGGTATCGAATGTTTTTGATACCTAGCGGGCGTCTGCAGTGAGAAGTCATTGATACATTGAGGGACAGTATTTCCACAAAGGCAACGTTGTAATTAAATCGCCTGATATTCTATACTAAGTAAGAATAACCTTGTACAGGGAGAAATAAGCGAATGAGTCCGTGATTAAAAGTGACTATCGCTACTCATGAATGTGAACTCAGAAGTTACAAGCTGTTACCAGCCTTTGAGGTAAGACAACACATCTCAGGCGCTCATGTCGTGCGGTGTTCCGCAGGGGTCTGTCCTCGGATCACTCCTGTGGAACAAGGGATATGACTAGGCCTTCGAGGTCGTCCTCCCCCAGGGCTCGAGATATGTAATTTGTTATGCCGATGACACACTGATCACGGCTCGGGGTGTGAACTGTCAAGAGGTAGCGCCTAGCCACCACAAGAGTTTCACTAGTGGTCGGATGCATTGAGGCGCCAGATTTACGGGTGGCGCTGGATAAGACGGAGGCACTTTTGTTCCACAGGTGCCGTCGTTCTGATTGTGACACACCACCCCACCGTAAACTCCGGTGGGATGACGGCCCGAAGGAGTTATCACACGTTAAAAAAAAGGAGAGCTACGCATTTGTCGTGTGAGTTTGAAAGTTGTGTCGATGCCGCAAGTGAGATTTCTTTCAGCAGATTGGTGTCTGAGGTAAAAATTTTCTTCAAAAGTGCTCAATTGTGAAATACCAATAGGGATGAATATATTACTTCGTGATACACTCATGGAAAGCTGTGCCGATATTTGTCGGTACAATATCTAGAAGCAGTTCGCAACGACAATTGCACGAGCCGTTCGGTAATATTCGTTCAATCGACAATTCTATTATCTGATACCAGAGCAACCTGGTAAGGCATGACAACAGTGTTACAGCGACTGAACATGAACCTTATAAAGTTGCAATTGGTGGGCCGGAGTGAAGTATTGTTTTGATCTGTTCACGCTTTACATACGTGACTGTGAAACTGGGCTTCCCCTGATATGTTGGCTATAGAAGTCTAGGAAGTGTTTTTAAATCGAGTCGTCACGACAAACAGAAAAATAGTTATATCAACAATATTAGACTAATAAATACTTAGTTACGTCAAAGTGCTTATCAATTTTGGGTTAATTTTCCTTTTATAACAATAACAAGGTGTTTTATTTTATGATAAACAGTACGTCCATCATGTTATACAAATAAATAATATAATATATAACGTTTTAGTTATTACCATCAGATTTCAAAGAAAGTAAAGTTCTAATCTGACTAGAAATTAACACAAAGTACAAATAATAATTATCATCATCATCAACAGCCTTTAACAGTGCACTGCTGGATATAGACCTTTCTTTAGCAAGAAGAATTTAGGCTACTATACCACGCTGATCAGGTGGACTAGTATAAGATTTATTTCAAGTTTTCCTTCTTTTTTCAGTGATGTTGTACACATTCACGGAACGAATTGGTTACCTATTAATCCGTCGCCACACGGACAAACTAAATATAAAATGTAATAATTAAAAACATTAAAGCCAATATAATAAACAAGACTCCATTCCGCAGAATATTGAATGAAATACATTGATAGTTTATCAATGGTGGGTTCAATACAGTAATAGATAGTATACAAAATATAAAAAAAATGTTAATAACTAAGTATTTACAGAAAATATCTTGTCTGGCTTACTGAACATCTAAATTGGACATGCTTCTCTCATGAGAAACTACTGGTCTCCCAGACAGAACAAAGAAAATATAAATAGTTCCTTTGCTCATTTAGTTAAAGGGAATTTCCTTTGCTCATTGAGTGAGTAGCGGAGATAGAGTTCCTTTGGCAAGTAGTTAGTGATCGTGACTGATGAACCAAAGGCCCTTGGTTCGATTGTTCAATTGGGTAGGTATATGTAAATGCAGGTATATGATATAATTACTTCCGTTAGACCGAACAGGTGGTTATAATTCTTAAGCATTTATATTAAAGTAAAAACTCTATGAACTTGGAATAAAATATTATTTTAGAAAACTACATTACGATATGTGAATTAAGCCTATATTAGTTTGAAACTGATCCAAACCTTCAAATAATTTTGTACGTCCGTATTATCCAGTTTTATCCACCTGCACCATATGTGTAACTCTATTCCAGAAATATATTACTAGCAATAACAGAAATATATTACAATTAATCATAATTGTACTAAACATATCGAAAATGGTGTTATTGTTATAATAACTTTATAAAACTTTGGACGTCTGACACACAACGACATCTAGTCCCAAATTAAACAGTGCCACTAGTATGGGTACTGGACAACTGATATTACATACGTAGAAAACACCCAAACTCTGAAATGAATATTTGCAGATCATATAAATTTTTGATTTCGATTCGAATTTTTGATTGTCCATGAGATCTCGGGTTCGATGGCCAGACATCGAACCCGAGATCTCATGGACAGCAGTCGTATATACTAGCACTGCGTGATCGAGGCAGTCACAGTTATTCATCACTATTTGACAAGAAAATTCAATAAAGTACATAATAAATATATTTGCTAAAAACAAAATCAAAACGCTATCTGTATTTTTTATTTTAATGAATATATGTGTATTGTGCTGAATAACTGAAACATACTCATATGTAACAGAAAACACGAGACATATTAAATGCCGACTTTTCGTCAGTGCTTTGGTCGTACATGGAAGTGATCCCATTGCCTAGTCTGTCAATTAGTAGTATAAGTTCTTTGCATTGAACAAAAATTTTAAAATTCTTTGGCCAATGAAAAGTTATATTATCAAAGAATAACATAAGCTACTTTTTACTGCAATTACCGACAAATTCGTGTGCAGCTGTAGGTAAAACTTAGTCTATAATAAAAAACATCTCGATTGTGTCTGTGTGAAACTGTCAATGACTGTTCTACAGTTCGCTATGTAATGCGTTACGTTCGCTGGAAGTAATGTGTTTTACGATTTAGGTTAACAGGAAGTAAATTACTGCCAGTTGAGTTGCTTTCTACGTACACGTCGGAGTATTCAAGTGGCCGTCACGAGCCACCTTCATTTCCTCACTCCAATCGATAATCAGATCTATTTGATGTGCACTTTGCTAAGATTGGATTGGCGACCTACGTTTTGCGTACAGAATGACCTAAGTACATATAGCATTGTATCGTAAAAACTTGTAATAATATTTTTCGGTATCATTATATATAGTCCTTCTTCATATCCTATTGATCACTCTGTTCATGGCAAGCATTTATATATCAGCCATACCTTCGATATTCATGTCTGAGTGGTACATTTTTTCTTCTCTTAATTACTGATAAAAAAAATTAAATGTTTATGATTAAATTCAGCTGTATACCTAAACAATATTAACAATATTCACATTCTTAAACTTTCGAATGGACCTGGATATCTACTTAAAATAAAATGCAACTCAAGAAAAATAGTAATATTGAGCTTTATGTTGTTTGTTTTAAAAATTGATGTATTGTTTTTGTTTATACTTTTAGGACTTGCCAAAGTGTCTCTACTCTGCCTGATAGAAAATAAATAGAATCCAAGAGTTTGGGTCACTATACTTACTGTAAATGTAGCAATGGAGTATGATGAACCACACTATGGTGGTCTAGAAAGATGCTTTTTCACGCTCCACTTGGTGACGTAAAAGGCGTGACAGTCATCGTGGCAGTGTAAGATCCACAAACACCATGATGACTGTCATCCCTGCATTAATTGGCCTCCGATCTCATACTCACCAACGAAACACGACAGTATGGATGCTGTCACTTTAAGAAGGTCATCTGTGTGAGGATAGTACTGAGACGGTTGAACCGGCCCGTTTGCGCTGAATTCAGCGTGGTTCCATTACCTTGTGGATTGACATCTTGTCTCGTCTTATCAACTGTTGCTCTTATCACTTTATTCATTTAGGAAATTTATATACGTTCAAACTGACTATGTTATGCCATAGAATGTAAAGAGGAAGCCTGAATGTTAATAGCTAATGTTTAATATTATAAATCTTCGTTTTAAGTTAGTTTTAACTAATTATGTTATTGATCCTTTGTTTTTAACAAATTAAAACACGTGTGTATATATGATCGTGGGAATATAAATTAGTAGTTACAAATTTTCTATGACTGCAAGTCAAAAAAGAATTAAATCATGAGTTCCGAAACATGATTCCGAAAATATTGACAAAGTTATCAGGCCAAAGACTGCGAGTACAAATAATGATCGAATATGAATGTGTAGATAAAATTGAAAGATAAAATTGATTGAAAGAGAAACATAATCATCTATATGTACCATGATTTCCTGTCAATGTATGGCGACCTATTTTTAAAAAGCTGGCCCATTTTACATAGCCTTGAGGATAGGTGTCCAATTTATACTACTCTGTATATAGTATTGTTGTATAGCTTCTTATTATAAACGTGAATTTTTATTTTTATTTTAACACTCGCTCCTCGTAATTACTCAACCAAATAAATCCTTTCTCTGCTTTTTAATGAATGAGAAGAGAAGAGAAGAGAGAGTGAGTGAGTGATTCTCTTACACGTTTTAAGATATATGTATATAGTATATATAGCATATGAAAATTCATAAATCAACAAATATTTCCCATTCCTGAAATTCAAAAATACCTAACACGAGCGGAATCCCGGACAGAAACTAGTATTAGTAATGTTCAAATATAGCGATGACGACATCTGTTTATCGTTATGACGGGATCATGTTTGATAAGTGATAACATTCAATAAGTCTTATCGCTGTATTGTGATCAAACTCTATTATGTTCTCAGGGGGTGTTATGGTTTATGTCTTTCTATGAAAATTTAGACTTGTGTACATGTTTCCATTTGATATAATTATGATTTTCTTTTTAAATTATTAATTTTTATGCTCTCGTCTTATGCTCGGTTGTATTATAATTTTGATCTTCTCTTTAATAAATTTTAAGAAAATGTTAAACAATTTTTAATAATAGGAAGAAAATTTTAAATACAATACTATTATTTTTCGTACTGATACATACGGATACGCACGTAAAGCCATCGGTCGCTCCCCGGCCATGTCGGATAGCCGTTCCACCGGATTGTGAGAGTGAGGCAACAGAGAGAGTGTACCTGTCTGCGCACTCACAGCGCATGCAATTTGTGCACTATAATATCTCCTACAAATTATCTGGTCTCTGTTGAGACTGGCCGCCGTGGACGGCTAAGAGTATACATTTTTTTTCCTACAACATATCATACATATTCATCCTGTACCATATAGATAGATAACACTTTATTTTTATATTTTTATTTCCATGAAAGTGTCCTATATAATTAAATCTACATGTACACGATATAATATATAAAACGTGTTCTTTTTAGTAAAGTAATATCTTCCAGGTAGCCTTAGGTGAATTAAAAAGTAGGTAGCATATAAAATAAAATCAAACTTGTGATTACTAGAACAAAAACGTACTAATATTTTACTACAAGAATATACTTACATAAGTAAACCTCCTTGTTAAGAAGAGACCGATGTCCAGCAACGGACTATTAAAGGCTGTTGATGATGATGATTATGAAGTAAACTAATCACTATTCCATATAACACATACGTAAACAATAAACCTAAGAGATTATAATAGGGTATTTACAATAATATCATTGAAATAATAAACAGTATTCAAGAATCATTTTCTTAAAAATTGTTATTCATTGAATTCACCTAATGTAAAATGTATAGACGGTCTCTAGAAACACTTTTCTAAGGAAAGGCCTATGTTCAGCAGTATGCTGTTAACGGATGTTGATAATAATAATAAAGAACTGTTAACGTGTTCTATATGCGTACAGTGTGAAGTATAAAAAATATGAAATTCATTTTTGTGGAATACTGTCTGTGCTCCAGTCCTTGGATTCGATATTTTGTTAATAATTTTCAATCTTTTTTTTTAAATTAAAAACGATTAAAAACGATACAACACGAGTGTATGGGGTTCCCACCGAGAACTTAGAGCCCCAAGTCAACATCGCCTGTAAGTGGTGAATTTACTGATCGACGGACGAGACTCTGGCTAACAAAACATCCCGATCAGTGGAAATACTTTCGCCACTTATTACATGAGGCCAAAATATTGCCAAAAGGTGGGCGTTTAATATACTTTTTACTTCTATTTAACAGCAGTTATTTTATGTATGTTTTAAGACGATTAACATAAAATATAAAATAAAATACGAAAACTTGGACAACACAATCCATGTGTGCACATAACATCACTGTATATAATAATCATTACATCTGACGTCAAATGTTTTACGAGAATGCTAAGGTTTCATATGATGAATGTTAATTTTATGGGGTGCCTTAATTTACGCGCTCGTAACAATTAAGCCTAACGACTGACAGACAATCACCAAGCCAACTAATAGGTTGTTTACTTAGATCTGTAACAAAATCTTATTGAAGTAGAAATTTGAAATGTTTTTCTTAAACAATGTAAGCTGATGAAAGCAACATTTTTATAGTTAGTGATAATTAGTTTACTTAACTACAAGGAAAACCATAAAAACCGCACTAATATAAGTAGGTATGGCTAGGAGTTCTGAATAGACTTGTGGGTTTCATGCTGTTTTTTTTGGTAATACTTAATTCTCCCATAGATACCAATATAACATAAAATATTGCACAAATATTAATTTTGAAAAAATAATTTTACTTTTGTTGAATACAAGAATAAATTAATCAATTTATTATTTTGTCCTCTACCTATATCGTAAGATCTCACTTTTGGAAAAACATGATTCTATGTCATCAAGAAATGTCTACAAGTTTTGATTCACCTATTATTTTTCCTTTCGATTTCTGCCTAGGTAGAGAAGGAGGAGCCTTAGCTTGATTTTAGTGCTGCTCCTGGAACTTGAATATGTTTTATATTTTCTACTAATTTCAACTTGATATCTACAAGTGTTCTTCGAAAAAAAGACTTGTACTGAAAAGAGACAGGGAAAAGGACAACGAAGTAATCTTGTTGACATCCTTTGTCCTTTTGAAGATCCAAATCTTAAAAACAGATACTTAAAAAGGTCACACGTAATGTGTTCTCATACTAATTTACATTACAACTTTCATTACGTTCATTTTTAAGATATAGGATAGAAGATAGACATAGAAAATAGGAAATAGTTTCCTATTTCTACGTAATACATGTAGTAATGTAGCCTTGTTAGAAAACCGTAACGTAAATTAGAACAAAGACACATTATTCAAAATTGACCAAAAACAAGCTATTATTAACAACCCAAGCAAAAAAGTCCACGTCGGGTTGACCCATTTTCCGTTTGAAATTTTATCCGACACTAGCGTAAGCAGAGGTCACAATCTAACAACCTCCAGATAACAATACATTACTTAACCTCTACCTCTAGTCTCGATTTTAGCACAGGAATCGTTATTAAGATTCATAATGGTTTTAACTTTGATTTGTTGCTTACTACTTTATAAACATTTTGCAAAATTTAAATTTTCTTTCAAAAGGACTACATAGAATATTCTGAGATACATTGTAAATCATTAAATTTAAGCATAATATAATTTTTAATTTCTAATTGAAGTGAAAACTTCTTTAGGCGCGTTGAGCGTTTTGGTAGAGGGTAAAATCCTCGGTTCGCGTCACCGACATGCTAATGATAATAGTATATCTATAGCTATGGAGAATATGATATTATATATTATATATGAAATTTATTATTATTATATATTATATATGATATTATATATTATATATAGCTATATATGAAACATAAAAAAATTCATATAATTTTTGCATATAGTTTTAATTACTCTCAACTTAATAGTTCCGTTTTCACTTCTATCGGCAGTCCCACGACTGCTACTGTTTTTTTTTTCAAGCTATTTATACGTAAAAACATTTAGGTGAATTGAAACATACATTTTTGTAAGTAGTATGATAGATAGGTATATAAGTAAGAACTAAACTCGCGACCCCAACGTACCAATCGAAAGCTCTTTAATAGTTCTAATGTTAACGTTTTCCTTTCATTATTGTCATTAACAGTTTTTAAAAGAAGAAACCAATGGTTCGTTTTCTTTTAACGACCTTAAAAAGAAAACAATCAGCTTAACATATTTTATTCAGTTTGGCGAGTTGGAGAACTTGTGACTCAGGGTTCTACGAATCTGTTGTTCATAGAAGCGATTTCTACGTAGTTAGCTAGTAGGCACCATAGAAAATTTTCCTTTTCGGTGCCCTAACAAAACAGTAACACGAAATTGTAAACTTTATTAGTCAATATTGTAATTTACATATCGAAATGAAAATTCCTTTTTATTGTAAGTTTTATTTTCATTCGTCAATTTAAAGTATCTTCAGTAGAACACTTTAACTTGTTTTTTTAGTTATAATTTAAGTAACAAGAGACGACTGTAATAGGATACGATACTCCATTAGCACAATTTCTTTTTCTTGGAATTTGTTTTTTTATACAGAAAAAACTACTGCATTTTTATTATTTAACATCTAAATACTAACTAAATTGCTGTTAGTTAAATCTGTTAAAAATTTCTAATGAGATTTTTTTGTAAAAAAACAAATCTCGCACTAGAAATATTTAAAACAAGAAAAGAATAAGCGTGTAAGTGTTAACACATAAAATGTATGTATGCAGAAGAGCTAACATCGTAAGTATTATTTCATGTTAAGAAATAATACTTACTAACTAGCGCATCTACATGTACTGTAACTTGACGAGGAACATATGAGCAAACAATGTACAGTTATGTAATCTCTTATGAATACATGATAAACAAAAACTAACCGCTTGGTCAACAAGTCTGTCAATGTAAATGAATATGAAGATAGATGAATTTTATATAATAAAAATTTTAGCTCTCACGCTTTTAGTGAATAACCTATATATGTAACATCCATTATCCAACAACATATTATATAATCTGATTAAATAACTGTTCCGACAGGGCCAACCTCGTCTCGGCTTGTTTACTGTAATGCCCTGTGGTTTAGTCAACTCTGCACTTTACTTTGTTATATCGTCGACGAGGTAACATCCTTTGAACTTTTAAATGAATAAAGGGTCTGTTCAAATATATTAAAGTACTTCTAGTAAATGTATTCCGCTTGAACTTGATCACATACAAGAATAAACCAACAAAAGCCACTATTGTATGGTATTTTGCTCTTTTTTATAGTAGCGAAACTTAGCCTTAAAGCTTATATGAAACTCGCAAGTTACTTGCCAATATCAAAGTTTTAGGGTCTCTGATCTCTTCCTACTAAACTTTATCGTGTATTTTGCATGGAAATACTTTGATTTTTAAGGAACAACATAGGCTACTTTATATCTCATTACTAAGTTTTTGCACGCGGTCCGCCCGTATATATGTCAGATATACGGGCGGACCGCGTGCAAAAACTTTAAAAACGTTTGAAATAATCAAATCACATAGACGATCATTGAGTTGGTTTCGCACCCATTTGTCAAGTTTATTTACCTTGCTAATTTAAAGCAAATGAACCAATATTGTTTCACAAAATTTAAAGTTTTATATTACCACGGCTATCATTTTTCAAGTTGAATGCTTCAACTACACTTAGGTACAGATGTAATTCGGACTAAATAAACTAGTGACGTAAGTGAGTGTAAGACCTGTCGAATAGTGTTGACTGTTGAATGCCGAGTCCCTCCCTGTCACTTGGAGTTATTTAGTCAGACTTTACAGTTGTAGTGCTAAATGTAACTTTAGTGTTAAAAAAAAAGATTTTTCCTAATTTTAGCTGAGTTTTCTGAGGCAAACGCTTGTTAGTGTTAAGTTTTGATATTGCTAACATCTGTTATTTCTTCCTCTCTCGTGTAATACACGTAGGACATTTATTTCATCAACACATAATATTTTATATTAACAATTAATTTCAATATATTTTTTTCATTGATTTATACAAGAGTAGATAAAAACAGAACCATGAACCTTAGGATTGTATGTCCTGTTTATTAACAGAGCTTACGTTTCAAGAAACCGCAGAAACCACACAGTATTAATTGAATAGGACATAGTTACGTATCACTCCCATAAGATGACAACATGTCGATTTATTCAGAAGTTAAGAACTGGCCGGTCTCACAGAAGACTAAACTAAAGCGACAGCATCCGTGCTGTTGTATTTCATTTGTGAGGGCAAGAACGGAGACACATTGATGCAGAGGTGATAGTTATCGTATTAAGTGTGTGAACTTTATACTGCCACGATGACTGTAATGCCTTTTACGTTGGGGACGCAACTCAGGGCGTAAAAAAGTATCTCACTAGGCCACCGTAGTTTGGTTCACCATACTGTATTGTCTGCATTCGTAATGAGTATGGCGGCCACACCTCTTGGATTCTATTCATGATACTATCAGGCAGAGTAGAGTCACTTTGACAGGCTTTAAAAAACACACTTTGAAAAATTATCAAAACCTTATATTAATAGTACATTCAACAGAGTTAGAAGGAACACTATCAGTTATTTACAAAAAATAGTAACCTAACTTATAAAAAGTAATTACTTGAAATTTTTTTACAAAATACAAAGGCTTAGAAATAATTACTTGGAAGTAGTGACATGATAACTATACTATGTAATTGACACTCAATTGAAATATTATATAACGTTTATTATGTGAATAATGATTGAAATAACATTTAACATTATCGTTATCGTTTGTGATAGTAGTAACAGAAACGTTTCAATTCAGTTGGACAATAAATGATTGTAATATGTTCGCATATAGAGCTCAGTAAACATTTTTATTTGATTTTGAACTCATGTCCCAAATGTTATATTAGAATGTTCTTCGGCATCTTAAAATGTATTGCTTGTACATAAAAGGTAAGAATCAACAATGGTTACATACACAAACAACAAATGGTGCGACAAGTAAACTTGTACACAATGTTACACAACGAGCAATGAATAACTGTACCTCTTTACATTGCTGCGCCGCTTGAAAATATAATTTACTTTACACAACCAAACCAGCATTCTACTTGCTGGTTTCCTTAATACTCGACGAGTTGTAGTGCAGGATCTTTTATGCAGAGTAAAAACAAAGAATACTGACAGACGTTGTATTATTTCTTCGCAATGAAATTATTCTCGTGAAATATTACTCGTGTAACGTCTTACTTACTGTAATTTGGTTAAAATTTAACATTTAGATCGTCTTTTGAATGTTTTATCAATGTTTTACTCAAGATATTTTTCATTTTCTTTCTCTGTGATTCCCTTGATAATATTATTATAATACTGCGTAGAGCGAAAGGACAAAATGAGTCGACGAAGGAAGCAAATACGCCATTTATTTTTAATGTTTAATTTATACGGTATATCACCACTCCTATTAATTCTACGAACGTTCTAAGGGATGACTAAGGGAGCAAACGTAAGAGAACCCGTTCGTACCTAACCCAATAGCAGTACCATATTTAATAGGCCAAAATCTCCTTTGTAAGAAATGTATGACCAGTAGAGTACTATTAAAGGCTGTGAATGATGATGAAGAATAATAACAAACTTGACTGTAATTTATGAGTCGTAAAAAGCTGTTAAGTATTTTAATTTTTAAATTTTAGATAATTGCTCTTTAATTTCGGGTTTCCTTAAATCACGTGGTTAAGAAAAAAACTTGCTTCTTAATCAAAACATTTTAAGCCCCAAACTAGAAAGAATTTTTGTTCTGGCACAAAAATATCATTTTATTATTATTAAAGTATTTTATTTTTTATCAAAGTATCTTTGGTTACAAAAAAATTTTTTTTAAAGACATTCCTAAATTTTTGCTAGCAGAAAAATGAGTAATATAAAGTTAACCAGATTAGTATATAATATGTATTATATGCTGATAAACTAATAGCGTGAAAAATTACTTACATTTTGACCAATTCAAAGTTATATCTAATTCGTATTGAACTTTCAACGTTACAAAATGTATTATATTCGTAGGAAGACGTGCACATAGAATTCACCACAGGTGAGTACGGCAGAACTTACAGTCACCGAGTTTGACCCATATTTTAAACCTATTGATCGTGGAGCTTTTGCGAAGACCCTTACACACAGAGCAATTTCCCGTCATGTTTATCTGGTTCAGTTAGAAGTCTTCGGAAAAAGAGGATAGTTGAAAACTCTCAATAAATTATTTCAATTGTGAGAGTTCATTTCTATTTTATGCTGTACCGTAACACTATGGGACGTTATTCTAAAATATACTGAGTATATTGGTTTTCTTATTTAATGTAAAGTTATTTAAATACAGACTGCCCTTTGTAATATGAATGAATTCAGCTATACATTTTTCTATTTCAAGAGATTTTATTTCTCAGTTAAGATACTCTTTTTTATAGAAGAAATGTGTAACTGTTTTCAGGTTTCATATTTGTAAATATGACAAATATGAAACCTGAAAACAGGTATATGAAATATTATTACCACTATATTTTTTTTGTCTTTCACGATTGTTCCCTGCCAAAAATATCAAGCTTAAAAAAATAAAATTACTGTAATGTTTCAAGATTAATAAAGCATGGATAAAGTTGTTGCCAGTCTTAGATTCTCTTTCAGTTCTAGACGGAGTTAGTTTAAAAGTAAAATTAAATAAACTATGAAAGAACACCTTACGAGAAAGCTCATTAGCATAAACATTTTCATGTAAATATTAGTTTTCTTTCTTGATATTAAACATTTTTCTCATGAAATAGACAATGATCTTTTCATATATTCTTATCAGAAGGTCTCGATATTTCTTTGACTAACTTATTATTCTCTGCTTCTATCTGCTTCTCTTATATCCTGCCCACAATTCTGACTTCGTTAACTCTTCGTTCTTTGTTCAGGCTACATTACTATTTTTTTCCTATATTAAGAGCCTGCCAAAGTGACTCTACTCTGCCCGATGAAAAGCATGAATAGAATCCAAGAGTTGTGGTCACCATACTCATTGCAAATGCAGACAATGCAGTATGGTGACACATACTATGGCGGCCTAGTGAGATACTTTTTCACACCTCGATTGGGGTCGTAAAAGGCATGACAGTCATCGTGACAGTGTAAGGTTTACACAGTTACCACGATATTACTCTGGAATGCGCGCCCACTCGAAAGCAGGATGTCCACTAACCGTTTTATATACAAAAATGAGGTACATGATATCCTTCTTAACGAGATTACAGAATTATCTAATCAATAGTTGGTACACCTTATATTAAATGGTGTACGAATATAATCTAAGTATATATGTATGTTTATGTATATCTATATGTATATGTGTGTGAGTATGTGTGTGAATGTATGTATATATATGTACAAATATATATGTTATTTGTGTTGTATGTATTCTATATGTATTCATGTATGTACAAGTTTACTTATGTTGTGTATATTTTCATTAGTAATTAGTGAACCTCTGTACACCTCCTTTACAATATTTCTACACCACCCTAAGGTTTACTGGAAGAGAATACCTTGGGCATTAAGTCCGAAGACGTACAAAGTGCATAAAGTCTAATGAATAAATAAATTATTTAACTTATAATTTCACTTGTCACACTACAACCTTTACATCTGATTACTTTAGATCGCGACGACAAAGAAAGAGCGGAACTTTAGGGCAGATTTAATACAAACATTTCTAGGTCAATCTCTTATGAGACTGAAATAAAATGATAAAAAATAATCATAATATAGAAACTTAAAACATCTTGCAAACAGAGCCTTCAATGTTGGAACAGTTATTATTTATAAAAAAATGATTCAAAATTCAAAATAAATCTTGCTGTTCTTTACCTTTTAAAAGTTTACTAATCTATTATAATTATTCTTTTATCTAGTAATTGAAACAAAATTGTTATACAAATAAAATCGAACATAGATAAATTGAAATTAATTCAAAGACAGCTCTTGTTTAATTAATACTTTAGCAATATACGTAAAACTACATATACGAGCCATTTGCATCATTACAATAGCATATCACAGTAATAAGATGGAACCCACAATATCAATTTCACTTTAGTCGGATACCGCATAAAGTAAATATGAAATAACCCTCTCATATGATACGAGTAGAAAGGTAACTCAGGATATTAAATTCCAAACTAGAAAATAACTTTCTTTTCTAACAGATAGTCGATATTACATGCATAGTGCATAGAGTTCTCACCAAGAACTTAATATCCTAAACCAACCGCACCTACAAGTGGTGCACCTGCTTATCGGCGGACAAGGCTCTGTTAAACAAAACATCGCGATCAGCGGCAATACGCTCGCAACCTATTATGTAGGATGAAAACACTCCTTCCGGCTGGAAGGAAGCCAGGCTGGTACTTATACAGAAACCTGGAAGGTCTGCAGATTCTCCATCGGCGTTCCGACCAATATGGCTGCTGGACGAGGTGGCGAAACTCTTTGAAAGAGTTGTCGATGCCCGTATCAGCCAGCACCTGTCGCAGGTGGGTCCCGACTTATTAGATAGTCAATTTGGCTTCCGACAAGGACTTTCAACGCTGCACTCGATTGAACGCGTCCGCTCCTTGTCGGAGGAGGTTTTCTGTCGGGGGGAGTGGTGTTGGCCGTCAGTCTTGACATAGTCAATACTTTTAACTCCCTCCCGTGGGGGGTAATTAGAGAGGCACTGGGGTTTTACCAGTTGCCCCTCTACATGATGGACATCATCGGGGCCTATCTTCGCGGTAGGTCTATATCCTATATGGGTCGGAACGGTGAGGAGCATCAAAGGGAGGTCACATGCGGGGTTCCCCAGGAGGTGGTCTTAGGACCCCTTCTATGGAATCTCGCGTATCAGCGGTCTAGGTCTATGGGTTGCACCTCATAAGACGGATGCCCTGTGGTTTCACAGGAAACGCGGAGGTGCCGTTTCCACCAGTTCGCTTATCAGAGTGAGTAGAACGGAGGTCGAGATCAAACGGCACATCAAGTACCTCGGCCTCACCCTGGACAGCCGCTGGAGCTTCGAGGAGCATTTCGAGCGGATGATCTCACGAGTACAGGGGCTGCTTCCTACAGAGGCTTTGACTTGCCTAATTTAGGGAGTCCGCAAGAGGAAATGCGCCACCTCTACTATGCGGTGCTGCGAACCATGGCCTTCTACGTAGTGCCGATATGGGCCAAACGCGTAGCGGCCTCCTCCCGCTGCCGAGCCAAGCTCAATCAAGCGCAGCAGGTAGCGGCCATTTGGATCGTACAAGGATACCACACCATCTCGTCGGAGGCGTCAACAGTCCTGACACGTTTCCCACCTTTCGATATCCTGGCGGACATGGACGCAAGGGTTTCTGACCAAACTTGCGCTATCCGCCGGGATGAGAACGGGGAAGACCAGACAGGCATTGGCACAGTGGCGTGCGCGGTTGGAACAGCCGTAAAATGCACGCCAACGCACTGTCGGTGCCATTCTGCCCAACCTCGAAGCCTGGATAGGTAGGGAGCGAGGTCGCGTCACCTACCGACTGACACAGATACTCACTGGGCATGGTTGCTTCGGTGAGTATCTGCATAAGATCGGACGCGAGGAGACGGCACAATGCCGCCACTGCGCAGCCGACTGAGACTCCGGCCAGCATACGCTGGAGAACTGCCCAGCGTAGGCATCTGAACGCGGAGTCCTAGTCGATGAAATAGGACGAGACTCGTCACCACCAGCAATCGTTGCTGCCATGCTGGCGGGTAAGGAAAACTGGACCGCAGTGGTCTCTTTCTGCGAAGCTGTTATGCTCCAGAAAGAGACCGCTGAACGGGATCGGGAGAGGGCCGATCCTGAGCGAAGAAGACATCGGCGGTGTTATGAGCCGTCGACGAGACCGCGAACCGCCAGAGAGTGGGAACCTCTGGTGGCGGATTAGTTGTTGCAGTGGGCGATAGGATAATTTGATGCGGCATGGCCACAAAAATGCAATCGAGCCGCAACAAATTATAACAACCGGACTGATAGGTGGAGAAGCCTTTGTGGCCTTCTCAGGATATTGTCTGACTAGGCGCGGCGTTGATTTTGGAGTGGACCTGAAGTGATATGGTCCGGGTCCCCTTCAGAGAAGGTCGCCTGAGACCGGCCACCGGGGTGGTTTTTAGTGGGAACACCACATACTCCTGGCTCCTGTGTCCCCGGGGAGCCGGAGATCCGAAGGGATTTTTCACCCCGTCAACGAAAAAAAAAGGACGAAAACACTCCGAGGAAACAGGCGTGATTTTATAAATGTAGGCAATATTCTGTGAACTCAAAAACTTTCAATAAATGCAATATTATGTTTAGATTTGAATATACATGCCTTGTAAAGGTCGAGTTAGGAAACCCAATAAGATTCCTTGAAGATGGACGTCATGTGTTGTACACACCGCTATGACGTCTTCAACCGCAAATTCCAATAACTTGTTATATGTATCATTTACCTATGAATAATGAGTAGGTTAGTAATTATTTCCCGTTTGTACTTACAATATTAATTGGCCATCAGTCTGATCGTATACATCGTGAGATGCACAACGTTTTGTGTAAATTAAATTGTGTAATATTGTGAAATATCCATGTGCTTAAGATGGCAACGGACGTCATGGTATCTGCTGTCGATGGTGACAACAGCGCTTTTTCACCGACCGAAGCCATGGCTGCTTCAGGGACGGAACTTAATGAAAGTGAATTGATACTAGCATCGAATGACTCTGGGATTTTACTTCTAAACGCTGCAGGAGTTCTTAATACGACAAATAATGAAAGTTTTCCGAACGAAACAAATATAGAAAGTGAATATCTGTTGTTTCAAAAGTTTGTCATAACTGAAATTGTTATGACAACTTTGGAATTAATTGTGTCAGTTCTGGCAGCTACTAAGATGCCCCGTTGGAGGAAAAATTACAGAAATCAAATGCTACTGCAATTAACTTTAGCAAGGTTTATAAAAAGAATTATATTTGTATTCCAGTTTTTAGAATATTACAGTAAGTTGCCATCAACGCCTTTTGTAACTAATATTTTAAGTTGTTTTCAATTTTACATAGATTTTGTTATTGTGATACTAGTGTTCTTTTTTATAAAACATATGTATAATAGTTTGATAATTGTAATTGTAAAAGTAAGTCAGAATGATTTTTTTAAAGTACTCGTTTGTTCATGGTTGATCCCGGTACCTATAAGCACTGCGTTCACTGTACTGATTGCCACCAAAGTTACAGAGCAAAAACTTATATACCTATTAATTTGTAGTATTTTCCGATGGCCTCTGATACTTGTCGGTACAGGGCTTTACCTAGTTATAGTATATAGAGTATTTGCAGACAAAATAAGACAATTTGCTAGTAGTTTAGCAGTGGTTACTTTTTTACTATGTTTGATTTTAAATATTCATCTTTTTTCTAAAGATGTTATAGAACTCTTTTGTCAGGAATCTTTTTCAACAAAATTGATAAGTTATATGTCAGGATTTCTATTGAATCTTCTTATTCTTAGTTTGTACGTTATTTTAATATTATTTAGTATTAACAAAACGCAGGCGTCGAGATCAGAGCTACCTGATTATAGCCTAGCTGAAGCAAAGTGTGAAAATATGTTATCGATTGAAAACGAATGAACAAGATATTGTGCAACATGTATATTATTTATTAGATCAAAAAAATGTAAATATATAATATTATGTAAGTAATTAATAGCATTTTGTAATTTTTTTCTACCTGAAAAGACAGATATCCTTAACTAGTTTGTTTTTTTCTGCCATGTATTCACCTACAATGAAAATATTTGTTTAATTTATACTGACTAAACGCGATACAATTTATTGAGTAGATGTAGTAATATCAACACTTAGTGACATATTTATTTTTTTTTCCTTAAAAAAATCCATAAATAATAATAATTTCATTTTACCAGAATCCATTTGCAACAAATAATACGGTCATTAAAATAGCTAATGAAAGCTTTTAGTGCCATAAAAGATTTAAATGTATTGAGTTTGATTCATTTTACTAAGATATTTTGTGCTTTTCCTCATTATCTAATTAAAGATTTACGTCAATGATGGTGACGTTTATAAAAATCATAAATTCCATGTAAAGATGTAATTTCGATTTTACTATGCTATATTTGCTAGACAAGAAATGGGGTCATCAATTTTTATGGTAAATGTGACATGCTTCTTCTTTTGCTAATAGAAAAAAAAACGACTGCCATTTTAGATCATGAACCATCAACAACATTTAATAGTCCACTGCTTGATATATGCCTATTCCTAGAAAGGAGATTTTGGCTTACTACATCACACTGGCCATACGGATTCATGTTTTTGTCTTACGCTGTCTTATGACATGAATACAGTGGTGACACTACATATTCTTAATTCATCACCACAGGGAATAAAACTGGAAAAAGGCAGTGGCGGAATACAGATGTTGCAAACGTATTTATATAGTTATAAGCCGTGAGTCAAAATGGGGGAATTCTGTCAAACAGGAAAATGTGCTCTGTAAATATTCTAAATATCAAAATTACAGAAGTAGTGTTTTAACTAAAAAGAATAGACTAGGCTCATAAGGATTATTTTAGTTAAATAAAGGGCAAAAATCCTTTAAAATACGAAGATACTTTGGAATTTCTGGGAAAATTGACAGCTAAGTATTGGACGTTCGACGAAAGAGGTTTTCAACTAAAGTGTTATTCTGAGAACAAAAGTTTGACAGATATATGACAACGTTGAGTAAATACATTTCAGGAAAAGCCCTTTTAAGTTTTTTAATGTTTTAATTACTTTCAATATAAGGATATGACGGCCTGACTTCACATTAAGAAACAAACGAAGTCTTTGTTATCAATTTGAATTATATACTCCATAAACAACGTTGAGATATGTGAAGACCTTGACTGCACTCATTTTAACTAGGCATATTATATTACAATTATTTGAAACCAAAAATTCAATCCCAATCAAATCAAATCATCACTATCAAGCCAAATATAAAGCTAACCTCAAAGGTAACTATTAGCCAATGAATAGTTCGACTATTAATCTCCCAGAATAGCCCAAAATCCTAAGATATAAAATTGACAGTCACTGAATATATGCATAAAAAGTTTATTTGGGTACGAAGATTAGAATTAGAAGAAGTTAAAAATAAATCTAAAATTGGTTAAAATTGTTAATAAGATAGTGATTTTAAAATAGTTTGGCTATAGTAAAAAATATATTATATTTTTAAAATATTTGTAGAGATAAATTAAAATGTAGTAAATTATAAATGTAAATTAAATTAGACTTAAAAATTGTAGGTTGAGATCTGCATCTTTTACACCACTCTTAACATTTTGTAACACTGGTGGGTAATCCCATTATCGCAATAGTAAAAAAAAATGTTTTCTCCTTTTTCTTTTTAAAAAAAACAACTTACACACTAGGAATATATCCTATATCGCAGGTGACATACTTATACATAGGTGGCATACATGACCAAGGCACAAAGAACACCAATACTCAAATCAATGGTTTGTGCACAACACCAAGTGTCGTCCCATGTGTGGATCGAAATCACCAGTGCAGTAAGAAGCAGTGACGTGATCACTTAAATATCTACGTCATTCATTCTGTTACGGATTGCATTTTCATTGTATTTGTTTATTTATAAACTTTATGTAAATTAAATGAAAAAATTGAATACATTTAAAAGTAACTTTTAAATGTCCGTTGTCGCAGCATAAGCTGTTGCATAATACATAAATATATATTTAGGTGTGACATGATTTCAAATTAGAGTTATTGCCTCATTTAGTGATTCCTTCACGGTAGAGCTGGATTTTTTATAATCACTAAGATCTTACTGTGTATTCTGCATAGACACACATACAGCACTGCACTTCGTGATTACGTATCACGTTTACAAGAGTAGGCTCGTGCTGTGAAATAAATAATTTGTAATAAGTTCTAAAAAAATATTGCAATATTGTTCACTTAATATTAATTTGACACTCCTCACATATAATCACCTGATTTCAAACTAGGTAAAAAAAACTGCTGAGAAACATGTTCACTTAGTAGTAAGTAAATACATATTGGAAGACAACATCATTACAAAGAGAAGGAAAACTTGAAACAAACACTATTGCAACCCGTCTGGCTAGTGTAGTAGGCCAAAACCTGCGCAAAAAAAAAGCAGTGAACTGTAAAAGGCTGTGAATAATTGATGATTGATAAAATACATATTTAGTATCTACGAGCTGACCATGTGAATTTCGTGCCGTGATATTTTTCTGTCGTCAACAGTCCTGTTTCTCATTCGCATACTCACTTTGCTGAGATTTTTAAGTATTTGCAATTATTTAATCAAATATTTTTTTCATACCATACTTTTTCTGACAATAACGAACACATGAAAAAAAGATTTGTCCCGTTTGGTGCACTCGTTTGGAAGTTATACGCGTGCAAACATTGCAGTGATTCATTTTGTTTATATATATTAGATTTGTAAAGTACACGAAAGGTACAGAAGAAATGAGCATATTTGCCAAAAAATAATTTTCCTGTATGGGAATGGAACCTATTATCTTGGGTCGGGATATAGGCCAGTAGAATATTCCAGGATATATTTTCTGTAACAAGTAGCACAAAAAGAACATCTGCGTCTTGGTTTCCAGTTTCAAGTAAAAAAATAACAATTATTTTGAAATATCTAATTCAACCTAGAATTCTATGTTTAGTTCTGCCTCGCTAGTCGCCTGGTTAGCGTATACGACTGTCGATCAAGGTCATGGATTCAGTTACCGGGTCGGGCCAAAGTTATTATTGAGGTTATCTAATTGTAGAAATGCTTGATGAAAACCCAGAGTTTGGAAGTTGGGGTCTTAACCCCCGTGCCTAAAAGTGTATTTAAAGCCGTTAGTCCTGCGCCTGATCTCTCTCCGGTCGCATTGTATAAATAAATAAATTAATAATAAATAAATACTTCAGACATTTTACACACAACGCCATCTAGTTTCAAACTAAGCAGAACTTGTACTCTGATTGACTGATAGAAGACCTAAATGTTTTTTTATAAATACATATTATACATGTTATACATAGAAAACATCCAAATTTGAAAACAAATATTTACATACAAACGTTTAGTCCGACCTGGAAATCGAACACGAGACTTCAAACACTAGAGTCGCTTTTGCTATGACTACGTCATCTAGGCAGTCAAGCCGTTTTATCCGGATTGTAAGGATGAAGAAATTCTTTTAGAATTTCTATTGTGGACATAATATTTACTAACACAGATAGACAAACAAAACGATTTCCGCCATCAATATTTAATAATGTAAAATATGAGATATGCAAAAACTAATTTGTTACAGCGAGCAATCGAGGGCCTGCGCCGGCGCCGAGCGCCAGTCGTATATTTACCCCGACGCTAATTTCATGTCTATCGCGCCCTTGTCAGTTGCACCCCTCATATCACGTGTGCTTACTTTTATGTTTAAAGTTGTCCAAAAACTATCCTAGTTCTATCATATAATCTTTAGTTCATTTCTCCTTTTAATTTACTCTTATGCTTTCTGTCAATTCTTTCATGTGTGGTTTTAAATTGTTTCTTATATATATTATATATATAATATAATATGTCATAAGAAGACTATTTGTTCCTCCAAACCACCTAAGTTATATCTAATTCAGAAAACTAATCACATAGAGAGTGTTTACTCCACACCCCTATACGCATCATAAGAACGACGCGTCGTAACAAAATACCTAATATTTGTTTGCTAAATTAAGTTGATCATGGTACGAGCAAATTTCAGTAAGATTTGAACATAAACACAACACCAGAATACTTAATACTAACTTGGAAACTTTCTATTATACAAGTTTGTGTTATACTTTGGGATTAGGGATGTTACCTCGCCCCTTTAATATTGTGTAAAGATTAAAAGAAACACAAAGCACCTGGACCTTTGAATCTATTTAATTATCAGCGGTTAGCAACCAAAACTACAGACTCAACTATTTAGGTTAAACAAGTGATAGAATTGAATCAATCGTATGCTTATTAAACTTTTTATAGTATTATATTAAAGTTTGAGGTTATTTTAATTTGGTTGTTTATTTTAACACATTTATAGATATGTAAGAGGTATAAGCCGATGTGCCAGATTTTAAGTGTAAGTATTTCAATACACTGTTGGTATTTAAATATTTACAATTCCCACCTGGATTTGAAAAAGAATTTGTTAAGTTAATGTATTAAGAGTTTAAAGGAAGATTACTAAACTTACAAGTCTTCGAACGGACAACTAGAGCACAGATATAAATTAGGTAAACGTATTTGCGTCGTTGAAAAATGAATGTTAAAAAAATGTATTTGTGTATAAAGAAATGTACGTACCAGATAGGTCGTGTACTACAAAGATATTACTAAAACGTATCCGTGACCAGCAACAATGCAAGGCCTAACGAATGAGGAAATACTAAAAACTGTTTGTTAGATATATAAATTAAATAGCCTGTCGGACGTAAGCCTCTCTTTCGAAAGCAGATTTAGTGCAATGTTATTAGAGGTATGCTTTATAAAGTTCTCGCTTTACCTTTTAACACGTGAGTATGACATTGTGCTATTCGATGATGATGGTCACCAAAATACTGCAATATCTATGGGTACAAAATCATAATATTACCCACGATTATATACAATCTAGTATTTTTCATAGAAAAAAATTGATACAAACCACCAGCCAGATCTATTATGTTTTGTATTAACCGATGCACAAGCCGACAACTGACCATTGGTTTAATAAAATACTCTGCGTTTAAAATCGTAATCAATCTCTCATTTAGTAAATGCAGATGTTATTGTAGCAATTATCAAAATAACCTATTTATTATTTTCTTTTCGATTAAAGTTTTAGCTCTAAATAAATTCGTAGCCGACACATAAAAGGTGATCTCAAAAACAACTTATTACGTATATTACGTTTACTCGAATTTTAGATAACATTATTACAACACAATAAAAACAACACTTCTTTAGCGCAATGATCTTCCGTATCAAAATACGCTAACTCTTGAAATATTAAATGTATGTATAGCTAACTCGCGTTAAATAAAAATTATAAATAATTTAAAAAAAATAATAATGAATAAATTAACTATTAAGGTTAACAAATTTCGAATCAGTATCATAATTAATGTTAAAGTTATCACGGTTTTGCCTTCAATTGTCTCTACCACACTTTAATGAGTTAGCGTAGTATTAAAGGCTCCAGGAGTTGGCAGACCTCCGCGCGGCCTGTACTCGTGCCCGGAGGTCCTACACCCGTAGTCGGCGGCGACACCGCGTAGACGGCGAGGAGGATCAGCTTCATGAGGAGTACCGAGAGGCGCGGAAAACTCTGAAGCTGGCCATCAGCCGCGCCAAAGAAGTGAAGAGGAAGGAGATGCTGGAGGGTCTCGATCGTGACCCCTGGGGTCGCCCTTATCGTGCGGCGCGACAAAAGCTCCGCGCGTCGGGCCCCCCCCCTTACAGAGACCCTCCAGCCCAGCTTCCTGCGGGAAATGGTCGAAGGCCTATTCCCGCAGCGGGTGGATCACACACCCCCGTCGATGGTCTTCATGGCCGGAGACGACGGGGGAAACGAGGACAATGTTCCGCCCGTCAGGGAATCGGAGGTGGGGGCGGTTGTTCTACGGATCCGCTCTAAGAACACCGCCCCTGGGCCAGACGGGATACCTGCCCGTGTGCTGGCCCGTGCCCTCGAACACATGTCGGACCACCTCAGGGAGATCTTGGACGCTAGCTTGTCGTCCAGACGCTTCCCTGAGTGCTGGAAAAGCGGGAAGCTGGTCCTATTAAGGAAGCCGGGACGGCCTGCCGATTCGGTGGCGGCCTATAGGCCCATTGTGCTGCTGGACGAGGCGGGTAAACTGTTTGAGAGGATACTCTCTGCCCGCATCGTCTGGCACCTCTGCGAGGTGGGCCCCGATCTGTCGGACGCCCAATTTGGTTTTCGGGCGGGGCGTTCGACGGTCGATGCTGTGCTGCGCCTGAGGGCCGCTGTGGCGGCGTGCTGTTGGCGGTGTCGTTGGACAACGCCAACGCATTTAATAGTCTGCCATTTAGCTGCATCAGGGAAGCACTCCACTACCACGGGGTGCCAGAGTACCTGAGGCGGCTTGTGGCAGACTATCTTGAGGAGCGTACCGTCGTGTACGAGGACCGAGATGGTATTCTGAGGCGGCGGCACATGTCGTGCGGTGTTCCACAGGGGTCCTCGTCCTCGGACCACTCCTGTGGAATATGGGATACGACTGGGCCCTTCGAGGTCGTCTTCTCCCCGGGCTGGGCGTAATTTGTTACGCCGATGACACATTGGTCACGGCCCGGGGGGCGAACTTTCAAGAGGCCTGGCAACCGTGGGAGTCTCTTTGGTGGTCGGGCGCATTGAGGCGCTGGGTTTACGAGTGGCCCTAGATAAGACGGAAGCCCTTTTGTTTCATGGGCCCCGTCGTGGTCCGCCCCCCGGCGCCTCCATCGTAGTCAATTCGGTCCTCGTACCGATTAAGGCCCAGATGAAGTATCTGGGCCTGATCCTCGACGGCAGGTGGCTCTTCGACGAGCACTTCCGACAGCTTACTCCAAAGCTGGTCGGCGCTGCTTCTGCTCTTGGGCGACTTTTGCCCAATTTGGGTGGAGCCAGCGTCGCGACGAGACGGCTATACACGGGGGTTGTTCGGTCAATGGCACTGTATGGTGCACCGGTGTGGGCGGCGGCTCTGACCGCCCAGAATAGGGCTCGCCTCTGGCGCCCTCAGAGGATATTGGCGGTTAGAGCCATACGCGGTTACCGCACCGTATCGACGGAGGCGGCGTGCGCGTTGGCCGGAACCCCCCCGTGGGATTTGGTGGCGGAAGTGCTCGCTGAAGTTTATCGGCGAACGGCAGACTTTCGGGTGGGTAGCGGCATTCGGCCCCCGCCCGAAGAGATACGCGAGTGGCGAGAGGCCGCTCGTCGAGCCACGATAGCTCGTTGGTCGTCCCGGCTGGAGGCTCCACGTGCTGGCTTTGCCGCCGTGGAGGCTCTCCAGCCGGTCATCGCCGAGTGGGCAGGACGGCAGCACGGGACCCTTTCCTTCCGACTGACGCAGATTCTTTCCGGGCACGGTTGCCTCGGGAAGTATCTGCACTCGGTCGCCAGGAGGGAATTGAGTCCCGCCTGTCACCACTGCGACTGCAGTGAGGACTCGGCTCAGCACACGCTAGCGGTTTGTTCCGCCTGGGCGGCGCAGAGTGGGGTCCTCACTGCAGTTATTGGAGGAGATCTCTCGCTACCGGCCGTAATACGCTCCATGGTCGGTAGCGACAGTTGTTTTACCGCGGTCGCAACCTTCTGCGAAGACGTAATTTCGCGGAAGGAGGCGGCGGAGAAGGCCCGGGAGGACAATATCCACTCGGACCCAATTCGCCGACGGCGAGCCGGGCGGCGGAGGCGCGAATACCAGCGCCTCATGCCGCCTTGAGTGTGGCCGCGGGTGGACGGGACGGGTTTTCCCCTCCATCCGCTACAATGGCCAGCCGCGAGGAGGCGACGTCCGCGTGTGCTGTACGTCGCCTAAAATAGAAAGTTTACCCATAGATGGTGCCTGCATTAGCGAGCAGGCGCTGGGAGGGATCTGCATGTCGTAATAGCAGCGGTTCCTGGATCCCTCCTATCTCAGGCGCAGAGTGGCACACCGTGTGGTTTTAGTCGGTCCGATTCCGACACACCACCCCGCCGTAAACCCCGGTGGGGTGACGGCCCGAGGGGGTTTCCACACGTTAAAAAAAAAAAGAAAAAAAGTATTAAAGGCTGACTATTGTTGACTAGTTGTAGTTTTAGTAGTAGTTGGAGTGTGACTATTTTTATAGTACATTAGCTACCGTAAAACATGTTACTTTTAGAGTTATATAGATTTACATTTACAAGTGAGTACACAATATTGTCTGCGGGGTATATTTGCAAAACAAAAAATTACTTAATGTTACATTTACGTTCCAAATGCAATATTGTTTATTTAAAATAACTCAGCAAACCACAGCATAGATTATAATATCTCTCGTCACTGTCCGTGATATTTTTCAGGCCATAAAGATTATTTTGATCTTAGTTGTATTGATCAGAAGCAAACAGTGACCCGGTTTAATTTCCAATAGCACTCTTAGGCAAAATAAACAGCATGATGGTTCGAAATATCAGATATCACAAAAGTATTTAAAAAAGGTTTTGTTGGAAATATTTATAAAATAAAAACAATCAGTTACTTTAATACTTTTAAACCATTTCACGTATAGGCAAGCGGTAAGTATGCAACTAAAATACATCATACTTACAGGTTGTCCATTTGTAAATGTACATTCATTAAGGTGTTATTAGTAAATTGGGTATTTGCATGATTTTCCAATCCATTAAATAGTTATGTCTTATTATTTTTAAATTTTTTTTTTTTATTTATAAACATTTAAACTATTTAACAATAAAAAAATTGTTAAAATTTAAACGTATAGGTAGCTCCCTCTTGCGTATGTGACGTCATTGTGCATATTCCATTTAAATTTGTTATTTACGCTACTTTCAGTAAATTTTAATCTTAATGATAAAATATAACTAAACTCACTTTAAATAAAAACCAACTTAAAATTTTTTTCAATAATTTATCATTCGTCGTTTATCATGCATTCAAATGACACGCCAATAATATGCACAATGACGTCAGACCAATCACATCACGTTTCACATCACGTGATTTTTACATCATATTTGACCACTTTTATTTATTTATTTATTTAAAAATTATTTGTAAAAATTAAATTTTAATCTTACGTAGGTATTTTATGTGTATCAAAGAATTTATTAACTGAACTTTATTTGAAAAATCATTTTCATGCAAATACCCAATTGTTAGTTTGAATATGACCATAAACACAAAAGTTTACAGCACTATATTTACGGTATTGCCATTTAAATAATTTGTTGCTTATTCTACCACTGCTGTGCTGATTAACGGTGATTGCAGAAATTTTACTTATTACACTTATAAGATAGTGATTCAAGTGTATTTTTTTCTCTAAATCTTGATCTGTAGAAATATTACGTACCAAAATATAATTAGGTAAATGTCTTTACTTATTTTGAATATCTGACATGTCAAGGTGTCAGCCTCGCTTTCTGCAAAAAAATGATTCTGAACTTAAATTTGAATTAGCTTTTGTTTGAGATTACGATTGGGTATGTAACCCTTCTTTTGATCTATGAAAGTAGCCCTAATTTTTTGTGTAGAGTCCAGACAAATTGTCTGAAAAATTTCTCGATAATCGTTTCATGAAAGGACTTGAATTCTAAATGAAAACAAACTCACATCAGCTTCATGTTTAGTATCAGTTAGGGTCTCAAACTGTTCTAAAACAACAATCTGTCTGAATTTGTTGCATTTTTAATATTCCTAGCGAAATGAATCTTTATTACGACGTCGTGTCGTCCAATACAAGCCTTTAATCGAGCCAGAGATAAGTTTCATGCAAGTCATGTTTTAATAAATTATCTGTGTCAATATCGTTCTTTATCTGATAGCACTCTGTTTTCACTATCGTACATTATGCTAAAAGAGTTAATTTTATATTATATTTTTATACCAAATTAGGATCATAAGAATGGTAAATGAAATAAAAAACGGAAATAAATAAAACTAATATAAAAGTTAAACTAGTACAAATTTAATTTAGGATCACAATAATAGAATACAGGTTAATTTAAATTTTACAATATCACCTCGAGTTATTTAAGGAGCAAGGTGTGCACATCCAGAAATCGATAAAGAAATTAAATGCAATTCTAATTCTAACCCCAACAAATAATCAGAAATTTGTGCATGATTTTACAACATCTATGTCACAAACTGAATCTAAAACTGAATAAATCTGTTCATGTGTCGTCGTGAGTTTCATCTCGTAGATGTATATTGCATCACCGACCTTCTACACCCAACTATTATAAACGTATACGTCCTACATATACGCAACTAATGTTACAATAATTATTACATTTTACTTATTGCATTCTAAAGACAAAAACAATCCATTAAAATCCATTGAATATAGAAACTGAAAAAAGAATTATAAAATTAATAATTATTTAACAAACATTAAAATTTCCCATGAATATCTACAACGTTTATGCAGCGACAGGTAATCAAAGACCATCATTGGAAGCTCATGATTTAACAACTTTATTTACAGAAATGTTAAAGACAAGCTATATTGTTAACTAACAAGTTTCTTATGTGTTACAAAATATTGAGATTGGAAATGGACGGAGAGCGGTACGAGGGCGCTACGTGTGCGTTGGACCGCAGCGCGACCGCCATCTTTGTCTGCGCTCGCTCTAATCGCAACTGCATGCGCAGCGCTTAACGCGCTTTTCACTCTTCAATACAGCATCCACGCTACGAACAGAACGTGGCTGCAAATCTGTAATAAATACAAAATTTATAAGTATAAAAAGTTTTAGTAGAACTTTATATGTTATTGAGTTAAATATTTTAACCTAGGTGCACTTTTAAGCCACAGACTACCGTGTTTACCTTATTAAAAGATATTGTGTTGTTTTAAAACTATATTAATAAACGAGCGGGTCGAAATTGTAACTCGTTTCTATTCCTTGTCTCCAACAAATACTTTGTCACGCAGCAGCGATTTTCATTAATTCGCCACGGAAAATACATCAAACTTAGGGACCCTAAATTTATAATGTAATGAGAAGGCCATCATAAATTTATGATGAAACTTCTCTGATTTTCTCAAGCACATGACGTTTATTTGTCGTAAATTTACAAAACAAACTTAGTAGTTGTTAATTGTTTCGCTTGTCTTCCAGTAATAATTATAAAGTATCGCAATTAAAAACTATTTTTAACAATTTGGAACAATGATACTGTTTTAAAAAAAATAGTTCATATGTAAGGCTAATCGCTATGAACTCATGGTTCAAACTGTAACCACTACTACCCTATACTTTAACTTGTTTTTTGATTATACCATTAACTAGACATACGTTGGCTAGTTTCATTCTTTGACGTTTATTCAACCTAAACATGTCAACTATGAACGAAAGATGACATACATCCACATACATGTCATTTGCTCGTAAAAACCCTGCACGCGTATTGACGAAGCTTAGGGCCTTAGATTCGACACACAAGAACGGAACAACGTTACAACTTGTAATCAAGTTTATGGATGAAATAATATGTGGCATTCCTACACAAAGGTTTATAGATCCTCCTTTGTATAATCAAAAGAACAACGCCGGTGAGTTTTTATTGCTGGTTGTAAATTAATATTTAGAAGGAAATTTTGACGATCCGAGACCTAGAAAAAATAATGACTTTTAGCCTGTTTTGTTTCCTTTGAAACAAAAGTAAATAAAAAAATATACTTCAGTTTATGTATGATGTAGTATGTTGTACTTATTAATGTTTTAATGCTTTTAACACGTTTTTATTAACTTGGTATGTACCTATGTAACGTAATCTCTGAATGTAATTTTCACCTCTTTGAAAACGATGAATTGGTTTGAAATGTTATATACTTATCGAGGACCGATGGTAATGCAATAATTTGAATAGTTTGTCCCTATATCCTTACCAGTAGATATCTTTAAGATTAATGATTTTTTTACCACGCTGTTATTAAATACGTATGTATCTATGTAACAATATCTATAAACGTGATTTTCACGTTTGGAACAGATGGTTCTTAATTAGTTAAACCAATGTCGATACAGTTCCCTGCTAAATACAGCTACAATACCGCTGAAAGACGAATGTTGCTATTGATTCTGAGTTGGGCATCAACTGTCCGCAAAATGCAAGGCTGTACGATTCATCATGCAGTTATTTAACTAGTTTCTCGATTGTTTGTTTCTGGACAAGCTTGAAGTTTAAAGAACTTGATTGCTCGAAATTGACAGGGAAAGTCTCATGTAACGATTATGCATTAGATAAAAGGGCTAAATTATGAAATCATTCACAAAACAACGCAGTAATCAATTTTCAAAAATATAACATCATAAAGTCGATTATTCGTTGATTAGTAAATAATCAGGAATAAATCACAGTTCAAATAAGACTCATTTTTAAAGATAATTAAATAAAAAAGTCGAAAATCAATAATAATTTAACAAGCTGAAAATCGAGATTTCATAGAATATCAAAATAAAAATTAAAAATAAATTTTCAATAAATTTAGATTAAGGATAATGTAGCTCGTAAAAAAATTATTTCATTGTAAAAAGCGTGAGGTGCGTGATGCCAATTGTTATAAATATTTTATTGTCAAAAGTTGGTAAAAGTAGTCATTTTGTAAGTATGTTAAAAAGCATCCCACTTCCTAATAAACTACTATTTATTAGGAATTGTTGTTCGAGTCAGGTGACTTAAAACAACTTCGAAATGGAAAGTTAAAAGTAAACCAGGTATGTCTTCTGTTACGTGTCCTTTAGGACGCAGGTTTATTGGAAACGTGACCAATCACTTGCGTTATTTTGCGGTAGACACTTAGTCTAGTCATTCATGTAAAGAAACCTACGTACTCTTATTTAGTAGAAATCTTTTTTAGTATAATTTCAGCAAGTTTCTAAGGACACATAATACCTATATGTATGTATAAAGATATTACATTGTATTATTGATTGACGATTATATAAGCTTAAATTAGCTATTTCTTTATTTATTTTTTTTGAAGAATTTTGTACCTTACCATCCCTCTTTTTGTTAAAAGTATCAAATTAGAGGTACTCACGATGATTTTATTTAAAAAATACTAACAGAAACCGACAGTACCTACAATTGCCCCGTTGCCAACATATTAGCTTATAGCTACATATTTGACTTGAAAAATGTAAAGAAAGTCATGAAAATGTTCTATCACGATTAAATTAGATCTGTTAGTTTAAGATAGACAGTCACCCAACTTTTAAAATATACCGCAAACTTTTATACGAAATACAAAGTTCTTTTAAAAACATAATATGTCTCTTAGGATTGAGCAGTCTAACATAAAATTCACTGTGGTGTTCGCAAATTTTGAACAAGTTAAAAAATGTCTTAAGTTTAATTTAGGAGAAGAAATGCCAAATTGTGTTCAGAGTTAATTTATAGCGGATCGAATTTAATTAACGAACAATAAGATTGAACATACCTATTAATTAATTATTTTTTGGGGAATCTTGCTATAGTTTATGCTAATAAGAATTGCACATAAGAATGTTTGAGATACAGCAGAAAAGAATAAGTTTCTTATTGAATACTTTCTTTTATATCTACTAATTATTTTATTTTACGTCGTATTTTCTGCTTGTTAGGTTGTTTATAAGATATAGGTACTTACAGTGTGGCCTCTCATCGACGGATAGGTCTTGAGGCAGCAGAAGTGTGCGCTGTGCACGTGGTGCCTGAAGCATTTCTGGGCGCATATCTTCAGGTTGTTGTTGCTGTTGATGCTCCTCAGCTTGCGCACGTGCCTCTGCCTCGGCTTCTGCTTCTGCTGCTGCGGCCAGCGTGTTCACGATTGTCTTCACCTGTGATAATATCAACTATGCTACATTCTTCTACAGATAAATTATCAACAAAAATGAATGGTGTCGTGGGACACCAGGTAGGAACGAAGTTCCTTCGGATAATGTGGAATCGACACAATTTGCAAAAAAAATCGTGCTCAATTTTATGTAGGTTTTCTTGATTTTTCTCTTAAATTTTGCTGATTAGTTTTTATTTAAGTACAAGAAAGTATTTAGGAAATTCAGTATTTTAGGAAATAAAATAATAAATTCCTTAAAATAATAAAATAATAAATTCCTTAAAATAAAAAAAAACATCGTAATTCAAATTTCAACTGAAATAACAAAAAAATATGTATCTTTATTTTTTTTGTCAACATTATTATTAATTAAAAATTACATAGAAATAGAAAAATAGAAAAAAATAATAAAAATTAACGGTTTTATTCACGCACTTTTTTCCACAGATTTATTCCACACACTTTTTCCACGGATTTTTTCTTACGGTTTTACTATCACATTTTTTTCAATTCGGTCCCGCAGCGAAATCCCTATCCCCTCCAAGCCTGCCGTAAGGAACTTCGTTCCAATAAATAATTTCAATGAAGTAAACGGTAATTTACTTCTAAAACTCAAACAATCATACTTATAAACTTTTTGGTATGTAATGTCGCGTCATTTATAAAAGAACTTATAAGAATTCTATTTGTAAAGTTGCAATACCTGGCAAATATACCAATTTGACTGAAAGTTTACAAGGAACCGTTTATGCAATCCACCGAGCCGCAGATCCTCTTAAATCAGCTGTTATGTTTTAAAAGATAACAATCAAGAATCAAAATAGAACCAATTAAACCAACGAAGTACCATAACTTCAATAAAAGCTTTATAAATAATTCAAAAGATATAATCTTTGTAACCCGAACACCGACTTCTAATAGCAGAAAGCTGAATATTTAAAACTTAGTATAACAGGTAAGAAATTTTTGATGCCAAGTTTTCTATTTAACTAAAAGCAGTAAATTAAAAGAAGGAGCAGTTTCTATGACGATCAGACCTACTATCTCGTAAGGGTATGACAGAAAACCTCCAAAGGGAAAGAATAGGACGCATTAAGACGTCGAACGACCTGACTAACGTATGTATTAGTACTGACGGCCACGTTATGGAGACTCATTGATGTTGTTCAGTTTGTGTGTTAGCGCTCACTCCGTAAATGTTAATATTTTTCCTTTGTTTATAGAAGATTATTCAATGAACCAAAATAATTAATAAATTGAATTTAATACACGTTCCATTAGAATTTAGTCCACGCCTCGCACTGTGCTTTTATTGAATAAAACGCTCTTATTTAATTAAACTCATTTTATTGATTGATTTAAAGCATTGGATTACAAACTTACAAGAATTGTTTTGAGGTTTATAACATTGATTACTAGATCTTACTTTTATCAACGTATACATACCAAACAAATGTGTGGTAGGTATCCGACGATACAAAACATTTTCAAAAATATCTAATATTTAATTTATAGGCACATAACCTAATATAACCGTACTAATAGCAAGGTATTAGAGAGGATATCACCGATTAATACCACATCAACCACCATGTCTATATTATAAGAGGTGGAATATACCTTGAACTTTAGATCGTTGATATGTCTAGATAAACTGGTAATCCAATAAAAGCGCCGAAAAATATGATGTCCAACAAGTGACCATTGGTCACACATATCTGTGGATGTGTTATTTTGTTGGCGCCATACACCATTACGACGGCTACTGAGAATAACATAGTTGTCACGCTTAATAAAGTTGGCCCATTTGTTTAAGTTGTTTTATAGTGCGACACTCCATCTAGACATTTAATGATCTAAGCTGTGAATATTAAACAGTTTCAGTTTGGTTGAATTATCTTATAGAGCTGGGCCCCAATTCTATGACACTCTATTAGCGATTCATGACTAAAGGAAATCACTCAATAAATGTTTTTTGTCAATCAAATGACACTCAGGTGTCTTTAAACCAGACGTATTTATCTTCTTTCGAAAAAGTATTCTTAAAACTTTTGCAAGTAACATAAAAAACTACAACTCTTGTAGAAACTAAAATGAATTTAGCCTTGATCTTTGCATCAGTTTTCAGATATAATAAAGCTTTTACCTTAATTTTCAGACAGTTAAAAGAATATTGTTAAGTGTGTAAAACAATACCAGCATCTAATGTACCTCAGAAAGGGACTTAAAATGCTCTCTGAGGCATGCATAGGGTTAAGTGTTATAAATACGAAAGATGCCCTTGTGTATATAAAGGTGTCAGGTACACGTTTAGATACACAAGGGGCTTTTATTGACATAAAATATCATGTTAAGTAAGTATACGAATAAGAGCAAAAGCCCCTGAATATCTCTCATAGAATAATGTAAACCGAAAACACGCCATATGTGTGTGTTATATAAACTATAATGACTAAATAAATAATGTGAAGCAAATTAAATGTAAGGTAAAACGGCGTCAAAGTGTAATTGACAAATTCAAATAAAAACTGATGTTAAAACCATTCGTTGACTTTTACATAGATGAACCAAGCTACAGCACAAAAATAGGCTGGCTCCAACGAGGTGATAAAAAAAGGTTAATGTTTTTGTAAAAGTAAAATATCAAGTAGGTAAAGTAAGAAAGAAAAACATAATTTATTCACAAATTAAAAATTACTCGTGGCCGTCAACAGTATTTTTTTATTTAATTAGCGTGCGAAAATGTGCGTGGGAAAGTATGCCTCTCCTTTGTCAATTTAAATGAGAACGCTCTGAAGTGTAGACTTCATTGATATCTACAGTTTATTTTTAAGTATAAAATGCCTCGTTGACATATTATTACCATCTTTACACGTGTCTCCACCTGCGTGTATGTCGGTTATATTATGACGTACAGAATTGGCGTGAGCCAACAACTTTCGTTGTGTTTCGTAACTGTACTTCGTAACTATATAAACTATTTCTAACTTTCTTATCACTGATAATTCTCACAACAGACAGTCTTCGAATTTAACATTTACATGGATCGTAGAAACATAACTTGAGTTCTCATTAACATGTAAACTTCTAACAGAAGTTGATGCGTTAATGTTGTGATCCGTGCAATTATTTATCGCAACATACATTAATTAATGAAAATTTCATATTCGTTAGCGATTTCTAGATCTTATTTAGTTCAAAGTATATTTTAAAATGTGAACACATAATTCCTATTTAGCCAAAAACCTGTGAGCAGGAAAGATGGCTGAATATACCATATTAATACAGTTGTTGTTCAAAACAAAACTTTTTCAACCTGCCAAAGACACGTTTCGTTTTCCTCTTTATTTAATCGGCATCAAACTGCGCACGTTCATTTACACTAATTAATCAATATTCTCTGCGGTTGGTAGCAGCCGCAGAGTATATTCCTCTTCGCGTCTGCCTCTATTTTATATTTTATAACAAGCTATATTGTTATGAATCAGGGTGGCTAAGCTTACGTACCTTACTTATAATGTGAATAATATAGAACACGCAATTCAATTATAAATCAAAACAAGTTAATCAGCATGGTGTCACTTCTTAATTGAATTGAATGAATTACAGTATCTTTCATGTGTGGTTTAGAGCGGGATACTAAGGGCGAGATTAGACTGAATACACGCCCTTCGATTTAATTAAGGCGATGACACATTTGTGACGTGTATTATTATTATTTTTTTTAGTAATAATTATTTGCATGATTATACAATGCACTAGATGCATAACAGGATCAGCAATAAAAACATCTGTATCAGAGAACGACAACAGGAAAACGTTTAAAACGTAATTATATTTAATAAACATCTGGAATTTTAGATATAAAGAACAATAAGAATCACAGATTTCTCCTTACAGGAACAGCATTATTAAAAATTTGTTACGATTTGGATTCACCAAATTTTGCAGTAGGCAAGGGATGTGTGAAACGTGTCCAATGTGCTGTGATTGAATATTTCAAGGTCAAACTTAGAGTGCATTTAACCATAGTGATGAGACAGGGTTAGAACGTTGACCAGTTTTGGTTGACTCAAAATATTTTATTTTTATTTAATATTATTTAGAAAAACAAAAATGTGTACAAAAATTGTGTTTATATATTTCACTGATTTTTATGAATATGCTTAATAAAAACATGTTTCATATAATACTTTGGATCCGTCCCTTTGGATAATCGGCATCCAGATGTCGACGACGTCTATAAATTTATCACGTTACGAGTACATAAATTTGTAAAAATTTTCATTTCTAAACCAATGTAATTAGTTAAATAAATTATTATTATATCCTACTGTTTTGGATGGGCAACTTGGTAAACCTTTAACATAATTCTTCAACATAATTATATTCTTACAAATAAAAAAAATTAAACCACGAGCAAACAAATATCGACTTGGGCATTACGATTAAGACAAGTATTATAATTTACATGATGAGCAGAAGGAACATTTCAAAAAAACATCAAAGAATATACATTAATTCATTAATATAAGTTGAACTCTCGTTGTTTAATGATAAAAATAGAATGTACATACCGGTGAAATGTTTAAAAAAATTACGTCATATTTAAAAAAAATCTAAGCTGACTTGCCACACCATTTTACTGCACAGGAAGCTATTTGTAATGTATTATGGATACAAAATTATTTTCAAATTGTCAAGAACTCGTGTCGATGTTGTGATTCTTAGCGTCAATTCATACGATAGCTACAGCAAGCATATGTTGGGCACGTATGTGGCCCTATTTACGGCATCCATTAGGGGGTGTTCTGTGGTAACAGTAGTACAACAGATTTTACAGAATTACACACTGGTTTCCAAGTTGAGCGTTTCTTGAATTTTGGTAAACCATCTGTTCAATAATTGTGTACAAAAGCGTACTTACAGTCGTTACACTAATAGGTTTCTATTCTAATGTACAACTAAAAATCATTTCCAAGAACTCCTAACATATAATATTTTACATATTCCGTTCTGTTCCATAAAATTATTAAAATTGCACTATTTAAGTCCGACTTTCATTATTGAATAACTTAGGAACGGAATTTAAGCAAGTGCTTATGGCAGCGCGTAATTCAGTACTAGGGTGCAATTACCTGTGGTTTAATGAAGACAACAATATAGTTTATGTATTCATTACTATACGTACTTTCATTTTATTATATTCTGCATCTTTTAATCAATATTGTAATGGGGTGTTATAACTTTAGTATACAATAACGTTTTTATGTCACTTGCGTTTATGGTCATTACTCCGTTTCTTAATAGTATATGAAGATCCTCCAAGAATACGCTATCCAATATAAAGTAGTTATTCTAATCTGACGGATAATTCCAGAGATTAGTAGAAAAAAAACAAAGGAACTCTAGTATTTGGGATACAAGCGATTGTAAACATTCGAAAATATTCCTCACTCATGCCCAGTAAGTGCAAGAAAGCAAGTTCTAAAGCATCCTTTAAAATATTTAACCTTTTTTTTTAAATATTAATCAAATAAAGACTTAACTGTTCTTAACTCAGTTCTGTAATAGTAATAATTATAAAAATATTAGTAGCTGGTATTTACCTCCTGCATGTCGTTGTCAATCTGTTGTTCACGGCGTTGGTTTGCCGCCACATCTGCTGCGGTGCGGTGGATAGCGTGAAGTTCTTCAGGACTCAGACCCCAGGGCAAGTTCATCTGTACTGGGGTGCCATCCATGGGAATTTTCTGCATCTGAATATTCTAAAAAATATCAAGGAAAATATATATTTATTTACATTTTAAACAGATATGAATAGCAAGAAAATGTTAATCAAACACTTCTTGAACATCAACACATTTTTTGGAGATGTCGAAATTAGCATGAAAGTTAATATTATGATTCAAAAGAATTTCTAAAATAATATTTTTTGAGATAATTCTGTTATTATCCGTAAATTAATTAATTACAATAAGCATTTCGGGTCATATTTCCGGTTCTGTCAAAGCATATTTAATTTATAACTGCTGGGTATTAAGAAACATAATAGATATAAATACCTCAGGCTGTTCAAGTTCCTGTGTGGGGGCAGACTGCGGAACAAACTGATGAAGGACAGTTTGCTGCTGAAATGAGATAAACATAAAGTTTAATCATAATATACGGTGAAACATTAAAACTACTTTATCCTTTGAAACGTTCTAGAAATCTCTTCGAAAAGGTCCTATTTATATGTGCTTCAATGTTTCCTTTTTAAACATAAGACAAAAAAGTATCGTTAACGTATGTACTTTCCAAAAGTGTCTAAAATTGTAAAGTTAAGAATACATGCAAAATTGGATTACAGTATTTGCTTCTTATTTCTTTGAGCTGTGGTTTACGTCCATTATCGAGTTCACATTGGCCAATCTGATAATTTGCTTGTGGGTTCTTCGACCTTAAATTAAAACTCAGTGCTCTTAACATAGAGTTTTTGCTATCACATTAGTGAATATAACTAACATTTTAAGTATTCTAAAAACTAACCAGCTTTAGAAATAAACTAACAAAAATATGTCACTTTTCCTAGGCTTTTACAAGAGATATATTTCAAAAGCTTGTCTATTTATTTATAACATTTTCCTTTTAGGAATAAGCCTAAAACATACTGTACGTTCATTCTTAGTATTTACATGTAGTAATATAAGTGGGGCTAGAGTTAAGCTTTGTTCCTGTCTATAAATAGTTTTATCTATCCAACAAATATAGACGTACATACATATTAGAAAATATATTTGTTTTTTATTAATAATACATTCGAGTGATGCAATACGTATCTAAACTGTTCCTTTGCTGGTTATGAAAACTAGGGCAAAATTAGGAATTATTCTGACCTAATATGGGCTGGTCGAATGAAGAAACCTTCATGAACGTTACTGATAACCGTCAAAAACTATTCATAAGAGAGTAAACTTTAAAATATCAGAAACCATTTCTACAGATGTAACCAGTATAAATGCTCCCCCACACATGTACGTTAGTACCAGTCCATAGTATGGTATGCGTTATTGCGGTATCTGTTTTTAGTACATTATGCATTAGGATGGCTACGAAGTAATACACTGTTGTTATAATAGAGACACAATGGAAGTAGGACGCTTGTGTTAATAATGCATCCGGTGTTATCGACCGATAATAACGCACCTGTATGAGAGAGCCTTAATCCTCTAATAATTTAGGATTACGAGTTATAATATTGTTTTCATCTTTGGTCGTTGCTTTCAACATTTTGTTACTTCTTAAAATATAGATTTCTTCGCAGTTACATTTTAAAGCATACACTTAAAGTTCAAAATATTTATTCCTTTTATTTCTCCTTTATTATTTCTGCTAACATGCCTACTGGGGTATCTCGACTAGAATTAATTTGAAAATGATGACTTTTATTGACAAGTATAGTTATCGAAGCACGTCCGCCCACAATAGTATTACAGGTACATTAAACTTCCGTATAATAATAAAGCCAATTTACCCTCGTTACCAAACTTGTAAATTGCTTACTAACGGAATATTTTTTGTGCCATCTCTTAAAGTTTTTCTATATCTGACAACTAGATCAAGCTGTTGTGTTACTCGAAGCCAATCTACCAATGTGCGCAGAGCGCATGCATCAATGAGAAGTTTATCATAAAAAGGTATCATTCTCTAACCGTATCTCGTATATTTTGTAAAGAAATAGTTTGGTTCTTGGCGTTGATCGATTCGTTTCGATCGATCATTAATTTTACGTATAAATTGCTATTTATTAAGCGGTATTCCATGCTCATAGGTCTTCGATCGAAAAAAGTCCGCAGGCTTATTATTTTTAGATAACAGGTACAATGGTCATTCCAAATTCTCTAACAAATTAAAAGAACACGGGTAGGAACAAAAACAATCACCAGGTCTACCATCAATGCAAAGATTAAAATGAATGTATAATGTGTTCACTGTACTGAAGGTAAGAAGTAGCGACATTAAAGGGCGCCTAAAAGTAACACCAGTGGATGCAAAGTTGAGAAGCAATAATCTTTCTTAGTATGAACATATGAAAACTAGAGATAAATAAAATGTAATGAAGAAAGTTTTATGTATAGAAGTTGACAAATATAAGAGTTGGAGACGACCACAGAAAAGTATAGTAAGCCAATACTCCCTTCCTAAGGTAAAGCCTATGGCCAGCACTGGACTATCAAAGGCTGTTAATGATGATAATGAAAGAAAAGATGGATGGAATGTGTAGAAGAGGACATGACAAGAAAGAGAAGAAGCAGTAAACTTATGAGTAAAAGACGAGAATCAAAGAAGATAATCTATTGTAATAATCTTAAATAAGGTTAAGATTACATGTAAACTTACATTTCACACTAAAGGCAAATATCAATTAGCCAATAATCATAAACTCAACTATACGTATAGTAATATACGATTATTAAATCTAAATGAATAAAAATACCTTTCAAGGAACTAATAATATGTCTAAATAAAACAACGCGAACATTAAACTCATTCATTTTTTTGACCATTACACTGATGACTGCGTACGGTTTCATCGTCCAATCATAAATCGTCCATAATTAGACTATGACCGATACATTATATCTGATGATATGTTTTATTGGTCATATTCTCATTAATATCTAGCTTTTATCACTTTTTAACACTTTGAAAGTGGATCAGATATTTACCCATAAATTAAAACACATTTAACCTATTTCGTGATTTTGGATTTGAAATATCGATTAGTCCAAACCTATTTCAGCTTCATTAATTTAAAACTACCAAGTTAAAATGTTTTATGTGCTTTTTGACATATTAGTACATTTAGCATTATCTGATGTATCAAGTTCTTGTGGAATAGTTTAGCTTGTTACTTTTCAATACTTTTAAATTGATAGCTGATTTATAGACCAATTCATTTAAAATATTTTAAAAAACACGTTGTCAATAAGTCTCTACACAAAGTAGTAAATTGCTAACTAATCTTAGTGAAACAATATTATAGTAATACAGATACTTTCATAAATATTTTATTAACGTATAGTAATATACGATTATTAACGTTATTATTAGTAGTAATATATTTTCACTCCACTCTGATCTATTAAGCAGGGTGTGAAAATGCGTCGCGCTAGACCGCCATAGTGTGGGTCACTATACAGCATTGTCTACATTCACAATGAGGGTGGTGACCACAACTTATGGATTCTAGTTATGCTTGCCATCAGTCGAGTATATATAAAAAATATATGTACTCGTTTATAAAATACTGATAATGATGTACGCACCGCAAAGGAAATACTTGTATACACAAAACATAATATGCGTGTACTGTGTACTTTTCTTCTATAGTCTGTTGAAGTCGCTCGCACGAGGCGGATTAGCGTGAGACCGTAAAAAATGCATTAAGTACCACGTTCACCTTTAAAGATATTAAGTAAACCAGGTCATGTGCCTGCACTGCATTAAATTACTCGTAATAGTTATTTCTGACGTAGCTCAACAGATAAGTTCTATAATGATGCGAAATCAAGTTAAAAAATATTTTGTTTATGATCTCGCTCTTGGACAATGAAAGAAACTCAATTTAGTGACCCAAACTACTTAAAAATTCCATGTTCTTTGACGAAATTTATAAAAAGCCAAAAAGAAATTAAATTCGAATTAATCTAAAAGTTCATCAAATTAACTATAAATAAAATAAGTATCATATACATATGTACTGTCACCTGTCAACATAACCTAGAAATGTAACCTATCAAAGTTGTACCTCGCTCTGTTCCGGATTCTGTTGAGGTGGTGGTGGAGGCTGGAAGGGGCTCATGTTCTCTGGTGGTGGTGGCATGTTGTGTGGGGCGGGAATTGCAATCACACGCTGAACATGGATGCGCATTTCACGAGGAGCTCCCATTTGTTCCTCTGAAGAATCCCATGGCATCTGCATGAAACAAAAAAATATTTTAAATAATTTAATCAGGTTACTAATTATATTTAGGTATTAGTTACATAAAAACATATTGATTATTAAAACGATTTATAAAACGTTCATATAAAAATTATATTCTTCGACATTTGTACCTATGTCTGGATCTATTTCGTCAATAATAGCAAATAATCGATCCATTTGCTCATCACTCTAGAACAATAATATCTTATATACTATTTTTACTCAGCAGAGTAAAACAAAACACAATGTGCAATTAGATCCTTTTAAGGTGAGGCGGGTGTCTATCGGGATATCATATGCAATGTATAAAAAGATGCAATGGCGGTTCTTTCTCTAGCAGTAACTAATTGGTAGTATTTAGTCCGTAAGAATCCAACTGAAAATTTCACTCCTTAGGTGTTTCGTTCCATCGCCAGATAAAAGACGAAACACATACCATAAAAGAAATATCAAATACTACTAAATAGAACATAAATTTCTAGCTCCACATTCATAGATAGTAGATACCGATTCATTAGCTGCAAATGATACAGTATAGCTTATTATTGAAACCACAGCAACGGCGGGTGATCATTATCCGATGTAGATTGTTACGCCTGGTAACTCCACTTATAAAACCATATTTATTATGGAACTCTGTGTCATTATAAAATAATTATCTTTCACATATTTAATTGAATACTAATTAACCAAATAAATTCTGAAAATGAAGGTCTAAGTAAATAAAGTCTGGGTATTTGTAATTAAAAATTTCAACTGAATATATTTGCTGGTTGAATAACTTTTTTGCACACTCACTTAATAAAACACTGTAATATCAATTCATTCGGTAACAAAAGGAACAAACCTTGACATTAGGCGCCTTACAAGTATAAAATAATATAATTTAATAATATTTAAAAACGCCAGCGTGAGCTTTAATGTTTTGCTAGTCTACTAGAATTGAATAATCTTTAATATTTTATGTTCGAATAGTCTTCTATATCTTATTTACAACTTCAATTATACTAAAAATAACAACCCCATTGAATTTATATTGAACATATTCAGCAAAATGCGTCAAAAGAACCTCGATGAGGCCGAATTTGGCAGGTTGGGGCAACTTGATATACCAGAAACGTTGTCATTTAAATAAACCAGTGAGTTGTACTATGAATGCATTACAAATGTAACTTAAACAACTAACAAACAAAGGATAAAGGAGACTGAATCTTGTTGTTATGAATAATGTATGCAAGAACCATTGCGCAAACGCAGTGGGAACGTCACATGCGCATGAGTGAGATAAATATTGCCGCGGGTGATCAGGAAGCAATGACCGCTAACACCCGAGGACGCGTGAGGACGCACTGCTCTGACACGACCAAAGCTTTGCAAAATAAAGCCGATGAACTCGGCGTCAAACACAAAATACTTCGACTATTTGCTTATTTTTTTAAATATTTTTGTTCGTTGGGATTTAAAGTTCATTATGGCAACTTTTGTTCCTGATATACAAAGTCGTGATTTTCCTATTTTTCTCTGTAAATATACAGAAATTGTAACTGTTCCCCTACTTTCTTTGATTTTTATTGTGAAGTGATAAGGGACATAATTCAGTTACATGGTAGGCCCGTGCAGGATATATGATGGGTGGGTATTATTTTTACAAAATCGTGGTAACTAAAAATAGATAAAAATCATCCTTGAAAGGTGTAATCGAGAAAATAAATTATTCATCATCTTCATTTCAGCTAAAAAAAGTCCACTGTTGGAAATAGATATATCCCAAGGTTCTTCACAATAACCAGTACCATGGCGTCCGCATTGTGGGGGGTCTACTAATGCTGAACTTTCTAGTACGCGATCGCCACTCAAGAACTTTATGGTCCCATCGGCCATCGTTTCTGAGTGCGATATGCCCCGCCCTACATTAATAAATGAATTTTATAATTTATTTCAAAATCTGGCTCCTAACCATATGAGAATAGCAAAAGAAAAATGCAAGAACATAATATTAGACAACAAAGATTTGCGCATTAAATTAGGATAACATGTATTAATATTCTAGTGATGTTGCAGTTGACGTGGAAAGAAACAAAAACACGGAAGCTGTGATGAGCACATATTGTCCATTCATCCTTGGACGGTTGCTCATCATTACTGTATAACATACAGTGTGGAGAAGAATAATTACACGGTCCGGAGTAACAAATTGACTGACAAAAGCCATAGATCTCAAACTATAATTATAATGGAATTAATCAAAGCCATTAGTTTGGGTGATGGACTAGTTTTAAAGCATTTTAATAGAATTGTACAGAGATTTAATTAAGACTTTTTTAGTCAAATAGTTTTGGTTTTTGTTCATTGTTATTTGTACGGATGGTATAAAAGTGATTTTAAAAATATATTCAGTTGAATAAAGGGATCAAAAATCGTAATAGATTTTTAAATTCTATTAGCTCTGTGTTAACTAGTAAAAATTTTACTTAAGTTATAATACTACAGACAACTGTTTTTTGGATGTTTCTAATCTATCTTCTACCCTTTCCGTTAAATTAATTTCTATTGCTGTATCTCTAGTGTGGACTTTTACATTTTTCAAATACATAACATTAACCATGTAAGCAGCCTAATTACGTCTTGGTAACATTGTGACATGCTTACAATGAGTCAACTTTACTTATCCGCTTTTGGATTAATAACACTTTAAAATTACGGTAGTTTTTTCAAGGAGATACTATATACGCACATTGTGAGTTAGTTGGTAGCTTCTATACAAAAAGCTACCTAAAAGTCATTTACAAAAACAAGACAAATAGTTATTCAATATTTTTTTAGTGTAAGTTAAACAAAATTGAGAATTTCCGAAAATGGAACTTGAAGTTTGTACCACGATGTTCACTTATTAATTAACTTCTCAATTGGAGAGTTAAAGTCATTCTAATATATTTCAAGTACAGGTAGGTAACTCCCCTTTTTACGTAATTTAAAACATGTAAAACAAGAACCAAGTTGAGGTTTAAATTTAAAATGCCACTTCACTATTGGGTTGTCATATCTACAATAACATATTATAAAATCAATAACAAGGTGGTTTACGTACACTGCATACACTTTACATTCCTAAACGTATACTCTTAATCGACTTGCATAATGAATAAAGTAGTTCAGACATTACAATCATGGAATTTATTTATTAGTCGTAGTTGGAATGTGCAAATGTTCGAAAACAAAAGAAAAACGCAACGCAAACTCATTATTTTTTGTGTTACTAAACGAAAGAAAGTCTTACTTTTCCCCAGCATTGTGCCATTATGGTGGGCCTTTTGGTCTAGGCGTTAGTGATCCTGACGGCTAAACTAGAGAGCGTGGATTCGATTCCCACCCAGGACAAATCTTTGTGTAATAATGATGATTTGTTCGGTTTTTAAGTTTAATTTATCTATGACATGTGTGCATTGCGAAATATATAACTATGTAATCTGATTACCACATTAGTGACTGCCTAGTTTGGGACTAGGCGGCCCTCTGTGAGATATGTGAGGGTATTATTGTGGTAACATTCTTCAAAGTTCAAAACAATTATAATTACGAAATTGAATATAACTCTTATGTGACCTATATTATAGGAAAGAAAATTCGTTTTACTTCTAAACCAATCTCCTTTACGTACTTAGTAATCAGCAGATATCTTTCAGATTTTTAAATGTGTCAATAGCAATTTATACAGTCTATTTAGTTTTTGAACACCAATTTGTAAATCAAAAGTTCAGCTTCAGCCAATACTGTAAATAAGTTTTACTTCTTAAAAATAAATGAACTTTAGATTTAGGCACTACTTGGTTAAACCTGTTCTCTGGACCTGGACTCAGGCCTCTCCTTAGAAAATAGGTTTTGGCCTACAACACCACGTTGGCGAGTCGGTTTGGTTTAGAGAGGAGGAGCTTGGTAAAGTATTAACCATATAATGATACACATAATGACTTATTAAGCCATCACTATTCAGAGTTATTTTGAATTGGGCATCGATTACGTTATGCTTAAAATGATTGTAAAGACTCAAACATGATTTAATGAATACAGAAAATCAATAATCACGATTCTTCTTTTTCTGCATCTTTACAAGATCGGTTTTAAAAAAACTAAATTTATAATATATTCTTCATACAATTTGTTTTTTTATGCCATTTGAGGAAGCGACAATGTTTATGTTATGTAAAACACATCGTTAATTAAATAATCACCTCAGCTGGCTTAATATTCACGGTTCCTGCAAATTAATCATTTCGTCACACGAGTTTAGTATACTATTATTAAGCTATCAAAACTCGAAAAAAATATAAATAATCGATGTTACTACTTTTAACAGAATTAACGAGTTGATTTATGAAGTTTTTTAGCAAATTATTTAATATTTATTGAGTTATTTATATGGCACGTTTCATCGACAGCCTTTAACAGTCCACTGCTGGACATAGACCTCTCCTTGGCTGGTAAGTTTTGACCTACTATACCACACTGGCCTGACGGGTTACTATGGGGATGTTTTTAAGATTTCCTTCTTTTTGTAGTGATGTTGTCTGTTTAATTATTTAGTTTTATGATGGAACGTTTACGGCTACTTTAATACTGTCTTAGAATTAGTTTAAGTATCGATATTTAAATACATGCTAAGCTAACAGTGGGATACTAATAAAACAAGGTAGATTTCACTTTTAAAATAGCTTATATTAATATTTTTGGTAAAACCTTTTTAAAATTTTTAATTAAGGACAAGACCTTTCAATATCGTGTCATAGGAGTGACAGCTGTACTTTTCTACTGAAGTGCCTGAATAATGTCAAAAGTTTATATATGTATGTATGTGATATTACACTGATAATACATGTATTGATATTTAAACTTTCCAAGTAAGTGAGCTCATGCGTTTTCATGTACACTAAACATCTTGAAACCGGTACTAAAATATATCTTTTCTCAACAGAAATTAAAAATGTAATTAAGCAACAATATTAATTTAATTTAAAGTGAGCTATAAAATCTATATTTATAGTCGGGCCTGTTAATAAACATTCGGTGACTGTCTACAAAAAGGAGTCTGTTTTCAAACGGTCATCGTCTATGTGCTTCTATGCGTCTCTTTGAAAACAGACTACTTGCTTCTCATATGTTTTTTGTTAGACATTATCAGTAGATAAATATAAACTCAACTAAAAAATTCACTGACATTTACAATGTAGTTAAACTTACAAGTACGTACGTCGTACATACATAAACGTCTGATACTACTGATATTGAACTTTGTCGTCTTCGTCTACCATCTAACTTATGTTCCATGATTATGACGATAAAACAGTACAACCTTATAGGCTCTTTAAAATTAACGTTGACAGCCCAAACTTGACGGTTTTTCTGAAGGCTTCTGAAGATATCTACTACTTTCAGTCACAGACTGTCTAGAATCATGAAATCTGCTGCAAGATGCCAAACAATATAATTATCATCTAACTGCATATAGATTCGAAATTTTCTTTGTATGACTCAAATGGAGGTCGATTAATTGTTTTCCAGTAATTATTTACATACCTAGTTAGTAAAATACTTAGTTAGTTACCAGTAAACTTAAGAAGATTTAAATATGAAATATGAATCCACCTTGTTTTACTACATACATACATAGATGTAATATTACCTACAGTCTCTAATAATTTTAAGTACTTGTGTTACATTGCTTAATTACTAGCGTGACAAATGAATAAATTAAGATTTAAAAATGAAAATATCTCAGAGAAACGTTGTGCTTATTTATAATTTTATTGCCTATGTTTAGTAAAGCTTATGTTTAAGTCTTATGTCGCAATCACTCCATTACCGATTCGAGGTGCTTTGTTTATAAGTTTTCGCCTTGGCTGCTTCCACTTTCGATATAAATTTGAGTCCACATGTTCATATGTTAACTTCACTTCCGTTTCAATAAAAATATTTCCGTACAAACTACATCCGAAACCTGTTCACGGATTACGCTTAAAATAGATTAGAGATTAAACAAAATTAATGAGATAATAATGCTAACAAGCTCAAATACGCACGATAAATGATTGCCAGATATTTAATGATTTTAAAATTAATTACAGGCTATAATTTTGTAAAATATAAAGTAAAACATGACTAGGAAGCACGTGAAATAGTAATGTTAAGTATATAATCCAATTAATTTTCAGCTTCCCTGACAACCCACTCATGCAATATGATAACTAACGTACTAATAGGCGCTGAGTGACTCTAATCTAATCTACTTACAGCATAAGAAGAGCGTCATGAACTTATACTTAAGCAACCTTAAGTATTATATACATTTTACACCACAAATCTGTCAAAAGTGTTTTCACCAATATTAGAACATCATATCTGATTTGTACTAGCAATTTCATGCAATTAAAAACAATAAATTTCCTCGAGCTTAATATCGAAAGTCTTGACGTGATAAACCAATAAGATAATCAAATAAAGTCACAATTATTAAATATTTTATTATAAATTCTATCAAAGAAGCAATAAAGAATATTTCTATTTGAATAAAATTTACCTTAAGACGTATAAAAGCAGAACAATCCACTTTTTCTTGTCAAACATTAACATCGCAATATCAATAGCAGTGAATCAACTTAAGATTTCTCACACACTGTGGAAAAATAAATTCTATTTACGTGTGTATGTTTATATTAACATTTGTATTATCTTTAAGCATTATTATGTAATCAACGGACCAAAACTGATCTTGGAAGGTCGACAACTTGTAATGTGCTTCCTGCATGTTTTACAGAAGCGAGCCCCGAAAAACGTGTATACTCATATATTCGTATACAACCTCAGTAATTTATTTCTTAAGTGTCCATGTATCTACACTGATGTATTCTGGTATGAGAAGTACAATATTATTAAATTAAGAGATAAAAGTGAAAAAAAAGTATATGCTATAGTACCACAGTGTTATCGTCTCCTAAGCATGGATACTTCGTTACTTATCAACTATACTATTTGGAATGTTATTATGGTATTTATTTCTTACATTGATTATACTCTAAACGAGTAATTTATTCACATTTTGAAATAGATTATCTATATAAAACTTCGTACAGTTGTTCATTAATGTAAGTAATGTCTTGCAATAAGTAAAAGTATATAAAATTTGAGATACCTTACTTACAGCCTCTGTATTATATTTGCAACGGTAACCAGACTGTTAATAAATATACTTAATATGTAATATAAAAGAAATATAGCCAGAGATCGAGCAAGTTGGAATAGAACCTACAACCGCTGGTTCAGCAGTCGTGATCATCCATCAGTAGATCAGTTGCCTTGTCAACGTAGTGTACAATAAGAATGAAGAAAGATGTTGTGTAATCTTTATTGGAATTTGGAATTGTAATCATGTATATTACCGCACTGATAAGCACAGAAGCATGTTTTACCGTTTTTACTACTTCAGTTAGGTTTTTTATACATAAAACCGGTTAAGCGCAAGTGACGCATCATTTAATCTGCACACCATTAAAATCTATTAGATGTAAGCTGTACAGAGTAAATTGTAATCGTAAAATATTTTTACCTTCATGATATCTTGAAGCTTAATAAAAGTTTCCATTTTATTTTGGATAAAGAAGTACATATACAGTTATTCTATTTAAAATTAATCTGCTAGGTAATTATCTTTTTCAAAAAGATGTTAGTTTTTTTGTTTCAAAAACTTTTAGTACTATACTCTATTTGAACCAATTTAACAGAAATTGTCAGTGGTACCACAAGCGAATATGCATAAGAGCTTGATAATACGTGGCTAAAAAAACAGTTAGTGGTCTTATAGCTAAAAATTACAAAAATCTACATGTGTGTATGTTCTCCTAGTTGATAGTTTTCCGCCACGGTGGTCTGTCTCAACGGAGTCAAGCTAACTATGCTGAAGAAATTCAGTACAAAGTGTGTGCACGAACACAAGTACACTGTTTGTTCTCTCTCACTCTCACAATCCAATGAGACGGTTATTCGACACGACCGGGGAAAGGCCAGGCGCAAGACTGACGGTTCGCCGAGGCACGGGGGTTAAGACCACAAGAAAATCTAGGCTGTTAAGCACTTTTTAAAATCAGAAAAGCCAAAATTCTTTTTGACCCAGCCCGGGAATTGAACACTACGCTGTCAGAAAACCGGTAGCATAAGTATAATATGTAAAGATATTCTTGATAGTGTGCATATCGCGTCGTTTCCTTCGATCGGGTTATTATTGACTTAATAGGTTCGCTATTCATTGCTGTGATTATACGGATTATCATATCTACGCACACTGCACCAATATGTTAACCAGATTTTGCACTTGAGTCGCATATTAATTGGCAATTATAAAAAAAAAATACTTATTTTATAGGATTTAATTACAGTTAGCATTTAATTATTAAATTTGAAACTTAAAAACTGTTTCGCTCCTCTACTTATTATATATATATACTAGATTTGTGTTCCCACGGATATCGAAACGAAATTTATATGAAACCTAGTCGAAGGCGGAATTGTAATCAATTAATTCAAAAAACATGAAAGCTTTACTTTAAATAAGATTAGAATATAATATACGACCTTATGTTAAAGTACTCTGATGTTTAAATATTTTATTATTCACTTTTTCATTATCCTTGAACAAGTTGTGCTTATGTGTATAAATGTGTAATTTGAAGTTATCATGCTCTGCACACCGTTTAACTTTTAAATATGTAAACATTGTTTATAAATAATTAATATTGTGGCGTGATTAGAATTTTGTCTAAACAACAATGCAACCAAGTTGTTAAATAATAACATTCTACTACTGTTAAAGCATATTTTATTACTTTATGAGATCTTACTAAAGGGACTTCGAGACATGTTACAGACATATAATAATATAGTCCTCTGCTGGACATAGGCCTCTCCTTCGGAAAAAGGCCTATCCTTTAATAGACTTAGCACTCTTCATCAATAAATGTCTCTTCTAATATTTGATTATAGTTTGTTTTTAACAAAAAAATAAATAATTCAACAATATTGTCGTCGTTCAACCCTAAGCAACAGAAAATGTGACTGAATTTCACGTAAATGGGTTTGCCATTTACGTGAAATACGATATTTTTTGCTACAATTAAATGTAAAACAAATTACTAGTTTCACTCCAATTAACAGGGACATAGAGATCCACAGACTTGGAGTATTGCGATGATAATGAATTCTATTAATGTTCTTAGTATTCGATTAATGTTGTTTGACATTCTATGTCATCTTAAACTAGTGATTTCATGGGTTTTAAATCCAATGACTGGGAGACATGTCGCTTGTTAACATTATACAACCTATACAAAATTAACTACTACAACTACTTAAAACTTTTCTGATATGAAAAGACATTAATATTCGTTGTGATTCAGGACTTAGAACAGTATAGGATTATTATCATATCATATAAAACGAAAAGAATCGTATCTTCAACTATATAACGGTCTTCTTTGCCGTTGCGAGCTTCTTTTAACGTTGGTTAATGTAAGTAGAACAAGGTTCATGAGCGTTCATAGTCACCGGTGCATCAAATTATACAAATAATTGCATCAAAGAACGCAGCCAGCCGTATTGCGGTCCGGCAAGCAGTCAATACACCTTCAACCCACGACCATTTGCCTGCATCTCCTCATCCCACTACCAAGTTCAAGAGCGTCTAGCGTATAACGATCACAAAAAATAAATTGGGCACAAATATCGATCGGTTGTTGGTATATATAAAAATGTGTTGGTCGTTCGCGGCTCATATACTCCACACACACCGCATCATGCACGCGTTCCTCGCGCTTGTCATCGCGCTCGCCGCGCCAGTTCTGTCCTCGCCCCGAGATCGCCTCGGTTACGAGAGAGAAATAGACTCCACCCATTACAACCTAGTGCCGAAAGTACAGGATTACATACTCAGCCCGGACTATCTAGCCACACAGAAGAACAAAGCGAAACTAATTACGAAACCGACTCCCGACGATGCAGTCATCGATAATGTGATACTAGAATCCAACGTGTTGAGAATAGTGCGCCCAGCAAAGAGGGAGACAAACAGCGGGGTGAGTCCCGAACTAGTGCGACAACGACGAGGATATAACCTTGAAAACGTAAGGGTGCCAGCTCGGTACCCATACCTGCCAGTGCCAAGCTATACCCGCTTCCGTCGATGGGGCTAGTGGGCCATTCGCGCATACTTGAATACCTTCATCAAATGTCAAGGCTATACTGGTGCTACAATGAAGCCATAGATTATTATTAACACGAAGATAAACGCCGAAGGCACAACCCTCGACAATACTCGTACGATACCATAGACTGTACTTAATTGTTAAGTTATTTATATGAAGTGGCTGTGATCGAACGCTCAAGCTCAACATGCCGTTAACTGAACGGTTGGGATGCAGCGATTGACAGAGTGTTAGATTTAGTTTTGAATTGTAAGTGTAATTACAATTGTAGATTTTCAATATATTATTAATATACAGGATAAGAAATAAAATATTTTTGATTTAAAACCCGTATGGACGTCGCTATGCCGAAAATGTTATCAAACTGTGAGTAGGAAGAGACGATGTTTAAATTTATATTTTGACAGTTCAGGAAACGTGTACACAAAGTTTATTCATGTGAAAAGTTTTAATTTACAACTAATTAATTTGATATCAAAATGCTTAATACGATTTCTACAATCATTATTGTGCTATAAAACAATAATGATTATATGTGCGAAAATATTATTATTATTTTGAACCACTATTTGGCGTCTTTGTGTTGTCAAGTCAATGTCAATATAAAACGTAGGTACGTACTATTTAGTATGACACGGTGAATTATATTAGAATACTTGATATTATATTATTTTAAACTGATACTTATAATTAGATTAGGACATTTAAACTCAAACACAGTATAACAATTTTAACTATGGACTCACGTTAATTTTCTGATCTTATACCACACAATCAATTTTTAAGATTAGGAGACTTTTAAGTCTTAACTTTACTAGACTTAGACTTTTAAGTATAAAACGTGCTATTACATTTTTACATATCTTTTAATATGCCAAACATAGTGTAACAAAATGATCGGGTGTAAATATGCACGGTACATTATTACAGTAATTAGACCCTATCATTCATAACGGGGACAATGAAATATAATATATGCGAGGTTAGAATGTAGTTACAACAATTTGTGTCAGTGAAGCTGTTCTTAAACGCTAGACAAAGACTTACTAGTTACTGAAGCTATGGTTGAACTGCCACAGTAATTATTAAAACACGAGTTACTCAATACGAGGTGACTGGATATGATTAGCCTTAATACGATTACCTTCAAACATCAATCTAAAGTATGTTTTAAAATAAAAAATTATTTGGTTTATTGCCACATCTCGTTCAAAAAAGAAATTTGGAGGTATGTATCAAAAGATGCGTCGCAAAAAATGTATGTAACTATTTTTAACTTACATATATTACAAGAACTTGTCAGACCAGTCCAGATGCTCGTTTGCATTATGCGTTTTATTACTAGATTGTCGGTAAAAGGTCGACACACATATATATTTGTAGCGACTATTTTCTTTCGCATTGTATTATGTACCTCTGGTTAAAAAAAAACATTGTTTCAGAGTCAGGCAATCATTTTCTTTCTCAGAAATTGTTTAGATATAATTTTACTTTTTCAAGTCAAACTCATATTAAACAATCATTTGTTTAACGTGAGTTTATTTTGAAAACTTTGTCCTTGTGTTCCAGTGTCATCACTGCGACAGAAGTATGACATTCAAATATATGAATATTTATTGTATATGTATTTTTTATTTGCACAAAGGTAAGCTCTGTTTGACTTTAAACATTGCGGAACACTCTAAAATGAAAGCTGGAGAAAGAAATTTAAAGATAAACATTAAAAGACGCCCCGTGAGTAGATACGTAGTATTTCTTATTAATTTCTCTACTATAAGAGTCATCATAGATTCAAAATGTATTCATTAAAAATAAGCGAGCGGATAATGTGGAAAAAATTAAGCACAAAAATACTATTTGCTTGAAAAGCAAAAATCATTCTAACGTTACTATACTAAATAGATACTTCAATACGAGTAAACGTAAAGTAATAGTAAACACTTACTCTAAACAAGTGTATTACAAAATCAACGTAGTGCATATAATAGACGAAGTTTACCCGACTTTTCATAACGTAGTCTATTAAAGTTTAACACATATTTAAATTTGATGTTAGCTAATCTTCTATAATAAAAATAAACGAGGTTTGTAGTTCGTCGTTTAATGGGTAATCACGCCAAGGTGAGCTTTTAAAGTAATATTTAAGAACTAAGTGTTTAGGCCATATATTTACTTCCGAATTGCTCACAGCTGGCATTAAGGCCGAGCACTCAATATGCATTAATGATATTTTTGTGTTGTCGGTAGTAGAACCAGACATAATTTGATACGGTAATAGAATATTGGATATTAGATATTTACTGTCAAAGGCGTTAAACCACTAGAGACCAGAGATTAAAGAAATTAAATATTTGTAACCTTTTCAATCGTCATAATAACTTTTAATCAGCTGTCGAACTGTGTTCGGCAATTTTTTTGCTTGCTTTAGCTATATGATTTCATTTAGTCTTCAAACTTTTAAACTGTTCACACACAAAGTGTTCTGTACAACCAATTTTTTTTTTATTTCTTTTTTTCGATTTCTAAAGCAGTCTCAATTGGTGAACTTGTATTTTGAGACTACAGTTAAAACGAAAGCGATCACAGTACATTTCAAACACTAACTAAAAGCTAAATAAACACATTAAAAGAGTATTTTATGTGAGATTACTATAAATATTTAACGATTAAAAATATTCTGTAAATAGAAACATTACTTGTGTGCAGTGCTCAGTGTTACCAGCTTTATGCATAACAAACGTCGTTTACATTTAATTAAGTGTGTTTACATAAATATTTGGTGCCACGAAATTCCAAATAATACGTAAAGAAAACCCTTCAAAGAAGTATATGCAAAATTTAAAAGTAAATGTAAAAAATGTATGTTGATGAATACAGAAAGTAGCTTTGGGAAAAGAAACATTTCACTTTAAAAGGTACCAAAAAAGAAAGTTGTCAATGAGGCTTTTGTGATCACTTTCTTTTATAAACATTAATACTGTGGTATTTGAAAGTTTGTGTACTCAATATTTATAGAGCGAGGTTTTGTCCTATTTGTAATTTAAAACGATACGAGTATAATCAATTTCATAAGATGCTACATCGACTTTACACAAAACAAAAGTAAAGGTTTAACCATATGCACTTCTGTGAAAGTTTCTTTCAACGGGAAGTTCGTTACTCTGTATCGACACTTATATTTAGATAATTGTCCGTCTGTCAAGCTTGTAAGGCGTCAGTGTCGAGTACAGTTAACTTTATTTGAAAGGAATAATTTGTCTGCCAGTTGGCCGACTGACATCTTATTATTGTCTCGAGTACCTCAATTCGGTACCGCTATTCACAACCTGTGCAAACAGTATTTAAGTTTTGCACTCCTTTAGTAAATACACCATTCAATTTGAACTAAGACTTTGCTGCACAGTTTGCAAAGTGCGCAAGCTATCACCTGAACACACACGTTTGCTATCTGATTATGTAAAATTTACCACAAATATCCATCTGTTTTACTTTCAGTAAGTACGTCACTTAGTTAATTTCAAATGTTGCTATTTAATTAATTGTAAACTCTCCGTCTACGCATTATTTAAAATTAAGGAACCAATAACTCCCGTGCGCCTTCTAAAAACAAATTTGTTTTCAGCGCTCCGAGGATGGTGACGCGAAAAGTCTGACTAAAAGCTTAGGTACATTGACATCTTTCTGTACTTTCAATAATAACGTCTCAGTAACGGTTGATATACTTTAGCAAGTAGACTTTACTTGATGTTTGACACGTTTTTAAGTAAGAAAACTACATTTACTCTGATTTTTAACATGATGTGTTATTTATGAACTTAATCAAAACTACAATATAACACCAATCCTAACGGTTCGTTCGTAGATCTCAAACTTTAACTTCTGAACCCATATCACACGATGTTTCCTTAGCCTGATAAAACTATGAACAATAGTTACCGAAAGTAAAAAGTGACAAAACAGTTGAATAAGTACCTATTTCTATGTTTGTAAACATATGTTAAAAACAGGGAAACTTTTCACTGCTTTCAGTCCTGCGCAGTTCACTGTTAAACATAGGTCTCTCCAATTAAAATAAAATTAATTCCCTACTTTCGATAATTTCTAATTGTTGATATTAGTTTAATGAATTATCATATCTCAATACACTAGTCTTAATAACCAACTAGACTACTTCATACTTATGCAAATTGTATCAATTACACATACAAAAATACATACAAATACAAATTTTATCAGTTACAATTCAGAGAACACTAAATTGGAATTGATACAATTTGTAACCGATCGTTTCCTATCCAATTACGAGACTTTGAATTTCTAATAATAGCCAGTGACACAGCCAGCAATAAAACACACATAACTGGTCAAAATATCGTCTGATAGCGAACGTTGTACGTGATCTTGTTAGAAGCAGTGCTAAAATTGCGGCAATCTAAATGCTATATATTTCAAACTGCGACAAAAAATAAAGTTTTTATGCCACGGTTGATTTATATTTTTCTTATAAAATTACACGAGTGTAGTATATAGCTCTCACACAATACACTTAATTTAAAATTGATAAACAATTGACGGGATAGTTGGAAGAAGTAGACCAATAGACTCTTCAGAATTCAAGACACGTCAGAAATGTCCAAAAACCAGTATACTTGTATAAAGATTTTAATTATTTTAGAGGTAGCTCGTCAGATATCTCTGTCTCCCCCAAGATAAACAGACATTTAATTATATTCAGATAGACTTTTTTATGGGACACCTCTCTACTTCTCCTTTATATCCCTTTACTTCTACTTTTATAGGCTAAAACAGCGTGTTGGAGAGATTTACATACTATAATATATTATTTATTTTTAAACCACTACAGATTTTATTCCTGTAAGGATACTATTATTACAATTAAACACAGTCAACATGTGTCACTGTAACTACCATCTGAAATACAGGCAAGGTATGTAGCATGTGCCCAAAATAATACTTCCATTTGTAACTTTTTTACTTGTATAAATCGGAATATATAACACTCATTGTTACATTCTACAATAAAAACTATACATGTACCATTTATAGGTACACTGTATAATTTTATAAAACAGACTACCTATTCAAGGTCTAATCCAATAAGTTGAAATGGGTACGTATATAACGATAGAATTAAATTGATCGTAATATTATTCATAATATAAATCATAACCGAAGCAATCTTTTATCAAGATGTTGCCTAGAGCAATAATAACTTCGAACAGGAAGCCACAAGTATACAAAACAAGAAACTGTCCTGCCAAGGCTTCAAAACTATTATTTTATTCAGTAGGTGACACTCAATTGTTTCGATCAGTGACAAGCTGTCATGAACAACTTTGAGATGCTTCAACATTAGAGATAAATATTTTTTCTCATATCATTAAATATCGCAAGGTATCATAGTGAGCGGGTCATATCATTTAAAAACATGGTATCGTGCCAAGACCATTAGTTTACCCTTCATAGCAGTTTTATATTCGAACTCAATCCATTGCTGGTGAGAAACATACGCACATAATACGAACGTAAAATATAATAGGTAGTTAACTAAAGGTTTATTTGCTTATCTACATTTATAACGACACCGAACGGCGACTTGCGACAAAAACTCATATCAGTTCATGTCTTATCCATTTCTAAATGACCCAACTTTATATAAATATCTGTAATCTACAATCATCTTTAGGTTGTTTACTTGGCATTAAGCAAAAGATAAGAGGCGAGCCGTCTAGTTCATCGAGATACCAAGTAGGTGTCCACAAATAGCATAAAAACAAAATAGAAATGTTAATGTACGAATGTGGCAACTTCTACTGATCTCACATTACATTGCACTTATGTACTGTAAATCACATTGTATACAGAACAAGACAACCATTTTAATTTAATTGTAGAAAGATAATTATTAACATTAATAGATGTGTAGTGTGGTACTTAGCTTCGAAAGCTATTCCTTTAAACTCAAATGGGTCTGAGTCAGATACTCCTATGAGGTGCTAAATGTCAAGGCACCATAGGCCCAGATGATGATCAGTGGACGATCTCGATGGCTTCTGAAAAGAGGACTTAGAGATGTGCAAGCGTGAGATGGAGACCTTTGGTCTGCACTGTGACAGCACTGGTTACAGATAAAGATTCCTAAAAACTGAAGTTCTTTTACCTCTATTGCTTGTTGTCATTGGGGTGGGTACATTTATTTACTTGTTTACCTTCTGTAGCCGTGTTCGAACTGTTAATAGCTAAATCCTCACCCTCTCCACTCTGATACAATAACACCCGTCGTACAAAGGCGCCTGTCACTGCAAATGTCCACAGTCAACGTGACTTGAATCGTTTGATCTTGGACTATATAGCCTTGTATAGAGAACACTGTGTATTCACAAAATTATTTATTGTAAAATACAACAAAAGATAGAATGAAACAAGAGACAATTGTATGTACAAAAAAGAAAGGTTAGTAAATAGTACTTTACTCCTGGTACATCGACGAAGGTGTACAGTAACCGGTCCGGACAATAACACACAGTCAGGAACAATACACAAATTTCTCCCTCACTTGTCCTAAGTCTGGTAAAATTCACATAACTTGTATGTAATTACTTTTCCAGATAATCTTAGCTAAGCCAAGGATTTATCATAAAAGTTCCACAAAAGTTCTTCTATGACTAACAGGCTACATGCAACCTTCTACAGAGTATAGTCGACCATAATGTGAGAACATGTATCACAAGTATAAAACGTACTTCCAAAATAATAACTAAAATTGTGTCTATCTTGAAATCACTGTAATATTCTATGCAAAAATTACTATTTAAAGGTAAAAAGAGCTTATTGAAACATCAATTCCCTGAGTAATCAAAACTATTTTCATAAATCTTAAGACAATTAATTCTCAATAAAAATATTCAAGTCGCAAAACTTTAAAGCAAGAAAAAATTAGAAGGTACAGTTAATTTTCTTAAATTCTCAATAGTTTTGCTAGTCGTGAGTATTAGACTGTCTATAAACTTATAAATGCTTTTAAATAACCCTTTATTTTCCAAAACTTTTTCGTATTAAGTTACCTTAAAGCGTCAAGTTTAAATAATAATGGTTGTAAACTAAAGTCTACTATTACCTTCAAATGAAACTAAGTTTAAAGTAATTTTGTAACAAGTAAAACTTTTAAGAGCTTTATAAAATAACTAGTGTTTAATTTAAAATTATCTAAGTCATAATGTTATTTTTCAGTTTGTTACGCTTCAATTTACATACTTTTATATATATTAGTGAAGGATTTTATAGTACAAAAAACTGAGATGACCAACCTCGCTACATCTTTTTTGCTTGTGAAGATCGTCAAAACTTGTTTTCTGATCTAGTTTTTTTATAAACTTTTTGTTCGATGATACTATATAACCAATTAAATATTATCTATTTATACTATTTCATACTGTTTATAATGTTGTAAAGGTGAAGAATTTATTAATTTCTTTGGTTAAAAGAGCTGATCTCGGGAACTACTGGTCCAAATTAAAAAAATATTTTAGTGTTAGATCCCGTTTACGTTTAGTTTCGACAAAGTCTATAGGCTACATTACGCTATGATCGGGCAAACTAACAAGGAACCAAATATCGATGGAAAATTTTGTAAATAGTGGAGAGTTTTCTTTACGAGAGGCTGTGTGCGTGGTGATTGAACCCTTCATCTACAGTTGACAGTTTGCGCATTCGAACAACAGACGTAAACAGCTCGATTCCACAATAAAAATATTTTTATAGATGAAAATTCATTTTCTTTACACATGTTTGCAATAAATATTGTTCTTTGAATGGTAGAACCTAGTTTGGATATATTTTGCCCACACTTTTCTGTAAAAGAAAATATCAACAAAGTAAACAGGAAAACGATTACACGAAAACAGTAGTGGGAATAAAAAAAAGCGTTTGTATGCCAACAGGCACTGTTTTCTAGAATATTCTCTGGGGAACAATGTTGCTCGACTTGTAATATATAAAACCAATATGTTTTTATTTTCTCAAACAAGATAGAAATTCTTCGCAATATGTGAATAATATATCATAATATTACCCATATCAAAAATATTGAAAGATTTACAAAATGAAGAGGTTCCGACTCTTTTAATGTTCAATAGTTTTAATGTAACTGCTAATCTTTCGACTTGACTTTTGAGCCTTAAGAAAAAAGACAGATGGAATTAATATCTTTTACTTAACCATAGAAGACTCGCAGCAGGGTAATATTATACAAGTATTAAATTAGATATATGAGAGTTAATTACAAGTCTTTGCATATAGCTGATGACCAAATAAAAAAAATTACAATGCATGCACCTAGTACATAAAATCAAAACCGTATGAAATTAATTATATAGTTTTCTAAAGTTATATACATAATCAGAATATAACATGATTGAAATGTTTACATCGGAACATAATATAACTTATATTACAACCTAGACTAACTAATGCTAAAATTGTATCACAACTTTCAAGGCTCCAGGGTGAACGAGCGAAGGCACCTGTACTTAGATAGTGCGGCGAAGGTCTACCGCCACTTCTACAAGACACTCCCTTAACGGTCACTCGCTACTATCACTAGAAGATACATCAAATTATATAATTTGTTATTTATCTTTTCATACCCCGATAAAATAAAACCATAATGATGTTTATGATTTGATACAAAAAAAACATTTCTGACAATATATATCGCTTATTTGAATTCATGGACTCAATTAAAGAATTTACTAATTATTTATAAAGAATTAACGTAAAAATATAGCAACCATTCTAAGAATAATTTTAGATGGCTAGTTGCATTATTACGTTTGTTGGTTGCATTACAACCTTTTACAATATATAAAACTGCCACAAGGGGAATGACAACACAAGAAGAGTAATGAATAAACAACTTAGGTTACAACTGTTGTTTAATAGTTCGTAAAGAATGTTAAACACTGACAAAATAACAGCTTAGGGAATAACACCGTTACCTAAATTATTGTTTTTCTTCTAATGTAATACTTTTTATAGCAACATATTCCCGAGATAATAAACTCAATTTCCGTCGTACCATATATGGTCACACGCCACGATGAAGCAATGTTACTGTGTTTTATGGGCTTTGTACACACTTTTGTTTTTATTCGACAATTATAAATAAAAGGGCGAAACAAGTATTATTAAAAACCGGTATATTTGTGATTGCATAAGTCCATGCACGATGCAGTCAACGTCGGGGCCAATGACCGAATCGTTTGATTTTCGCCATTTTTTCGGTGGACGTACGCTTTAAGTTTTTGAAACTGGACGCGAAATGGACAGCATGGGCGCTTGGTAAAAGCTTTCAGACTACCAATCGAATTAATGCTGTGTCTAAAGTTAGCAGTTTTTATTTCACATTATCGTGTTTATATATGGAAGTAGACTAAGAGGTATTATAGTCAAGTTTATTATCTGTTGTTGTTAAAAAAAGAGTGCCTGGAGGATTTCTTTCGGGGCCGAACCTCCTGGTATAAAATCCTAAACAACAGAAATTAGAAATAAAAATTCATGTGCAGTTTTTTAATTATAATCCTTATTTTCACAAAATGCTCAGCACACAATAATATTAGATAAACCAAAAATAGACAAACCATCTAAATTACACGACAACAGACTTACTAAGTTATTGTACTGTGGCTCTAAATGTGTATATAAACCTTTATCCGTGATATAACGATATTAGTGATAGAAGTACAGGAAGTAAAATTGAGTGATTGGACGCAAAACTCAAAGAACAACTTTACTTTGAGCTTTCACTATACACAGTGAACTGAAGTAACTCTTTTCCTAAAGTAACTAAAAACAACAAATGGGCACTTCAACACTAAAATGCACAAAATGTTGCGGTTATTAGACATCGGGCAATTAAGTTAAGTGGGCAATAAACGCTTAATCAAGTAGGAAGACATTGTCTTTGTTTGAAGTTACGTTTCCTCTTTCCAGATTAACACAAAGGTTTATCTTAACAATAAAATTATAACTATTCTTTACTTTGTCGCAGAATTTTACTCATGGGAATAAAGTAAAGGTTGTTAGTTGAAGTAACCTTATTTGAGGTAAAATATTTTGAAGGCTTTACTTTAGATGAGTGTAGTAATATAAATTCATGTTGCTTGATCCCTGAGCCAAAAAAATAAAAGTTTGACTTTGAATATCACGTAAAAAATGAGTTATGACTATTTCTTTTGTTCTGCTACTACACACTGTCAATGAGATATACACAAGTTCACTGCGCTAAATAACAAACCGTTAATTTCAACACCTACAAACGAACGAAACGTTAACGAAATACAAAACCTCAGAGTGATAATATCAAGTTTATCTGAATAGATTCTGTACAATGATTCATTCTATACATTCTACATACACAATAGGTATCAGCTTTAAGACCACATCTTTGTGGATGGGAATAGTAACAGATCACATTAAAAGATTAATCTTACATGTTAGTGTGTTTGGCGAACATTCTATTATATTATACAACAGTAATGGATTGCGGGGTAACCATATACATATATTTAGATTTCATGAGGATTCCACTCCTATTAAAATGATAAAGACATCAAACGTGATTGGAAGACACAAAAATAACAATTTATAGGTTCTATTTATGTTTCACTCCGACTACTTACAACCAAACTTTGCATAATTCAGACATAAAAATACACGCCTCCGTTTACAAATAAGCTTTCCTAAAAAGAAAACTTTTCTTTTTCTGTCTATGGGCACACTAACAACATCGAGTGAAATTTCGCCACAGCCGTCATTAAATTGTAACTCAAAAGCCGGTGATAAAAGACTACGTTCATATATCACGAAGTTGGGGCTTTGCTACCCACACAATAGTATATATATACCTACCTACAATATTCTGACTTTATATAAATCTTGCTCACCTACATTTCACTATAACGTTATCAGATAAGAAGATATTGTTGGTGCGTCTACTTTGTTGACGATATCTATTGTGGAGGGATTGAAAGGGAGCGGAACACGCAAGGACTTCCTTACTCAACGGTAACTACTGAAATAGCTTAAAGTTTGACATTCACTAGTGTGCAATTCCGGCAATGCAGTTTAAATTATTATATTCCTATAGCTGATGTGTACCTTTAAGTGGCATCGACTTAACGTCCCATGTATAAGTGGCATTGTTCAAGTTTTCAAAGGATTCAAGTTACATCAAAATTGAGGTGCTTCATTGTGACTGATCACATATATGTATTTAGCAAGTTTGCCTATGTATGGATTGTGGCTTTACACAAAGAGCGGTCATCATACGTCAGAAATAGGTCAACCGAACCTTTAATCTGACTCTTAGGGCGAGTGTACCTTTACGTCGTAAGGTTTATACTTAGTATTTTTATATTTTTTTTCTGAGCTAAGTGCTCGCACTAAAGAAAAATACAATTATTGCTTGCAGAGAGACTAGTTCTTCAAGTACTACATGTTGATGGAGAAATTTCGACCAAAGACCTTATTTCTGTATATGTATGTGTAATAATAATGTAAATTAGCATTGTGATATTCCAATCTTTAATCTGGTGATTAGTACTCTTGGAATGTTTAAAATAAATAATAACTCCACACAATTCACACACAAATAAGCTTAGTTTATTTTAAAAGAGGCTGTTATCAAATTGCTATTTAATTTATTTATAGATTGTAGCTGTAGTAAATCTAATATTATTATTAAAATTGTTCTGATATTAAAATGAATTCTATATGTATATTATTTTACTTTGTTTAAGTTTAAACACGCCGTGCTTTACAATACTCATCAAATTAATGAACTAAAAGAACATAGAAATCATAGTAGCAGCCATGTTGTTCCCATTATTTAAATTAGATTTTGTTTTAAAAACGTAAACAAGGAAAGTAGCGGATAATGTACTGTTGTTATGTTTATATTTAAATGTTATTTTATATAATACTAGCAGTTCACGCAGATTTACCTACGTTTTTAGTTACTGTTGAACTCTTAATCTGGTTTCTTTACTATTCGAGGTAGAGACAAATTCAAAAATTAAAACGTCACAAAATCGGTCCAACCGTTTTGAAGCCATAGATGATGTAACAAACACGTCTTACTTAATATATTAACACTTTTAAAAGAGGTGTCCTAAAAACAAAAGTGGTTTAGAAAGAAACTGAAACAATATATTATACTTAGATAGACAAAGAAAAGATCACATTAAGAAGTTATAAATAAACATGCTATACAATTTGTTCACGGTAGAATTTTAAATGAGAATGACGCCATACCTAAATCGACACAGCTACAATTTTGATTTTCTTATGTTTCAGAGTTCATTGGCACTATAATGTAAAAAGGTTTTCCAACAACATATATGTAATATATGAATACCTATGGTGTTGAGTGACACGACATAAAGTGCCTTATTCACTATGTATATGGAGGAATAGAAGTTAGGGTACACAGTATTATTAGTAGTTTTTTCTTCTTTACGTAGTTTTAAAACCCGGACGTCTACGATGTTATTTCATTTAAAATTAATTTTACCAACAGGCTGTCTCTGAATACTAGTTTGAGGATGAGAGAATTTCTGTTATTCCACAAAGCGTCAATAAGTCCCTGTTCGATAATTCTTTACGTAAAGTTATAACTTGTTAGTAACATAAACGTAGGCGATATCAAATTATTTTCTTATTGAAGTGCTAAAACACATTAGAGAACCTCATTTAAGAACAATAACTTGAAGGGGAATAATAAGAGGGTAACCAGAGTAACTTTAAGGGTCGCTTATAAAAGATCTTGATAAAGTACGAATAGTGACGTGAGTTGTGTTGTGTCCTTAAGTGATTTACTAGTAAAATAATTGAGTAATTTAATCGCTTTTTTTCTATATTCAGAACTTGCCAAAGTGACTCTACACTGCTTGATGGCAAGTATGAATAGAATCCAAAAGTTATGGTCACCATACCCATGGCAAATGCAAACAATGCAGCACGGTGACCAACACTATGGCAGCCCAATGAGATGCCCCACCACGCACCGCTTGGGGACGTAATTGGCATAACAGTCATCGTGGCAGTGTAAGGCTCACACAGTTACCACGATAACTATCATCTCTGCATCAATGGGGCTGCAGTCTCGCACTCACCAACGAAACACGATAGCACGGATGCTATCGCTAGGTTTGGTCTGCTGTGAAAGGGTACTACTGCCCCGGTCGAGCCGGCCCGCTCTTTTTGAAATCAGCGTGGCCCTACTACTATCAAACATCTTAATATATAGACATTTACTTAACTACATTTACAAGACAAGTACTAGTATTGAGGCTACTGATTTAAAACCTATGCTATAAATGAAGAGCTATATGGCGATTTCAACTACTCAACAAAAACCTTTTCTTGCATCCATCCTGTTATTTGTTTTTGCAATCGTTTTTACTATAATTACAGTAACAAACATACATCCCGCTTGATGATAATATTTGTCATTTTAAAAAATGTTCTCGTTAACCACTGGCATCTAAATTACGTTCGATTTTTCCCTTCTTCATTCATCTTACAAGACGTATCGATTGCTTACCCACTTAGCAGGTGATAGATAATTCTATTTTCTTTTACAAATAGCTTTTCGAAAAGGATTGTTCTCATTTCAATTGATTATCATCAACTTCTCGATTTGCGATCTCGAGTGAAATTCTATTTAAGTTTGAAAAAGAGGGAACACGACCTTCAGTGGTAAATTAAGAGATTAAGAATAAAATTCATCAGAATGTATCGCTATTATGATATGTGTATATGAATGTATTTATTGTATATTTTCATTGATCATAATCAATCCCTCTGTAAAGTAAAGTAACCTCTGTTCAACTCCCTTACAAGATTTCTACACCACCCTTAGATTGACTGAAAAAGCATGCCACAGGCATTAAGTCTGTCGATGCATAAAGTGCGTTAAGTTTAAAATAAATAAATATTTAGACTCACTAAAACAAGCGGTACTACAAAGGGCTATGACAAATTTTTAGACCAGTATAAGAGATATTAGATTTTTTTAACGGTATAAGGAGCAAATATGCAAACAGTACACCTGTTGGTAAGTGAATAACGTCACCCACAGATACCTGGAACTTAATGGTCACAAGTGCAATACTGTCCTTTGAGTACCTTCCCGTAGAGTAAGAGGAAAAGGTTTGGGCTTGGTTTGGTTTGTTTATATATCTGCTAATACAAACAAAAGGCAGCACAATAGAATCGAAATCCGCGTTCTGTTTTTAAATTAGATACAAATACTACAAAATAATACAATAAATGAGTCGAGGCGTAAAACAAATTGTATTACAGTACTGTGACGCCTTTGTTTTACCTATTTATAACATTAAATCTTATAAAGGAACGCGTGCCCCTTATGAGTATGTTCTTCCAGTTATCGGTTAATTAATTTACTGTTACAACATCATATTATAGGGGTAACTCATATACGTAGCCCAAACTACAAACACACTGAACGCTGCCCTTATGTGGGTATGGTAACGCTCTTTGATGTGAAAACCGTTAATATGAGCAATTAGAAAACCATATATTAGGAACATGGAGTAAGATTAATACTGGCAGGATACCAAAAGCACTTACATTTAAGATAGGTCAACATGATGTTTTTTACTACAGAAAAGGAAGAGGTCGTCTGTATTTTTCTCTAAATCTTTTACATCTAATTTGGTGACGATTTAATCATCTTAATTACATCACATCAACAGCCGTGAATAGTCCACTTCTGGTTTGTTTCAAATTTTTATTCTCTTTGCAGGGCTGTTGTCCTGCATAGTTCCCTGCCTTTTACGATATCCATCATCACACGGTCGTCAGCTTAATCTAATAACTTTAAGCAAACTTGAAGGTACCTAGTACCTTTTTAAGGTTACTTATTATGCTAAACTGTCACATGTAGTTTATTTTATAAAAGTCATCAATTATATTTTTTACATTTTAAAATCTTTACCTAACTGCACACTCACAAATTAATATTGTCAATAAACTACATATTGTCAGTATTATTGTGTGTGTGCGGTATACTATAGAATATTATAGTACTGTTTAATATCATTGTGGTTTTCCAAAAATTCTTAATTTGTTACACTAATTTCGGAGGGATTCCAATTATATGATCAAAATATTGTAATGTGCCAGCGCGCGGCAATATTTTAATTGAGAAAAATATTTCAGACAGATGTTCGTATTATTGTTTCAAATGGAGGAAGAAAATTGTACGTTTCGCGAATACAGTGATAACACTTAATACAGTGAATATTTCCAAGAAAACCATAATTTAATGTACGCCAGTACGTATAAAAACCTGGGAAACGTTTACCGAATTGTGAAATACGTTCTACCGGCATATTACAATAAAGTTACAAAAATAATGCACTAGATAACTTACTCGAAAATTATAAAAGAATCAATCCAATACACACAATTAAAAAAAAATCATTTCTCTCCAAATAAATTTTCGAAAAGAATTAAAGAAGATTCATAAATTAAATTAGAGCCCAATCAATCATTGGGTTGTCATTCGCCGATGAAATTTACATCCCGTCTGCCTGGAAGTATTACGATTTGTTGCTCTTGACAAATAATAAACAGCTGGTAAAAAACTACGGATAAACCTAATTTTATAAGGTTTCTTGTTTATTATTACAACCGGGCAGTAGAAAAAATCTGTTTGGTGATAGATAGATTTTTTCATTGCTATCAGTGGTAAATGAGTCTGTGGACCACTTGATGGTAAGAGGCAAACGCAGTCCATAGATATTGCCGGGTTCCTTTAGCATTCAAAGGGAGAGAAAAATGAAAAGAGAAGAGTAGGAAAGGTCAGAGGAGAATATAATGGGGCACACTCACCGAATGACAACCGACGGTAAAAACCAGTCGTTTAGACTTGCACGTCAATATTAACGTTATGGAGTCGTGGTCTAATTCTAATATCCAACCAGTTGGACTACGGATCTTCGGTAGCCGGTCCATTCATGTCTATGCTCATCAAGCAATACGCAAAGACACGATTTTATTTTTTACTATTACATTAAACGTGTGCACACGAATCTCACTGTTAGCCACTGCTTTACATTTTATTTTATCACGAACTGACAATAAGGTTGTGACTACACACCATCATTGACAAAGTTATAGAGTGCGTGCGACCAGCCATAGCCTGTTTTAAAGTTAATTATTTATTGTATCTTTTTAAGCCTACATTATTATAATTACATAATTATATTAAAATATGTACCATTTCCTAAAGTCAATGTTAAGAACAATAAGAATAATTTCATAATAGAATATACAAGATTTTAAAACTACAATCATTTGCATTTTGACAGAATTATTTGAGAAGTTTTATTCTGTACTTAGTTAAAACAGACTGACGTAGCAAGATCAAATATGTATGATTAATGAAACCGATTCAAATTTCTGTTATTTTAACGGAACACAGTACAAACACATTGACAAAATTCTATACGGGTTCTACCTTAACACTCGGGCAGCTAGTGATAGTCAAGTTGACATTCTAAAAACGTAAACGTTATTAGAAAACTAACAAATGTATGAGAATTAATAGGATCTATCCATTAAACTTCAATTTTAATCTATTACTGAGAACGTCGGCCGTATCAGCTGTTACGATTCCCATTCGAAACTTATTTACATACCTACCTCATTAATTCATTGAAAGTCTCAGTTCCAATGTGCTTTGTTATCCGACCTACACCTACACACTTTTCGTTGTATTTACAAAGGGATATATACGCAATGAAAGAAACGTAGAAAAACTTAATTGAATAAATTAATAGCATTGTCTTAAAAAAGTAAGTAAAATATTCAGAAATCTCTTCACCATTTACAGTTAGATAAGATGCTAAATAAATATATTAAGAACCTGGGAAAACAGGATGACACAAGAAAAAATGCTTTACCTGCTCGCACTAACTACGAAGTCCTGTCAATCTGTCTCTGTCTCTCAATCTTCCAAACAAACATTTTCATATCTCGGCTGGTAATGGCTCCTACATTAGCACTTAAGTCACTTTATTTGTCTTGCATGTATGCTCTTGAATTATTTCGAAGATATTTTGAATTAAAGAAAAAAAAACGACCCTTAAAAACATTGTTAATCTGTAGTCTTTGTAATTTAAATGTCATTGAACTCCGTTCAACTTCAACTGCCAAAATAAACAATGGAATTTTTCATTTGTAATTACAGTTACCCACACACCTAAGCTAACTACACGTTAGCTATCTCCCTTAAAAACACTGCGAAATTAGAAGCTAGACTAGTCAAATATTGTACCTTCAATTCATCATGGCATACTTGAGTAGTATTTGCCAAAGTAAAACGCCCGGTCATAATACATTTATAATTTCTGAGATACTTTGTTTTATATCAAGTTATATTTACTTGAATATATAAAATTACTCGCCTTCATTTTCGTGGCTTTTATTATTCCCAAGATTATTTGGGATCAGTTACTAGTTCAAACGGTTTTACTATAATATCAGTTTTTCACGGAGCGATGGCATCGGACCTCCGTGACCGTGAGGATGATCTGAATTCGAAGGTTAATCTAGTTGTCAGTATATTTAAGGCACTGACTTTCAAAACAACAATTGCTATAGATGTTCATGGCAATCGGTACCGATGGCTTAACGTTCCCCGAGACAAGATATAAGGATACTAAAAAGAATATGAAAGGAAAATTAATTCTGTAAGCTATCCTACTATGTGTTAGATAGATATTAAAGCATAAATTAATTAACCTACATAAACAGACGCTCACACCCAAACATCAAAAGATATTGTTCTATAGAATAACTTTAATGGAGTTTCATAGAACAACAAACAAACTATATAGGGAATTAAAGCGATAGCTTATATATAGTACGAGTATATACCATATATTCTACTTTGGCGCCCCACATTTTGACCGGGTTAAGCTGACTATTGTTACAGACCATTTAGACTCAGTAAATATAATAATTATTTCGTCGAAGGGAAATGCTTAAAAGGTATATTTTGTGTCATATCTATCAACCATCATCAATAGTCTTTGACAGTCCACTGCTGGACGTAGGCTTATCCTTAGCAAGGAGATTTAGGCCTACTATACCACGTTGGCCAGACAGGTTTACTGTGACCAAAGTTAGTTTCAACTTGAAACTAAAATGAAAAGATTGAAACTGAATATGTAAGAAAATATAATGATATTATTTAGTTCTCTTATTCGCCTTGTACGACATCCATGAGGAGAATAGGAGTGATGACACTCTGTATTCTTAATCCGCCACCACACGGTAATCTATTGTATAGTCGAATTTATACAAATTTTAACATAACACTTTCTAATGTACATGATTAAAATACATTAAAATATTCTGAGTCTATTTTGGTCACACGCCTGCTATTATAATATATTCGACTTTCTTTTCTCTTTGTTATTAATGATATAGTGTGCTTTAAAATGAAAAGTAATATGAGTGTTTATATATATCTTGTTTAAAATGCACTTTCAACTGGCAATACTTTCACACATGTTTATTTTTGACAACACTAAACCGTGGGAATATGTAAATAATCTTGTTTGTTTTTCGTTAACTTATATTTCTTATATTTCTTTTTGTATGATAATATATAGCGAAATGAATAACAGAATTTTAGACCAATTTAGATTTTAAATTACGTCAAATGTATACAATGTGCTTAACATTTATTTAATTATGTAATTAATAAATCATTTTTCGAGGAAATAAACATTGTACTAAAAGCTATCAAGTACAACCAGTGTCTGCCGTTGCTTCAAGTTTGATCCACTGTTAGACATACCTACAGCATCAAAACTACTTTTTTATTCTATATGCAAAAAGTTTAATAAATTAATAATGTGAGTTTAGAACTGGTTAATCTTGTTATCGTTAATAAATTACAAAACGTAAATTTTATTATTTAATTATGCGCAATGTCCTTTTTTCTACGGTTTGTATAGAGTTGTCGATAAAGACAATGGCAACGTGAACACGTATCAACGGGCTACGAATAAAAACTTGTTTCAAGAAGGTTTCATATATATGATTCATCATTAAAACTAGTTAGGAGAAAAATGATTTAACAATTGTCTACTGAAAATTTAAATTAGCACAACAGACGTACATCGTTTTTGAAGTAAGCCAGAACTCTAACTTGTGTTCCAAGTGCTAAAAGGTATCCATAATCACTTACCATCATGCACTTATTTCTTGATATAGGGTTGACCTGGTGGATAGTATCCACCATCACCCACGGGCACCTGCAATTCAAGAGTCACAAGAGTGTTGCGGCCCTTTGCACTTCCTTCCCCAGAACCAGAAAAAAGGAGAGAGTCTTGACTCTGAAAACCTTTCTTATACTAAAAAGCAATGAAGGAATTGCTTCACACCAGCTTTCTGTAAAGCTGTGATACCATTTCAATCAAGCCTGACCAATATGTGTTGAATCATGGCTCTCACACGATAATATGGGATATGACTGGGTAATATGGGATATGACTGGGCCCTTCGAGGTCGTCTTCCCCCCGGGCTGGGCGTAATTTGTTACGCAGATGACACATTGGTCACGGCTCGGGGAATGAACTTTGCAGAGGCGGCGCGCTTGGCCACCACGGGTGTCTCTCTGGTGGTCGGGCGTATTGAGGCGCTGGGTTTGCGGGTGGCCCTGGACAAGACGGAGGCCCTTTTGTTCCATGGGCCCCGTCGTGGTCCACCCTCCGGCGCCTCCATCGTAGTCAATTCGGTCCTCGTACCGGTTCAGGCCCAGATGAAGTATCTGGGCCTGATCCTTGACGGCAGGTGGCTCTTCGACGAGCACTTCCGACAGCTTACTCCAAAGCTGGTCTGCGCTGCTTCTGCCCTTGGGCGACTTTTGCCCAATTTGGGTGGAGCCAGCGTCGCGACGAGACGGCTATACACGGGGGTTGTCCGGTCAATGGCGCTGTATGGTGCACCAGTGTGGGCGGCGGCTCTGACCGCCCAGAATAGGACTCGCCTCTGGCGTCCTCAGAGGATATTGGCGGTTAGAGCCATACGCGGTTACCGCACTATATCGACGGAGGCGGCGTGCGCCTTAGCCGGAACTCCCCCGTGGGATTTGGAGGCGGAAGTGCTCGCCGAAGTTTATCGGCGAACGGCAGACTTCCGGGTGAGTAGCGGCATCCGGCCCCCGCCCGAAGAGATACGCGAGTGGCGAGAGGCCGCTCGTCAAGCCACGATGGCTCGTTGGTCGTCCCGGCTGGAGGCTCCACGTGCTGGCTTTGCCACCGTGGAGGCTCTCCAGCCGGTCATCGCCGAGTGGGCGGGGCGACAGCACGGGACCCTTTCCTTCCGACTGACGCAGATCCTTTCCGGGCACGGTTGCTTCGGGAAGTATCTGCACTCGGTCGCCAGGAGGGAATTGAATCCCGCCTGTCACCACTGCGACTGGAGTGAGGACTCGGCTCAGCACACGCTGGCGGTTTGTTCCGCCTGGGCGGCGCAGCGTGGGGTCCTCACTGCAGTTATTGGAGGAGATCTCTCGCTACCGGCCGTCATACGCTCCATGGTCGGTAGCGACAGTTGTTTTACCGCGGTCGCAACCTTCTGCGAAGACGTAATTTCGCGGAAGGAGACGGCGGAGAGGGCCCGGGAGGACGACCTCCACTCGGACCCAATCCGGCGCGCACACTCAAGGCGGCATGAGGCGCGCGTACCAGCGCCTCATGCCGCCTTGAGTGTGGCCGCGGGTGGACGGGACGGGTTTTCCCCTCCATCCGCTATAGTGGCCAACCGCGAGGAGGTGACGTCCGCGTGTGCCGTACGTCGCCTAAATGGAGAGGTTATCCGCAGAAGGTGCCCGCGCTAGCGGGCAGGCGCCAGGAGGGATCTGGATGTCGTAATAACAGCTGTTCCCGGATCCCTCCTATGTCAGGCGCAGAGTGGCACACCGTGTGGTTTTAGTCGGTCCGATTCCGACACACCACCCCGCCGTAAACCCCGGTGGGGTGACGGCCCGAGGGGGTTTCCACACGTTAAAAAAAAAAAAAAAAATGGCTCTCACACGACAACGGCACTTTAATCCTACCTAGTCATAAATTATACTATGCTTGTACATATGAATATTAAAAAATACAGAATTCATAACACTCCACAGCGATAACTTAAACCAGGACTACTAGTATAGTAACACAAGTCGTTCCTAGTTCAGAAGACAGTGACTCCATACTTTCTTGTGTAAGCATTTTGTGCCTATAAAAATATTATTATTACTGATTATTTATTCTGTGACCAAAATGTGCACGTGCGACATGGTAGGGTGGCACTTTAGTCTGTAAATTGTAAAATTGCGCGTCGACTTCATTAGGTTGGATTATATCATCGCCCTCCTCATCATCTTGTTATCGTGTTACTCGTAAATTTAATGTGTCTCTTTGCATTATCATTTAAATGTAAAAAAGAAATATATTCCTATGAGATGTTTAACAATTCGTTTAGTTATATGTATTTAATTTATTGTATATTGTTGGTAATTATGTGAAAAGAAATGCAGAAAAATCATTTATGCAAACTTACTTGGTTTGTCTGTCAAAATTTTTAATAACAGTCGCCATAATATGCTTCGTAAATATCTATTATCTGTGTCAATTTCAAATGTTAACCATCTATGATTTTCGAGCTTAACTATTTAGGCAAATGAAATAAAAAACTCTCTTAATGGGCACTTGGTTACATATATGTAAAGAATGTTTCTCAAGGATTTCGTGTATCTCGACTTTTAGCATAAACTCAATAAGAAAACGAGATATTTCCCTATTTGGAGAATATGTTTTATATTAAAAATAAATCACTCATTTTCAATTAATATAGTGTGAGAGATCTAATTATGAAAATTGTATTTTTAAATAGGTATGCGAATATGGTAATACCTCAACACTCCTAATTAGAGGATGTAACAGAATTATCAAGACATTATTCGGCCCAGACTTCACTCCCCGGATCAGTGCTCGCTACTAAATTAATTAGCGTTCAGTACATTGCCTTAGTTGAATTATTTACTGTTTTGAAGTGCTCCGATATTCGCTAACTCTAATATTATAATACTGTGTTATACTTACAACTTCACAATTTGAATATTTTAAGCCCCTAACGGTTTGTTTTTTAGGGGTTAGCAACATACATTATAATATTATAAAAAGTCAAACATATGCTACGGCAATTCTGCAATGTAAATATTTGGCGCGTGTATGTGTGTGTGTTTGTCTGTGTACCCTTATGCAAACGTACTAAATAAACTGAGTTATCAGTTGTACATTATTAATATGACGAAGTGGTGACCTAAATTAAAACATAGATAGCAAAAAATATTTACTTAGCAAAGTTACCTGAAAGAGGCCTTTGTATGAAAATAGTTTTGTTTAAATAAACCAGTTAACTGGCCTAACACACATACAACATACGTCAACGTATTGAAAATTGATGCTTAAGTGACGTGGAATAAAGATTATTTGCCGAAATTAATTCCAAAAAAAGGGTAAAACAGTAAATAAGCAGGCAAGGAGTCAATTTCACAGTGTTTCGATAGCCTTTTATATATCATTACTATTCATTCGTTTGTACGATAGACGTAATAATACCATGACGTCATCATACATAGGCACTTCAAATAAATTACGCGAGGACACATAAATATTACTGTTTATGGCACATCAAGTTTAATGATCGAATACAGTAACAAGTCTCCATCGCAATAACAAGTAAAAATGAGAAAATTGTCAAACTCCAATAATAGGATTTTTAAATCGTTGATAAGTCAACGATACAATAGTGACGTAACTAACACGTAGTCACAAATAAAAACAAAATTGAAATTTAAAAACCGATAAATTAATAACATGTATATTTCGAACATCGCACGACGCATCTAGTACCAAACTAACCAAAGCTTGTACGGGTACCAGACAACTGATATAAACATATACATATTTACATGTTACATTAGTTATATGCTCTTGAAATGAATAGTATACCATTAGATTACCATAGACTGCCAAGGGAATACTTATGCCTGTATTCTTCAATAAAGTCATTACGCCCTTTTGACCAACAACATATTATTAAATCTAAAAAAAATGTTTCTATTTGTCATAAACATTATAGTGCAACGATTTAATTTAATTAATAAATAAATTTATGAAAAACTGCCGATAAAATGAATTTCTGAATATTATTTTCTAAATAAATTTCTTGGTTCTCTGGTTGTCTATGGTGACAGCGATGAAGTAGTGTGACGGCAATATCGTTCCGGTGTACGTATTTGCCGACCATGCATGAATACTTATACCGTTATCTTAGTTCCGTCTATTGAAAGTATAAATTTTTTGCTGGTCCCTACTTATCTCGTTACATACCGCTATCTCTATATAAAATGAATCTCTACTTCTCTTGGTCACATCATCACATGACTGGACCAATTTGGCTTATTCTTTTCGTGTTAGATAGCCCATTTATCGAGGAGGACTATAAGTTATAAAACATCACATTTAGACAATTACTAAAGTTTTTTTTTTGAGAGATGCAGACTAAATTGCGTGGTTTAACTAGTTATAATATATTCATCACTTGTTTGTGCTAAGTACTTAGCGCATGGCTAAGTAGTGGCATTTAACACACGACGATACACAGTCGTGTCTGTTATATATGTTAATAATACGACAAATAAATAAAACACTTACTACTTATGCCTTAAAAATAGAAACTACTAATTTAATGAAACGTAGAAATGTCATGTTGGATCTGTTTCCCACTGGCTCATAATACATTCGTCTCCCAAAGCAAGCCATTAATTTGATGACGACTGTTGTGCTTACTTACCTAGAAAATGGTTCATTTTGTACATTTAATCGACTTGTTTGACTCTGATTTAACTACTATGCTGTCATGTATTTCTACTTAAGTAATTCAGAATATTCTTATCCTATGCAGACGTAATGATATTTATAAGTTATTCACTCATAACCATTTGCCATACTGTACTCAGCCGGTTACTTATTTATTTAATAATTTTTGTACAAAGTATAAAATGGCGAACATGTCATCGGTATTCTCTACCAGTCTACCGTCGGGTGGTGCGGAAATAACTATGAAAGTTCACTACAATTTAGTTCGAAATTCTTATTATTATTGATTATATGATCTTTGATATATACGCAATTATGTTTATAGAAGGAAATTCTACATTTACTCTTTCTACCTTCAAAATTAACTAACACCATAAAAAATTTAGAATATAAAATGTAGCATTTCATGACGGCACGTTTTTGACTCGACTATATACTAAACAAATTTATGTACTTTAAATTTCAACTATTTTAAACACATAAAGTCATAATAACAACATATTTGAAAATAAGTTTAAATTTTACCAGAACCGAACAAAATGGCAACCACTTACAGTTTCATACAGACGCTCAATGATTTATTTTTATAAGTAACAGGATGAAAATATTCGTGATAAGAACCTATTAATAAAAAGTGTACCATCTGCAACATTTCGTCTAATGAAAAAAAACGGCTAACTGCGTGACGAGGGAGCATTAACGCAGCCTTCCCTGGCTCTTATGTATGTACAACATGTAACTTTCGTAAGCTTTTTATTAAGTTAAGAAGTTATTGGGAAATATTATGTACTCGAAACCTTCAGAACTCGGATCGTATTGTAAAAAGTGATTTAGAAATGTAGAAAACTTTCACAATAATTTTAAAGTGTGACCTTTTTATTTCTTATTTTGTAAACGTGTTTACATGATTCTATCAGAAGGTATATTATAAGACACTGGCCTGTTGGTGTAGCGGTTAGCGAACCTGAGCTCAGAGGTCGTGGGTACAATTTCCATCCAAGACAAATATTTTATGACGAACACGATCATTTGTAACTGAGTGGAATCGAGTATATTAATTAATAGATCAATATTTATACGTAAATTAAAATAAGGAAGTTAAACTTGATATTTACAAATGTAAATATTTTTTTAATAGATTACAACGATTTGTAGAATTATTTTTATCTTAACCTGTTTGTCTGTTTATTTTCTTTATCCTGATAAAATAAATATTTAGATATACTGCTTTCAATTCGCTATAAATGAGTAAGAAACTTGGAGGAAAAAGGACGATATATTGAAATATACGAGCTGACATAAAATTACTTGTCTCTAACATATATAAGATCTTATAAAAATAATTCAAAAATTATAAGAGGTATACAATATTTTCTAATTATTGAATGTTATTCTTATTTCGTAAGCAAATTTAACAGAAACATGAACAAGCTGTTGCGAGCGCGGCAAAATGAAAGAAAATTACAGAATCAGAGGGCTTATAGTTGAAACCGAAATCGAAAAAAATATTATTCAATGTTAGTGGCCGTGAAACTGATTTATCAACTAATGACACTGAAAATGTGTCTGATTTTTTAACCAGAGATACGACTATTGGAACCTTGAAGAAATGTAAATGTAAATTTTAAAAAGAGTTGTAAATTTCGATTTATAGTATTACCTTTTTTAGTCTACAGTTTCTTGGGTTTGATTGTATGTTTTAGCGCGGATAACGTGCTATTTATCATTACACTTGGTGCAGTATATAAATTTATAAAAAAGTGTTATTTTCAATGCATTTATTAATGTTTCAAATTATGTCAGTCAATATTCTTTAATAAGGTTACTTCTTGCCATCCTTTTTAATTTAAAAGCCCTCTCACAACAAGAACTTGAGAACTGTATTAAACCTAAGATGTGTATCTGTGCATGTGTATGTGTTTACGTCTATGTATCTGCATATCTCTATGATGTTTCATATTTCTTAAAACTTTGCTAAATATACATGCGAGCACATAAATGTAAATTCGAAAGTAACTCTATCTGTTTGTTTGTAACGCTTTCATGGCTAAATCGCTGCACTGATTTTCATAATCTTTGACATGAAGATATTTTGTTTTTTGAGAAAGGACATACGCTTACGCGATAACTGACTTACACGCGGGCGGAGGCACGGGTAAAAACTAATACTTTATATTTCCATAACAAAAGTAACTTAAGCGCACCTAGTCTGGTTGTGCCATTTTGTTGTCAGACTATACATGTCATGAGTACGTTATTAGATATATCACCGAGATAAATAACAGATAATTATTCAGCTCTTATTATGCCAGTCATGAATAACGGCAACGTCGTAAATATCTGCACTAACCTAAATTTATTAGTAGGATATTATTATAAATATTATATAATATATTACAATTATTTCTTAAAATAATGAATTTATTGAACTTTACTACTAGTAATAGTTTTAATACTATTAGTATCAAATCCTTACTAATATAATTTGTAACACGTTCACGTCTGAGACACTTTGTAAATTTGAAAAAAAAATCACAAATGAAAAGTTACGATAACAGACGTCCATACATGCAGACAGAGCCGCAGACAAAAACTGGTTTTTTCACATATGTGAAACACATCAGCTTGTGTCAGTTTAATATTATTTGCTCTGTTTTAGTTGTTAGATATTTCTCTATAAATGCTTGAATTTGATTAATCATTATACTATTACTAAAAATTATAATAAATTTACTTGTTAAAACTCATAATATCAGCATTCATTAAATTTTATTATGTACAACAAGATGTGTTATTCTATAATTGCTTTAATTATTTATAATAGTCTTGTTCTTCATGACGCGGAAGGCAAGGAAGGCTATAATGGTCAATTACAAAGCTCTGATCTCCACATTAACATTCCGCCGTCGTTTTAGCCGCAATGATATTTAAGCTTCCTATTTACATACTATCTAGTTACGTAATAAATGCACTGTGTAGTGTCTTCATAAAGAATTTATTCTATTGTGTACATCACAATGGTCAGCAATCCTAGCCAGGTCAGTCTATGTATGTATGATGTAGTAACGTAAAGTCCTGGCTGCCATGCGAACATTTGTGGTATTCATTATTCGTCACGGGTAGTCGGACCCGAAAAAGTCGGACAACAATCTTTCTACAAAACTTTGATATCACTTAACACTTAAGTTGTGAAGGTTGGATGACAGTCACTCCGCGTAACAAATCGAAGTTCAGTCGTGTCGTAGTAGACTTAAAACTGATCCCAACCTAGTTTGCAAAAAAGACTCGGAGGCAGATGTAGAAAACCTTGATACTATATACTCCTAAATTGAAATCACATATAGTATTAAATTGACGATTTTTCTTTTCCTTACTTAGTAGAATTAGGTCTACTAAAGAACGACAGAATAGCAGCTGAACGGAAAATGTTCAGAAAAAAATGTGCTAATTACTTTTTTACAAACTTTGTATGTATCAAATTACGTGAATTGTGATATTAAAAGTTTAATTAGGTTGATAAAACTTGAGTATAAATTTTATTTATATGATATATTTTTTTATTCTCACAAAGTTTTTTTAACAAACAGTATATAACGTTATATGTTTAATCTTCGGTAAAAATATAACGCTTCTGTTCGACTAGGATGAAAAAAAACTCTAGTCCGCTATTGCAATTGTGAAATTGTGCGTAAATATGAGTGATAGATACTTTTTTATACTAAGTTGGTGATGTATCGTTGTTGAAAATGAGATGTCTCGTACCAATGACATTTTTTAGACTTAAATCAATAGTTATATAGTCAGAATCGCCGTGTATCTAAAGCGCGCCATCGCAGACACGATTTACCGATTCATCTATAGTATCGAATAAGAACAAACACCAAAACATTCAATAAAAAGTTACTTACGGGTAGGGGGAAGGGCGCAGGGCGGTGCGATAGGGGTGCGAATGGTGGCATGCGGGGGGCGGCGGGGGGCGGAGGTCCGGGGCGTTCAGGCTGGGGCCTCAAAGGCAACCTCACTGGACCTGTCAGGGGGAACGCGAACACTTGCGACTGAGGCTCTGGGAAGTTCATGGGCCTGAAACAATCAAATTAATTTAATATAACTCGACACGTGCGAGTTCGCTCGCGTGGCATTTTGATAAAAGATTTTAAGAATTTTTAGGAAAGTATTTTGGTATCGTAGCAAAATTTGTTAATATGCTGTGATTGTTTTCTTTTAAACCAACAAAGAATCACTTTAGTCAACGTTTTGTTGAGTTAAACACTTTGCTACCGAAATTGAAATACCGACTGTTCTGTTCCGTTTCTGTTTCTTCTTCTGAAATAATTTAATAAATTAAGATTGAAAAACCTTAAAAATGTGTTATAATGCATATGAACCTAACAGTCTGATCTGATCTAAACAAAAAAGTTCCTTTAGAACTCAAAGACACCGAATTATATGTAGACAACCTTTCAGTTCTATTTTAATCATTGTTTGATACTTTATTTAACTTTATAAATTTAAAATATTTTTTTCATTCTGTAGTCTTATTATTATTTTCAGAATATGTAATGAACGTGATTTGTTTGCTATTGTTATCGTATATTGATGAAATACATATAATACAACTTATAACATAGAATGTGAACTAAAATTAGAATTGTTTTAAGAGTACGCATATTTTTAGGCTGTACTTAGCATAAGATTACAGTTTATTTTGGCATCAAATGGACATGATATTATAATATGTATATTGTCTGTATGTTATCAAAAAGTTTTTAGTCTATATGATGTACGCAATATATGACTAACATGACGGACTCAATGGATTAGGCTTGGTCAATAGTTTAAGCACTTAACAATTGAAAGTTTGATCCTCAACACACTAACCACTTTTTATCATAATAGCAATTATTTTATACATTTTTCGTGCTGTAACTTGATAACTAGAATACGTTTTTTAATATAGGTATATGAAAATCAGAGCTGGATCCTAACTTATGCTATAAATGCAAGTCAAGTCAATTGTAGTCAAGTAAGTAAGTATTTGTTTATTTATTATCTTGAAACTGTGTATTCAATTTTACTGAAGTATGAAAATGACATCCAAAGAAACCTCACAATCAAACACTTTTTAGAAAGACTAAATTCACATTGAAACGAAGACAGCTATGTTCAAAAATATTTATATACAAAACAAAATGTGTAACATCAGAAGCACCAAAAAACTTTAATAAAATCCAGTATACATATATTAAATAAATTAAAGTACACTGAGTCGTGGATACCCCTTTTTCACAATTATTCCTTATGTTACGGTTTCATAAATATTTTATAATAGTTACATATTTTTAGAAATCTAAACCCGTCTTTGTTTTCTTTACATATCGAAGCTAATCCTTTTTCCTTTTTTTTATTTAATAATATTTCATAAAGCAATACCAATGTTTCCAATAACACGTGAAAAGCTTTTAAGGAAAAATCATAGTATGTAGGTAAATAAAGTTAGAGATACTTATGTACAAATACGAAGAGAAAGGATTTATAAGCTCGGAAATTCCAAGGAACAGGAATAATCGGTCCACTTCACCGCATTTGAATGCGAGCAAAACGGAATACTCAACAAAAGAGTTGGCTCTGGGCTGTTGTATGTTTTTTATAGAATGTAGATACCGTACAGAATACCTTTACGAGGTGTAATTATAATAATATGTATCAGATTTTGAAAAGGAACACATATGTTGCGAGTAGAAGCAGAAGAATTTTATTTATATTAACTATTATATTTCAAACTATGTTTGGCATTTCATCTTATGAAAAATAACCGAAATAATGCGATTTACGTATCAAAACTTGTATATTTAAGTGCTGCATAGAATCTGTACCTATCGCATCCAGTTACCAGGTTTTACTTCAAAACTAAAGACAACACCCACAACAGGTCGTATTCCTATATCGCCGGGTCTTTACAAATATAGGAGAAACAGACACAAAGAACATACAGACACAGAACAACTATTTTTGAGCCACACAAAATGTTGTCCCATGTGGGGTTTGAACCCACAGCACTCAGCGCAGTAGGAAACGGCGTGGCGACCGCTTAAAGCACTACGCCATCTGTACGATGAAACAGTATTTATCGGTAACTCTGATGCACGACATCACAAAATAACACATCACTAATATTTCACAATATAAAACTCACACAGCAAGCGAAAATAGAATACGAATATTTCAGCTTCAGAAAATGATAATGTTATAGCTATATTACCTCACATATGTAAGGTAATATACATATATAATAAGACTCGTATAACGTAGGTGTAGTGTTATTTATAAAATGTTTTCAGGGCTAAAAAATTATTTCTTTTTGCCACTATATTTTACTTTGTTTATTAAATTTAATCAATTTTGCAAGAAGACAATCGTAAATTACAACTAGGAATTCTATTTCTAGATCTCATGAAAGTATTGAGTACGATAGTCGATGAATATAAATCGAAATTCGGTATTTGCGTAATTTGGGTTCGCTCGATTATTAACTTTAGCCGTTTACAAGACAGTCAATAACCTAATTATGCTTGATTGATGAAGTAACTTGAGTCGGTTCAAAAAGTTGGTAGCAATTTATCTATTGAACCAACTGTTGCTCTATTCTTTTTATGCCGTGGGGTTATGTAAAACTGTTTTGTAACTTGCGACACACGGAGTACACATACGTTTTGTTTGCATTGGATAACGTATTTCGTATGTTACCCCGTATTTAGAAGGTAGATAGAGCTCTAATAAGTCAAAAATACTGTGGTTTAAATTGTGTATTGTATGTGTATTAACGATAAACCTTAAGTGAAAAATGTCAACCAACAACTCCACATCTCAGCTCCGTAAAGGCTTATTAGAGTTATAAAACGCAATCATCACAATACTTAAACGTGCAATGTGCTTTTACCTAGGCTCGTCTCCTCCATGGCAGATAATGGCAATACGTTCAGCCTGTGACTGACGTGGGGCGAAAGCTCCGAGGATATTGAAAGGGAATCGTCTCTCCATTGGATCTTCGCGGCGTCTTTCCACCATGCAGTTCATGCGACCCCTGAAAGTAACAGATTAATAATTAGAAACCTCTTACGATGCTTTTAGTGCCTTTATAGATTATTGTCATTATTTCTATAAAATGCCAAGTTTTAGCCAAGTTATACGTCACCACCTCTATTCATCCCGTGGGTGTCGGTGGAAGTGACTAAAGAAGCAAACTTGAAAAAAAACTTAAACGAATCCGCCTGCCCAACGTGGTATAGTAGGCCTAAACCACCTTTCTAAGGAAAGGCCTAATGTGTGTGGGCTCTTAAAGACTGTTTTATTTTTAAAAACACTGTTTAAAATAATTTTACAGAGACATAATAGAAAATTATTATTAGAAAAGTAGATGAAGATTACTAAGGGTATTACAGTTTTATCTGCTACTAGTCAGAATAATTTCTTATATGTAATTTTTATTTATATAACTACCCTAAAGTTCCAAAATTATTATATTAAGATCCTTGGTATTATATAAACCAAAATCTTCCTTAGTTATAAAATCCCTTTTAAAGTAAGATGAATAGCAACAACCACTAAAAATACCAGAAGGTATTTTCTCATCGCACAAATTTAAGGAAGCACTTAATTTTATTCATAATTTACACTAAATTTCTGCGCCCTCATTTCTCTCTAAACAGGTTAAGTGAAAAATTTGCCTCACAAACGCGAGGATCAATAAAAACATTGAACCGAGACGCTGGAACAAACAACAATAATCAGAACGGCTGATTGCTTCATACCTTTTACGCACTGGCAATAAAAAAAACTCTCTCTTTCTATATTATTTAATTGCACACTTTTTCTGTAAACGATTTTATTGCAACGGTCGTGCAATCATGGAATTTACTTTTGCTACAGTTTCGCGATAAAATGCTAATTAAGTGTAATTGGTATTGAGATTTTGGTCTTTATAGCCAAGAAAAGGCCTCTCACTGAACGCTGTTTGTGTCAGGAAAGAGGTTTACAAGAATTTATCGTTTAATTGAACTATTTAATTGAAAAATTACTCAATTAAATTCATAAAATTGCAAGTTGCTTTCTGGAACGTAAGTGACAAATATGAACTTTAAGGTGTAAAGTCATCGGCCATTTACACGTATGCATTTTTATCTTCGTCGAATGTTTTCCAATCGCAAAAAAATACGTTATTTTTTTTAATTAAGTAGATAGAAATAGATCAAGCTTGTAGCGTATAAAAATAAAAGGAATTAGAGATTTTTGGGAATCGGCGAACTACAAAATGGATATTTTTCACTGTCACTTTGTAAAATAATCTTAAGTCTTCTTTTATAACATATAATTTATACACAAGAATAACCTCATGTACCTATCTAACTATTGAAGACAAAGAGTATGAATATATAACGAGTTTAATGGTCTACAAATAAAAATATAATACACATATACTTGACACGTCGTGTATGCAATGAACTTGACCAAATAAAAAAATTATAAATTTACGTTTATGTTTCTAGTGTGGATAGTCATCACTTATAAGATGAGTTCGTAGTCGATGTAAATAGTTTTTGATTCTTGGTAAGATATCTAGATAACAAGACATATATTTTTTATAAGATCGTATTTCACCTATGAAGACAGTATAGTTGTATACTAAAAGAATACTTCGATGCAGATTAACCAGCATCATCAAAGTAGTACCAAGGCCCTACAAAACCTGGTGCGAAGCAATTCTTTCAGTAAGTGAGGTTACCAAAGTCATACTTTCTTATTATTTAACGCAGGGGGCACTCAGAGATCTGTAAAACACTTTTTACTTATAGGTATCCCACCCTAGGGGTTGTCACTTACCATAAAAATTAATCTACTCCCAAATCTCAAATAATATATTTTTTAAACCGACAGCGTTCTGCAAATATCCGTTATTACGGTACTTCGGTCAATAAACATTCATATTAAAATGAGTTCCAGTTGTCTCATTCGCATTTAAATTTTATAATTGAGTGCGTAACGGTCACCTAAAACCATTTCCTTGAGCCTTTGTTAATTTTAGATTACTTGTAAAGTTGTATATTATATAACTAAAAGCCAAGTTTACTCTAAATAAATAGTTGAGCACATCTTGTCATAGTGTAGTAATTATACAGTATGACAGTAATTCAATAGCTGTATTAAGTCACTCACTGTCCATTTAAAACGCTGGTTATCAAAAAATGAATAAATCATTAAACCTGTGTTTATAGATTTATATAAATAAATCAATGAATCATCTTACCTAAAAATAGGCTCAGAACTTCCGAAACAACTAATAATTACAATAAAAATATAGTACTACGAAGGATAACTGACTTAATATATATAAATTGCTTAAATTATTTTAAGATTAAACAGTTAATATAAAAACATTAGCGCAAAAACAACTTTAAGCAATCTTAAAAAACTTTGACCTTGCCGCATTAGATATTGTTATGCTTATATCTCGCAATCGGTTTTAGATTTCTAATGCATTCACTGCCTAGCTCGTTTAATCTAACTTTCCATCAATGTTGACATTTCGTGTACAAGCTTTCTGCAAGTTTTTTTACAGTATGTTGGCAGTAACCATTGCGTGTCCCACTTTCGTATCTAGCCAATAACCAAATTAATAAAAATGATGGTCAGTTTTCATATATAGGATTCATACAATTACATTGCACTTGAATTTTATATAATGCAAAACAAAGACTTTTATATTGAAGTGTTTAGTTCCATTTTAATAAAGTTCAAATTATATATTACTAATTAAAAAATTGACACGAAATTAAAAGAACGTAATTTTTTAATAAAAATAAATATATGAAATCTCATCTCATTACATATACTGTAGCTAGCGTGGCGACGCGTCACCATACCAACAGTCGCTTTGCTGTTTAGAAACAGCAAAATAACTATTATCTTGTATACTCACTTTTGGTTATTCGCCAGGAAGGCACCCGCTAGCTCATCAAGATCAAACTGTACTGGTAACTTGAACATTGGCCGGACTGCGTCAAGTTCTTCTTCCTCTTCAGCCGAACTGTCAGACTCCGAGCTGTCGTCGCTGGCTGAGTTCGGTGAGTCATTTTTATCGTCATCAATTTTCTGAAAATAGTCAACAATGTTAACTTCTTACATGAAGCTATTATGTGTTTAGTATATGATTATGTGTTTGTAAAGAAATAACAAATAGTATTCAAAAGAGACAAATTTAAGTAATAGAATGAACGTACGTCAGCCAGACACGATAAAGGATTATATTAGAATCGCCAAAACTTTCTTTGCCATTACGACCGCTTCAGAATCTATAAAACTGGTTGTGTTTAAAAAAACTTATTTGTTCATTATCTCTCAATCCCATATCTCGCAGAGTCAGACGATTAATATTTTAATGTTTTTAACCTGTTAATCACATTGGAGCTCGAAACCGAAATGACATATACGTCTGAACCTGGTTTTATAACGCGCTTTTAATTGCAGAATTATAAACCAAATCTTTGCAGGATAACACTTCTTTTCTGTTAGAGAATATCGGAAAAATCACAATATAAATTAATTAATTAAATGAATAAATTAAATTAAAATATGTTATTTACGCCGTTGGTTGACAGTAATAAGTCAGAGAAGCTAAGAATACAAGTTGACCCCGTACATTGGCCGATGCATCGTAAAACTAACTTTCGCTTTAGTCATTTTCAAACTTACATTAAAAACAACATATGAGTGTATAAATACAAAATAAATACAGTTCAACTGCAAGCACGTCACCATCATTTAAATTGTTTTGTAAAATGTGAAACACCTTGTTCCCAGTTCTAAATTCTTTTATAGGACAGGAAGACCTTTTTAAAAAAATGAAAGATTTTTCTAAAAAAAACATCTACACGGTACACTTTTGGTATGCAATAATGCTCGATCGATTACAACTACAGCACAAAGAGCCTCACGCGAATATATTCTTAACATTTTAAATACATAACATCATTTATTATTCGAACAATTTTTTTACGTAATTATTTAAATTGTAATAATGGCAACAGTTTTTGTATAAAAAATTTTATTGAAAAAAAAATAGATAATCAACTACCGTGTTCGTAAAATTGCGCACATAACAGATAATAGCATATACATATTGCATTTTGTAGAGAGATGGCAGGGACGTTTTGTGACGTAATATGCCAGTAACATCAAAGCATTTGACAACAGATTATGTAATGACTAGTATGAAATGTTTCATTTCCATTTAGTAGAAAAGGGATAGAACAGACCTTTCTAAAACCTTTATATTCACTTTAGTTTTGTGCCTTTTGATGTTGTAATACTCTTATTTTGGCTCTCATTTTATTTCTGAACGTACTGTACGTATCTGTTGGCTGTCAGCTGGTCGAGATATCGTTTAACACTTTAATGGAAGTGTAAAATAAGTAGTATGAAATGTTTCATTTTTATTTAGTAGAAAAGGGATAGGGGCCTACCCTTTCTAAAACCTTTGTGTTCACTTCAGTTTTGTGCCTTTTAATGTTGTTATACTCTTATATTAGCTCTCATTTCATATCTGAAAGTTGTTGGCTGTCGGTTGGTCGAGATAACGTTTAACACTTTAATGGAAGTGTGAAACAAGAACGTTATATATGTCGTTCTGTGCTGTTTAGCCAGCACAATGGGCTCGGACATCCTGCGCGAGACAATACACCCCGCGCCATTGTTCCACCGCCCTCCGTTTGTAAATATTACTGACTTTCGGATAGATTCATCATTGGATCAATGAGTATTTGCAAATCTTATTATTGCATTCAATGAATAATAAAATGAGTAATATCGTTTCTCTAGCGTTATTACTTGAAAATCATAATATTTAAATTGAATGCGATTGTAATGATGAGCGTGAAGTAAACTATTCCGGGTCGATGACCGTATTGATTAGGTTATAATTGTTTTTATAAAAAAAAGGCAATTTTATATAATACAGTTGAGTAGCTAAGTTATCTCAACGCGTAAAAAATGTTAAGACCTATGTTTGTGACTGTGGCATCACGGCATCCTAAACAGAGGAGCTGATTTGAATTAAGCAACTCTTTCGAAACTACAACTTTGACTCAACTGAAAATGTTCTTAGCGTAAAGAACATTAAGAAAATCTATTTAGCCAGTCCGAAATCATCAGTTACTGTATAATCACTGAAAGGATATTTTTTTACTATATTTTTATCCTTATTCAAATATAAAAAGAATCATTAAGATTTAATTGATGTTTGAGATTATTGCTTTAAAAAAAGGAAGAAACAAAACGTTCCCAATTAACACATATTGACACACACCAAGGTTGATAAGTACTCGTAACCCTCAACTGATGGACCATGGCTTTGTGGGGCCCTGAGCCATAACTACTCAGGGTCTTTTTGTGGTTGATGGTTTTTCAACAATATAAGGGGGCAAATGAGCAGATCAGTAACTACCTAACCTAACACCTGATGGAAAATAACTACCGCCGCCCAAGGACACGTGCAACTCAAGAGTAACAAGTACTTTACCGTCCTTCGAGTCCCCCCCTAGAGACTCTTTGATAAAAGAAGGATTTAGACTCCAGTAACCGAGTCGAGTCGCCCCATTTGGGCAAAAGCATGGCTCTTCCATGAGAAACAATCTCTTCGGATTTTTAGCGCTTTAAAGATACAGAAGCTAGAAATACTGTTGTTACTACTAAAAATTGCTATAGGCAGCTTCACGTTTTCTACTTTAGGGACAGACGGCGAACGCTTTTCTCTTGACAAGCAATTGCTTTCGATTTGACAGGGAGTGGATGCGTTCAATTGCTTCCAGGGTCGAGCATTGTAGTTCATCCAAAATCATAACTGATTGTTAAAAAAGTCAGGGCCCACCTGTGACAGATTCTTATTGATACGGGCAGCAATCATTCTTTTAAGGAGTTTCGCCACCTTGACCAGACTTGTCAGTTGCAACGCTGAAAGAGAATTTACGGCCCTTCTGTTTTTGAATACGTATCAACTTGGCTTGATTCCTGCTGAGAACTCTAGAAAATATATTTTTCCCCTATCGATTCGTAGACATGTGTTGGGTTTGATTGGACTCGGCTGATCAACCTCTGGAATTATTAGAATAATAGGACTTAAAAGCATTATACATAATATGATATGTTTACACTACTTACTGCGCGAAGTGCATGTACAGTAATGTTTCGATTGGTTGTCGCAACCCGAAATATACTACATTATTTATAAATTTAAGTCCCGTTAGTCTAATACTACTGTAAGGCAACGCGAAATTTAAAAATCACATGCCTAACGATCTAAGTCTTAATTTTTTAGTTTATCACATAACCATTTATTGTTTTCAATGGACACTGGGGGCTCTTATTTTCACGGGGCCCTGGGCTGCACTCGTAGGTAAATTCGCCTTAAACAGTTGTACATGTCTAAATGACTTCATGGTTATTAAAATATATCGTATATATGTATACTGTGTATATATGTATGTATGTATGTATATATGTACGCGTGTTTAGACCCATATTTATTTATTTCAATATCAGTGTAGGTTAAAAATACCTTAACCACCCTTTGTCTATTTTTATCACCTGTCAGTTTTGTCCATCCTTATGTCTGGAAGTGATTACTTTTCGCAATATGGCCGCCCATTGTACATTTCTTCATGTAATACTCAATTATCCTGTTGTAATTGGTGTACAATAAAACTATGTTCGACAAATATTGCAAAAAATTACAATTAAAACAATGCACATAGAATTTATCTATCTATTAGATATAAATTGATTTCTAATTACTGGGCAAAGTTTTCATTGTGACATTAACAAAATGAATATCAAAAATTTACAGAGTAAAAGTAAGCCGAGAAATGATTTAACGTAACAACTACTTTCGCTAAAGAAGATGTTTGTGTAAGTATGTGTCATTAGTGACATATAGATCTGCGTGTCATTTTATGTTCATATTCATGTTCGTTATCTGGGCAGTACAAATAATACGAAGTGAGCGCTTTCACGTACAACCCATGCAACAGTCGAGCGGCCCCGCAACACCGATCGTTGCGGCCCCACTCATCCGAGTCGCAAGTGAAAGCTATGACGTCACCTACTCGCCAATGCACATGAACTGTGTAAACTCTGCATCCCAATGCTCAATCGCGTGTATAAACAAATCCGGTACAATCAATTTGCGACTTGATAACCTTAAAATAAAATATCTTTTAATCGTTAATATATATATCGAGGATTGAGTAATTGTACAGTCGGAGAGCCATGTTTCCGCACAAATGAGCAGACCCAACCGGCGTGATGCAACAGTTTTTCACCAACCTAATAGTTCAAAGAGAACCGGCTCAAAGTATGGTAACACACTCGTGACAATAAAGTTGCAGGTGTCCATGGGTGACGGTGATCACTAACGATCAGGTAGCGCCTCTGCTTTAAAACCAAAAACTTAATATTCATTTAACTTAAGGTTAATTTTGACTTTAGGTTCATTTTCAACATCTGTTGAGATACCTAATGTATACTTTGACAGTCCAATGTCGTATAAATTAAGTCAAGCGCTGGACTATAATTGTTATAGTACAGCGCTGGACTGCAACTGCACGCTAACATCTTTATAAAGGCATGAGTTTTCCTTCTTCTATCTTTATACTAATGAAGTACGATCTAAATAAGATATTAAATGAATTCTTTGATTTTCTAACAGTATAATTCTAAGTGAAAGTGTTGTACACACAGTATATTATGTACAATTATAAGTATTAGCTCTATTCAATGAAATCGAAACCAGGCGACCTATGCATAACACAATTTTCTTAGACCTTTCACGCGTAAAACAAAGCTGAGTGAAACTACATAACTGCACAATGACCTTAACCAATCGGTTAACTACCTGCAAATACTTTTACTATTGCTCACAAAAGTTCTACAAATAAATAATAACTTCAGTATGTTTAAAAAAAAACAAAAACCAATTGGTGACAAACCACAGTTATGATAATTAACCACAACTCACAAACAAAGAGACTTCTACAATAACCTATTGCTATGCACATAGAATCAGCAAACCAATTTAGGTACCACAAAACACTTTTGTTTAAAATTAAATGATGCTTCTAAATGAAACTTGGCCTTGTTTACTGTTTATCTGAGTGATGACATATGAAGAATATAAATTGTCACCACCCCTATTTATCCCGTGAGTGTCGTAAAAGCCTACTAAGGGAGTAACCTACGCATGACAGCAGAACTGTCAAGACAAGTAAAACTTGACATAAGTCTAGTAAGAACCCGTCCGGCTACCTTGGTACACTAGTCTAGCAATAGACTAACAAAGAACGAACATGGAAGGGCCGTAACCCATAGTAAGTTTTAGTAGTAAGTACGCTTACTATTAAAATTCATGATCCTGCACCTACTCATTATGGATTTAGTTTAATAAAGTTTGAACAAATTAAATCATTATACAGTTAAAAAGCAATACAACCGTAATTATGTATTTTTGTTATCAATATCGCTAGATCTCACTGAGGTGAAAGGAGAATGGCTGTCAAGGCAGATAATAGTAAATTTATATACATTAATTACTTGCTGCGACCTGACTGCCTGACTCATCAACGCAGAGCCTAAGTCACTGGGGTTGCAAAGCATGAAATGATGTCATCTGATACTTTTTAAGTTGTAAGTACTCATTAAATGAGGATTATTGGCAATTTCAACTTGGAGGGGGTAAAATAAGGGATGAATGGCTACATGTAAGTTCGTCATTTTACCAACGCTATAAGTACGTAACAGGAAATAATAACTATAGACATCGGTAACAGTTTACGAGAGAAATATGTCTCCATATTGATTAGTTACATTTTTAAATTAAAAATTAGAATCATTTATTCCAGTCAAAAATCTGTCTGATATAATATTGCAATGATGTATTAATTACCTGCAGTTTCTCTTCATCGATCTTCGACTCGGCATGGTTGAGTGCATCGTCTTTGACTTGACTGACGGCGACCGGCGCCGGTTGGCTTGAATGTACAGGTGTCGATTCTGGTGATTGAGAAGGAGGAATACCATGCAGTGCATGAGCATTGTTTATTGGTAGGGGTTCATCCTGAAAAAAAATATACATTTGTATATATATTTAACAATTCTGCATGAAAATAAACACGATTTGCTTGATTTAGCACGGAAAAAAACCTTGAAACACGCAGTATACTTGTTACTTGTATTTTGTAATACATATAACAAGTATACATGAGTGTATCTTAACTTGAGATAATTTAAGTAATTTAGAAGCAAGAAAAAATAGTTTAGCAGTATTCTTGCCACACAAAAATTTTGCAGAATCAAAACATAATATAATTTTATTAAATTGATATCACTTTACACAAAGTTGTATTGTGTTTGAACGTGATCAATTAGTTACAAATTAATAGCTTCAAGGCAAGCCGGATATCCGTTATCCGGCAAAACAACTATCCGTTTCATCTATGGTAAATTGTTTAGAATACTTAACTGAAATTGCCGATTATTGAAATTTCTAAATGATCTATATAAAATAGTATACAATTTCTTTATCTTTCCTCCATTTCTATTATTAACTTTATTATATTTGGAAGTTTTCTTCTAAAACTGTTCTTTTTTGTATTAATAAAAATATGTTGGAACAAAAAATCTCCGCTACTAGTCTAAAACAATATAATCGTCAGCGACAAAGAACTGTGCTTGCTTTGACGAACTGGCATCAAGGTCACAAAATAGAACCCGAATATTACATTTATTGTTATAACAAAACTCATACCTATACGTGAAACATATTTACCAACATGGCAATATTCCCAACTAGCAAGTGTACCCTGTTTCCAATAAACATCAGTGAAGGATATTTTCGATCAAACTTTTGAAAAAGCTTTACTATATTCGTACACTTGTATTTACATCTCTTTTTCAATACAGAAAACGCTGAACATATGAAGTAGCCATACAAAAATCGTTGTCTTTGTGTTTATTTAAATCTGTTAACCTTTTGACTTTTCTTACTTTCACTAGACACAGGACAGGTATACTTCGAAAGCACCTGACCTATACATGTTTCAGAAATATTATCAATTTAATCTTGACTATGGTTCGAATTAAAACGTATGATAGAATAATAAAAATAATGTTGCAACTGGTTTAATATTTAGCGTTGGTGGATCTTAGCTATTCAAGCCACCCTAAGTCCGTGAAGAATGACAGTAATCCCCTTACGTTACTAACGATCTCGGCAAGTGACCCAAGAAAACCAAGGTACTTATCCTGGTTTACTACAGTTCCTAGTAATATGGTCGGAACATCTAATAATAATAAATCATTCTATATTACACAATGAACTCTAAATATTAGTAACGTTATTTACCCTTGTTTAACATTAAAGATCTAGAATTAACAACAAAAAACCATGACAGTAACTCTTTTATTTTTACACAACCGCTTTCTGTATTGCATTTAAACCTTAACAAATAGTAATTTCTAGAACAAATTACGCGGATAACTATTGCAAGCGCTGTGCTGCCGCTCACTTTTAGCGCAAAAACCGTCAGCGTTCATCGCAAAATGGCAGATGCCTTTGCACGTTACCTTACGCAACCTCTGTACGTGGGCTATAGTTAGATACCTATTTACCCACGCAATATGGCGGCTTGTCATTGTTCATGTCAATTACTGTATTGTCATTGGATGATAATGAAGCTTGGACGATGACAGACATTTGCAGATCGCTTAAAAAATCTTCAACGAACAAAGTGCAAGGCCACCAATAGCTGTATACAATTACTAATTAATTTAACAATTAACTAATGGAGAATCATTAAATATCCTTTATACTGTTTGTAGACACCAATAGTTAAATGCAGTGCATTACAGTATTAAATCTTTTTTTCTTTTGCTTTTTTTTTCAAACAAGGACAACGCCTGCTTTGGGAATAAATCCTGTGTCGCGGGAGACTTCACAAACATACAAGAAACGGACACAAAGAACACTCAGACTCAGAACAATAAATTATGGATCACACAAAGTGTTGTCCAATGTGGAATTTGAACCCACAACACTCAGCGCAGCAGATAGTGGCGTGGCGACTGCTTAAACCACTAGGCCAACCGTGCAGTCAATTTAATCTAAAGAAATGAGAGAACTTTTACGTTATAAAGCGGCAATTAATTCTGAAAAGGTGCATCATAAAATTCATAGCCAATTGAAGGCTGTTTCAAAATGAATGGTGTTGTAAAATCATAATATTTAACTTTCATTCCTTTTATTAAACTATTAAATACAGAATGGTATCATTTATGAGTAAACTAAACGCGATACATTACTCTGGATGATATTTGACTCCCAACACAAAAATTGATAATATCTGGATTAAAAACTAAATTTCTAAAATTTATTTAATTGTAAATTTTATTCATGAGTAATCTCATGATTTAAACTTAACGATAAATCCTTTTTCGGTAAAATATCCTCTGCCATTACGAATATTAAACGATACAAAATTATTTACATAACTAATACCGCGCCCGTATCCATCCATATTATTTATCTTTGAGTTGTCACTCTCGATTTAGTTAAGGTATACCTACACAAATTACTATTGACAAGAGAATAGGCAAAGAAGAAACTTTGAATAGCCTTGTGCAAAAGTATCTTATATTTTATTTTAATTTGCAAAAGCATACGTACTAACTAACCATACATATTTCAAACATTTCAGTGTATTATTTCGTCTTTCAACTATTTTAATTCGATAAAAAAATTCTGTGCATTATTGACATTTTTCTACACCTGCCAAGTGTTGAAATATTCTAAAATAACAATCACTTTACACAACTCCCTCATTACAGGTATTATACACGTGTAATCAGATATGTATCTATGTGTCACAATATGACTACACAATATGACTTTAACTTTATTATTACTTATCTGTCTGACCAGCATGCCATGATAGGCTAAAACCTCCTTAATGACCTATGTCGAACAGTAGACTAAGATGTTGATGATGCTGATAAAAATGACTTGCCCACTTGACATACGTGTACGAGGAATTATTCATGACTGTAGGACACAACCGATTTCTGTGTAGTATTTTATATGCCATCACCTTGAGCAATAGCGTGATGAGATATATTTTCAAGCTTGAATGATTGGGTTTCTCCTTGCTAAAATAATATTATACTACAAGTACTTTTCACTGTACCTTAAAATAATTTAATTCAAATTATTTGTAGATGTTTATAATTCACAAGATTTTGTTAATGCGTTTCATAATTTTATGTTCTAATCGAATTTGTTTACTGTAGTTACGGTAGAAACTAAAAAAAAATTAATGTGATGATTTATCAATTAGGACAGTGTAAACCTTTGAAAAATCTTCATTGTATAAGGAAATATGGAAAAATTATTAAGCACAAGACCGTGATACTTCGTGAAAATGTGAGAGATGTTGGCGATAGATAAGTTTCTTACGTTGCTAAATGATGTTCTGCATGCTGTCAAGTACCGTGGATCAGCGAAGCGCGAAGTGTTTGCGACCGCAACTGATAGAAAACGACGATTACGTCGAGTGCTATTGTCGCATTGTGTACAACGCCCACAAGACTTTTACTGGATTTACGAAACGTTTCAAACATTTAATAGTTATTGTTGCCGTGGAGTCAAACGTTGCGTGATAACGAGGAAATTACGTATCTGTTAAGACAGAAAGTAAGAAGTCAACGAAAAAAGTTCAAATCTGAAAGTATAGTATTGTGTTAAGGATCCAGTTTTATTGAAATAGTTTACAAAATAGAGCTCAGCTCTCTACTATTGAAATGTATGCAGCTCCATCTTACAGTAGACAATGCTTAACCAAGGCAAACAATACATATTCTTGAATAACCGTGTCGTAAATTACCACTTTTCTCTCTTCGTTGCTATTGCATTGTATAGATTGTGGTTTGTTAAAATGAAAAATCGAAATAAAAGACCTACATGAAACGTCAATTCCAAACCAATATACTGTGTAACAGATAGAGGCTTTTTACCTTTAAATGCCGTCTGTCTACCCAAAGATATCGAAAAATTATTATAATATCGCTGGCCTCAGTATATATTGAAAAATCACTATCTATTGAAAGTTAGTTTGGTAAATAAGTAAACCGAGATACAAAGATTTTTTTTGAGACTTGACTTTATTAAATGGTTCAACTAAAAACAAAAAAAGTAGTATTATTATAACTAAATTGTAGGGGAATGGGACTCATGTCCCTCCAACACAAACTTTGGAGAAAGGTATGTCCTGTTTTTCCAACACAAAAGGAAGATCATCTGACTAGGTGAGGAGAACATGCCTGGGGGTCTCAGATCTAACAGTTGATGTTGCAAAATGCTATATATGCTAATCGGCGCGAAAATGTTTATATCACGATACAGGAGTAGAAGGTACTCAGTATTTCGGTATGTCTTCAGTAGATGGCGCTGTAGTATATTTTTATTACGTTATACGTGGAAGTAGCTCCAATATAAATTTGAAACGTTATGATTTACCACGTATCTATATCACTACACTCATCAAAACAATAAATAAATGCTAATTACAACCAACAACAGATCTAGTGAACTGAATCTTATCACTTGAACAATATTATTGTTTTTACTAAATCTACAATATAACAATAGAGACTGGTTTCACAATCTCCACATAAAGCTACCGTTAAGCTATTCAGCTATTTTCAAAGTTTCAAATACACAGCTAGTTAAAATTTCACAATTGTTAAAAGTGTTTTAAATCGTACGCTAGATATATGTATACAATTTTTATAGATAATTTCGAAATAACTTCATTCACAAATTGTGTAAGTAACCCTGAGTCTGAAGATTGCAAAACACCCTTATTACAAGTCAATGACCTTAGCTTAGCGGCAATAAAATAACAAAGAAACAACGATAAAACATGTAATAGAGCTCAAATCGTTACTTAATCTTTGTAATAAGGTGGTTTTCTCTAAATATTGGATCATATCAAATATAAGTACCCATATGTGTCACATTTCCTGAAATAAACCGCTATGGTTATCAACCTAATTGTTTCTCAGGACACAGGTTAGCACCCGTGCCCTTAGAAACAATGTTAACCAATTATAAGTAGTCAAGTATTGGTATAAGTACAAGTAAGTATACTAAAAGCAAAATATATCTTCATGCAGATAATGAAAACAAAACATAAGTCAGTATTATGTAGTCCCATAAAACGGCAGTAGCAATCACTGGACCGTACACATTGTTAATTAAAGTATTATAGTCCATCAATAATTAGACAGGTGATGGCGCAGTAGTCGACACGCGGGTGGACGCATGCACAGGGATATCATTGTCATGCGCGTGCGCGGAAAATTGACCATTTCCGTTATACAAGCACACTCATGTGAGGCAATTGCGGACATGATTTGGCCTAAGTATGGCTATTTCTGTACATCCAAACTTCGTTGTAAATGAGTAAATTTAATGATACCTACTACTATCTTGATGTGCTTTTTTCACTTTTATGTTTCTATTATTGATTTTTAAATCCAGCACAAATACACCACTGTTATATATTAGTTTCTTTTCATTATACAGTGTGTTACGGTTGTACTATCACGTATCAAACATGCACTATACATCACATATTACTTTCAAACAAACCTATAGAAATGTGATTTCTTATTACGATGAATAAAACATATTACGGAATTAATATTTAAAATAGACAAATGTAAGGCACACGATTCATGCCACATCTTTCATAATTAAAACCATCATAAAAATACACATGTAATACTGCTGAACTTTAAGTTTTCTACTACAAAACTAGATTCAGATAGACTCTTCTAATAACTATTTTAAGAGAAAGTCTACCTAAAGGCTGTTCTCGTATATTTATGGAACAATCGCAACGTCACGTTGACCTGGTCTAGTTGAAAAGTTCTCATTGTAAACCTAGGCCAAGTGCGTATTAATTCTCATACAATCGGTCACGGCGAGTGACTCAAGGACTTTACGCCTTTTGATTGTTTACATTCCAAATGACCAGTTGCCGAAAACATTCAGTTTAACTATAAAAAGTAAATAATACTCAATGAGTAATAAATATTCGAACTGAGTGCAGGATGCGACTATATTTTTCAAAACATACGAACAGAATACAGTCTCATACAGTTATCAACAATGATTAACTTAAAGTATGAATCAGCGGTTAAAATAGCTACGTTTCATGAATAATTCAGTTAACAACGTCTTCGGTTTGAAACAGCGTTGTAGTTTGTTTCAAACTGCTACATAATACTATTACCGGGTTTATGGCTCTGTCATAGCGTTACTTTATTACTCTGTCAATAACTCAAATCACCAGTTTACACCAAAATAAGTAGTAACATTCGCACAAATATATTTAACCACTTTTTACTTAAATGGTTATAAAAATTTGATCTTCAGATCAACTTTATTACAAAAGATTATATCATACGAAAATGACTGTTCCTTTTAATCGATTTAAAAATTCATACTTTGAAACTCAAAAATCCGTACTCACTATTTATACCTTTTTTGAAAATCTTTAATCAAACACATGATAATACTAAATCGATCAGACCATACATTAGTATCATTTTTACTTTTTGCTGAGACTACATCAAAAGAACTCCTTACAGACGCCACAAGAGGTTATAAGGAAAACATTTCCCTTTATTCATAAATATTAGCACTAGTAACATCCTAACAGTAAATAAATGTAAGCGTAATTCAAGATGTTAATACGTACGTAAATTGTGTAGGAAAGAATAATACAGAACATAATTACTAGTCATTGTAGCTGAAATTGCAAGATTCATCTGAGCAGAATGAGTAATTAACTATTGCTTGTTCTCTACAAGAACATAATTACTCATCTGAAAGTTTGCGCAGACTGCTAGATAGAATAATGTTGCAGAATATGAGGTTATTATGTACTTTATACACATAAAGCTCAACAGAAAAGCAACCGATTAAAAAGAATCTGAGGATACACGAAATTAAGAGAATTAAACAAGAAATCTTTCATTTAAATATATATATGTAGGTTTATAATATATTTTTTACGACTTTATGAATGTATACCTAACCCTTTTTTTTTTTTTTTTAACGTGTGGAAACCCCCTCGAGCCGTCACCCCACCGGGGTTTACGGCGGGGTGGTGTGTCGGAATCGGACCGACTAAAACCACACGGTGTGCCACTCTGCGCCTGAGATAGGAGGGATCCGGGAACCGCTGCTATTACGACATCCAGATCCCTCCTAGCGCCTGCCCGCTAATGTGGGCACCATCTATGGGTAAACTCTCTATTTTAGGCGACGTACGGCACACGCGGACGTCGCCTCCTCGCGGCTGGCCACTATAGCGGATGGAGGGGAAAACCCGTCCCGTCCACCCGCGGCCACACTCAAGGCGGCATGAGGCGCTGGTATGCGCGCCTCCGCCGCCCGGCTCGCCGGCGGCGAATTGGGTCCGAGTGGATATCGTCCTCCCGGGCCCTCTCCGCCGCCTCCTTCCGCGAAATTACGTCTTCGCAGAAGGTTGCGACCGCGGTAAAACAACTGTCGCTACCGGCCATGGAGCGTATGACGGCCGGCAGCGAGAGATCACCTCCAATAACTGCAGTGAGGACCCCACGCTGCGCCGCCCAAGCGGAACAAACTGCTAGCGTGTGCTGAGCCGAGTCCTCACTGCAGTCGCAGTGGTGACAGGCGGGACTCAATTCCCTCCTGACGACCGAGTGCAGATACTTCCCGAAGCAACCGTGCCCGGAAAGGACCTGCGTCAGTCGGAAGGAAAGGGTCCCGTGCTGCCGCCCTGCCCACTCGGCGATGACCGGCTGGAGAGCCTCCACGGCGGCAAAGCCAGCACGTGGAGCCTCCAGCCGGGACGACCAACGAGCCATCGTGGCTCGACGAGCGGCCTCTCGCCACTCGCGTATCTCTTCGGGCGGGGGCCGTATGCCGGTACTCGCCCGGAAGTCAGCCGTCCGCCGATAAACTTCGGCGAGCACTTCCGCCTCCAAATCCCACGGGGGAGTTCCGGCCATGGCGCACGCCGCCTCCGTCGATACGGTGCGGTAACCGCGTATGGCTCTAACCGCCAATATCCTCTGAGGGCGCCAGAGACGAGCCCTATTCTGGGCGGTCAGAGCCGCCGCCCACACCGGTGCACCATATAGCGCCATTGACCGGACAACCCCCGTGTATAGCCGTCTCGTCGCGACGCTGGCTCCACCCAAATTGGGCAAAAGTCGCCCAAGGGCAGAAGCAGCGCCGACCAGCTTTGGAGTAAGCTGTCGGAAGTGCTCGTCGAAGAGCCACCTGCCGTCTAGGATCAGGCCCAGATACTTCATCTGGGCCTTAATCGGTACGAGGACCGAATTGACAACGATAGAGGCGCCGGGGGGTGGACCACGACGGGGCCCATGAAACAAAAGGGCCTCCGTCTTATCTAGGGCCACCCGTAAACCCAGCGCCTCAATGCGCCCGACCACCGAAGAGACTCCCACGGTGGCCAGGCGCGCCGCCTCTTGAAAGTTCACCCCCCCGGGCCGTGACCAATGTGTCATCGGCGTAACAAATTACGCCCAGCCCGGGGGGAAGACGACCTCGAAGGGCCCAGTCGTATCCCATATTCCACAGGAGTGGTCCGAGGACGGATCCCTGCGGAACACCGCACGACATGGGCCGCCGCCTTAGAATACCATCTCGGTCCTCGTACACGACGGTACGCTCCTCAAGATAGTCTGCCACAAGCCGCCTCAGGTACTCTGGCACCCCGTGGTAGTGGAGTTCTTCCCTGATGCAGCTAAATGGCAGACTATTAAATGCGTTGGCGATGTCCAACGACACCGCCAACAGCACGCCGCCACAGCTCACCGCCTCTTCGGTAACGGCCCTCAGGCGCAGCACGGCATCGACCGTCGAACGCCCCGCCCGAAAACCAAATTGGGCGTCCGACAGATCGGGGCCCACCTCGCAGAGCAGAGAGTGCCGAACGATGCGAGCAGAGAGTATCCTCTCAAAAAGTTTACCCGCCTCGTCCAGCAACACGATGGGCCTATAGGCCGCCACCGAATCGGCAGGCCGTCCCGGCTTCCTTAACAGGACCAGCTTCCCGCTTTTCCAGCACTCAGGGAAGCGTCCGGACGCCAAGCTAGAGTCCAGGACTTCCCTGAGGCGGTCCGACATGTGCTCGAGGGCTCGGGCCAGTGCTCGGGCAGGTATCCCGTCTGGCCCAGGGGCGGTGTTCTTAGAGCGGATCCGTAGAACAACCGCCCCTACCTCCGATTCCCTGACGGGCGGAACATTGCCCTCGTTCTCCCCGTCGTCTCCGACCATGAAGGCCATCGACGGAGGTGTATGCTCCACCCGCTGCGGGAAAAGGCCCTCGACCACTTCCCGCAGGAAGCTGGGCTGGAGGGTCTCTGTAAGGGGGGGCCCCGACGTGCGGAGCTTTTGTCGCGCCGCACGATAAGGGCGACCCCAGGGGTCACGATCGAGACCCTCCAGCATTTCCTTTCTCTTAATTTCTTTGGCGCGGCTGATGGCCAGCTTCAGAGTTTTCCGCGCCTCTCGGTACTCCTCATGAAGCTGGTCTTCCCCGCCTTCTTCGCGGTGTCGCCGCCGACTACGGGTGTAGGACCTCCGGGCACGAGTACAGGCCGCACGGAGGTCCGCCAACTCCTGGGACCACCAGTAAACCTCCTTCCGTGGAGGCCGGCAACCTCGGATGCGGGGCATGGCCGCATCACATATCTGCGCAATGGCATCGCAGAAGCGACCAGCCCCCATGTCGACCTCCTCGGTCGGGGCCTGCGGAGACAGCCAAGAGTGAATAATGGCCGCCTCCTCTAGTAGGTCCCTATTTAATTTGGCTACAGCCCACCGCGGAAAGCGAGAAGAACGCCGCGCCGCGTGACCCCTACTGGCGTCCTGGGACCGGGAGAGCTCAAACCGGATATAGAGATGGTCCGAGAGCGTCTCAACCTCTTCCAGGACCCGCCAGTTCCTTACTCGTGCGGCGAGGGCAGGGGTAGCGAACGAAAGGTCCACTATCGACCCTCCCTGCTGTCGCACACACGTGTTGGTGGAGCCCCTGTTTAGTAAACAGAGGCCCACCGAGGCCGCCCACTCCTCTACGGCCTCGCCCCTAGCGTCCGTCCTGGGGGAACCCCACGCAATGGACTTTGCGTTGAAGTCCCCCAGCACTAAGACGTGCCCAGACGCTAGACGCCGCATCGAGGTTTCCAAGTTGTTAAGGAAAACCTCGAAGTCGTTCAAACTCCGGTTGGGGTCGTTCAAACCCCCCCACTCGGCAGCAACATATCCAGTGCCCTTGTCTCTTAGCGACAAGGGCGGGGAATGAGCCGCCGTGGAGCCGACGACTGCCACGGAACAGTCCCGGTCACCCAACCAGTTTGGACGGGGAGGAACATAATAGGGTTCCGCGGCTACGGCAACACCGATCGACCACTGTGCCATGGTTTGCAGGAAAAGGTCCTGCGCGGCGGCACAGTGGTTCAGGTTCGTCTGGACCAGGACGTTGGAGACTTGGGCCATTACTCGACCGTCTCTACAACCTCCTCCATGGGCAACGATGCCGACATGCGAACGACATCAGAGGCAGCCTGGGTCGATTGGCTAGCCCCCGACGCTTGCCGAGAATTGTAGGGAGGTTTACAGCCTCTCTGCCCAATTTGGTGATGGGCGGGCTTGTTACCCGCCGCACACGCCGGGCAGTGATGGGCGGCAGAGCATTCAGTTGCCTTGTGCCCCGGTCGACCGCAGCGGAAACATAACCCGCTGCAGTCGAAACAACTGACGCACTTGGCGCGTGTGTGCCCCCATGCCAGGCATTTGTAACACCTCATCGGTCTCGCCGCCAGGACTGTGATCCTAGCGCTCACGAAACCGATGAGCAGCCTGCCGGCGTCGCCCAACATTTTGGCCGACGCTACGGGACAGCTGACCCACACTGCGCCAAGCCCTCCTGGACCGGGGCGGATGGTGCCGACCCTAATGTTGTCCGCGTTGCAACCCGTCCTCTCTCTTACTGCAACGCGGACATCCTCGGTCGTTATGGAGTCGTCCAGGCCCGAAATGCGCAATTCTGCGCACTTGGTGGGCCTGGCGATCTTGACACCATCCGTAGCCGTAAACATACCTCGCAACTTCTCGGCAATTGTGTCCGCCGTCTTAGCACCTTCAGCCCCAGGGAACTCGAGGACTCGAGCTCCCGTTTGGGCGAGGCGCATTCTGACACCTACTGTCCCGAAATCGTGTGCGAGACTGTCCCGGGCCCTTTTGAAAATTGCCTCGTAGGACAGCCCGCTGCTAGCTGCCTCCGGTGACACGGTGACTACCACGGCCGCGCTTTTAGGAGCCTGTAGTTTGCGCGGCGTCTTTGTGGCAGCCACTGCAGCCGATGGCGCCTGCGGGGTAGAGGCTGCCATTTGTGCAGCCTTCTTACCCCGCTTTCGGGACTTCTTAGGCCCCCCCGACTACCTGCCAACCATCTGTAGAAGGGGCAGATGTGGAGGGAGCACTCGTTGAGGTGCCAGATACAGCGGTTGGAGTGGGGAGCGGAGGGAACTCCGCTCCAGACTTTGCCGCTGTTTTGAGTCCTGCCCTCGGTGCGGGCGTCCGGGCTGCTGCCTTGGCCGCCTGCCGTGCCCTCGGAGCACTTGCAGGAGCAGCAGAAACTGCTGCCGCCGCCGCGTAGGACACGCGACCGGTCGCAACGGGAAGCGATGCTGACACCGATGCAACCTTCGCTTTATGGCCCGCAAGCGGCGGCCGGACAACAGGAGCTGGTGGCAGCCTTGCCTCCTGGCCAGCCAGACGCCCGTCCATCATGCGCCATACTGCATCGGTTATTTGGCGCAGATGGGCATCAGGAATGCCACCGAGGCTGGAAGAGGGGGCAGACTGAGACGGGGACGTGACCGGATCCTCTGTCGGGCGATGCGCCCGGAATTGGGTGTATACCTAACCCTATACCAACATCATACTCAGACTATCAACATCTACAAGCGACAAAATATATTCAGTGACCACTCCAAAAATCGTATTTTATGGGGTTTTATATTAATTCTAAACCAAATTCTGCGGCAAAAATTCTTCCGTAAACATTGATAAATCGTTAAATGCTTATGAAGGTATCATTTTATGTGTCTTTCGTTTTTTAAAAGTAAGTCTTTTTCTTACATGTGCATCTAAGAATTCTATGATATAAAATTCCATGAAGTATTATTGAATGGGCTAAATAATCAAAAGTAACCAATTATTATGCCACTGATAGCTAGACTAGAGGGTTTTATATAATAAGATCAATGGATCAAGACCAAAAAAGAAAGTGTTCAAATGTTTAGAATAAATCGATTGATTTCCCTTTACGAGGTATTCTGTATTAAATCGATAATTTATTAAAGTATTAACTTTTTACTCTATTATTACATCATGAAATTTACACACCACTTCATCTTCGAACAAATCTGCTACTTTAAGTGTTCCTTCTTAATTACTTACGCCTTTTTGGTTCAAGTAAGAAGTAGAAATCCAACTACAGCCGCTTATCGAATATTCCTAAAATTTTGTTACAAAGTGAACAAGTAAATAGAATAGTTACATTCTATTTCCTAAAATAAAGTCAAAATACAATGGATGCTTTTATCAGTTTTCAAAATATATTTAACAGTATGAATTGATGTCTCTCATTTACAAAATAACCTTCATAATTACAAAACGTAACTATATCCTTGCCAATTTGTTGTTTTTTTTTTCAACTTTTACTTTTTCATTTAAAAGTCAAGAAACAAGGCTTTAGAGCATATCTTGACTTTGTGTACCTTCTTACATTAACTTTTTTTAGTAAAAGAAAGTTATGGTTAATCGGTAGAAACATCTCGTAAACTTTTGGTCGAAACGCCTTTGCTTTAGAAAACGATTTGTATGAGGACGCGAATTTCTTAGTTGCAAATTCAACACAGTTTTTTAATCTTAGTAAATTTCAATGCTCAAAGAATATTTTCATTTAATATAATATTTTATAGAAAATTATAACAAATTATGATTGAATATTAAAAGTCTAATAAAAACTTATTCATTATAAAGTCCTCATAATATTTGTCATCATTTATTTAATGACACGGTATTTGAAAAAGAGATGAAGCAGATACGGCATGGACAGGGCTGTGAATGCCTAGTTAATAAAAATAATTTTAAATGTAAATAACAAGTTCTATATTCAGATACGACGGAAGAATCCATCCGAGAAACCACTTTACTTACGTCACTCCAGCATTGTACATTCCTACACAATATATTTTAAACGTACTATGTATGGTTCAGTACCACTGTGTGCATACTAATGCTACCAATACGTTAAACATAATAAAAACAACAAATAAATACTAAGAGAAAATATAAAAGATACTTGTGACTTTATTCGAAGCTAGTCAAAGATAGAATGTTTCAGTACACAATGGATAGAAAGAAAAAAGAAAGTCTAACCATTCAACGAACAGCTATTGACCTAAACAATATGTGCCCAAATAGAGTCGATACAAAAGTAAGTATAGTAGGTACATTTCTTTTCATTAGATGATATTGTAAAGGCTAAAGTTAGAAACCTAGCCTGTAAGGTTATGTGGAAAAGTCTAAGTATTGTGACTGGATCCGAAAGTATCTAGTATATAACATATTGTCGTGGGTGAGCCATGTATTTGGTACAAATGGGTCAGCTTGATTAAAGTGATGCCACGGTGTTACGAGTATTAAGCAATTATTTCGTTACATTTTACCGAGTGAACTCATCAGCCTCGAATCACGCTTACTCTTATAAAACGGTTTAAAGGACAGCGACATACTTGTAAGTCCTGAGCTGAAGATGGTGGTGATATTGTTAATATACCGGTATATTCACTGTCACGACGTTCTCTGAATTATTATCGCCGAAGAGACGCATTGTATACTGGAACCGGTTTGTTAAACTAATAGTAAATTATAAGAAAGAATAAAGAAAGAGTTTATGTTAGTTTGAATATCATCTCAGACAGAAGATGTCCACTGCTGGACATAGACCTCATCCAAGGCTTTCCAGAACAACCAGTCCTTATAAAAGAGAATTATGTAGCTTGGACTTTATGTTTACTTGAAATAATAAAGTAGATACACACACACGCATTTCTTGTTAAGATCTTATGATTTCATGTGCTTGTGTGGGTATTTATATGACAAAGTAGAGTTACAGTTCGTAATATCTTGATCACTGAGTTTACCTTCCTTATTTTGAGTCACATTCATCTTTACTTTAGCAGTTTAACTTTTTCCTACAGGTGTTGCTTTTACAACCTTTCGAAAACTGTCAATGTGTCGTGTGATAACATGTTATATTTACTTATATCTTTGTGAACTTTCGCAAAAGTAAATGAATAAGTTACACAATACTGTTGCTTAAAATAAATGTTACAGAAAGGCAAACATTTAGTTGTATAGTTGACTAATATACCTACATGTTTTGATTTATAAATTTATGTTTTACATCAGTTTCTTAAACAGATTCGTTAAGTTTCAATTTAAATATAGTTCATTTACAAGCTGCCAAATAAATTTATATATGGCAATTTGTTAAGGCAAGGTGGTAATGACAACATAAAAAAAATATATTAATGTGAACCAAAATTATCTAATTATGGGCGAGAAGTGTGTGATCTGGTTTTCATTAGCGAAGAATAGATGTATTCTACCAGATGCACAATTCAGTATTGCAATTGTTGTATTCAATTTGTATAAAAACATAGCTAAGTGTTATATATTGATTGCTTTTTGTGGGACAGAGCAATGTTTAATCCTCTATGACTGTTTGTAACTATCTGTAATCAGAGTACGTATTATAATTCTATGCTTATTTTTATTCTATGTCTCTTTTTACATTCTTCACTAGATTATTGTGTACAAAAGTTATGAAAATAGAAGTGATGCCTTCCTTCTTTTACCAAATTAATGCATATTGTACCATGTGTGTGCTTGACCATTACAAGTTAAGTATAAATCATGCGACAAACGTAAGTCAAGTTTAATTGCTATATTGTGGCCTAAAAGATTAAAATACTTGGAAATTACACTCTCTAAAAGGATGTTAAGACAACACCGCGTATATGACATTTCCATGTTTCTCGAAGTGATGCATCCGCGACGCGGTCCATTGACCTCAAGGCAGCCACTTTCTACAGACATCTATACAAGTGTTTTTGAATTACAATAGTCATTTTGTTCTGTACGAAAAAGCTTGTAGGTTACAATCTGTATAATGACGGCTAGAATAATGATATTTAATTTCATTTATAAATATGTATGTATTAAATTAACTTGGGTCACAAATTGTTATGAATTTATTTGAATGACTGCTGTGTAAAAAAAACTGGTAGTAGAACTATTTCTCCAAAACCATAATCATGTTTTATTAAATGTTTGATTTATTATGTTAACATACAGGCAATGGTTGCAAGTTCTCGAGGAATTCTTCCATTCCATACAAGCATAGCAAGTCAAGAAAAAATGTAATCGAAAAATCCTTACGTGGGTGGTACATAAGGTTATTTCATGTATAATAAATACTGTTATTTAACGTATTACATAAAAACATCCTGTATAACCGTCAGACATTTGTACGTTGCGCATAAATCTCTGAAATGAAGCGCTAACCTTTGACTCAAGTTATCTGCAATTCGCTTTAGATGGAATCATTTCCGCTTCGGGCCACAATTACAACAAACATTACCATCTCCCTTAAACTAAAGGAAGTACATATCGAAATACTCTTATCTAATTTTAATAAGTAATGGTATTTTGTAAGAATAATATCATTATCAGCAGGATATATTGCTCATAATAAATAGTGAAGCTGACTGACTACCGATCACATTAAAGCATTGCAAAATTGAGCAATCTTAGTCGATTAGCTTATGGACGAGTGACACAACACAGTGAGACCTCTCCGCGCCTCAGAGAACACGTGGTTACCAGACAAATATCTATGACAATTTTTACGAATAATTCAATTGTAGTCCTAAAAAGGGTTAACAATAGTCTTTTTACAGAATCTAGATATTGGATGATACTTAGATTGTAGAAGTCTGAAAGCAGTCGCTACACGCAAAAAATCGAAGTTCAAAAATCAAAAAGGCACGAAGGAAAATATTGTTAGCAATAATAATATTTTGGAGGAGGAACCAGAGATCCCACCTACAAGAAGACTGGTGGTTAAGTCTACCTGGGTATCTACTGGTCTATCCGTTATAAGGTACACGTGAGGCCTCGACTAAAGACCTTTTGACGACGCTGATGTAGTTTTAATCGGTTCAAGTTTTCACACAATTAAAAAAGAATTAAACAATAGAAAAGATTTCATGCCATAATATCAGTAAATCTTAAGTTAATTTGTTTGACATGAAGAAGATGCAGGAACTTCTGCCCGATTCGAACGCTCAACAGAGACCAGCCAACTACGCAGGTGATAGTATAGTGCACAAGTATGTACGCATACACGGGTGTACACTCTGTTCCCTCACTCTCATAATCCGATGGGATAGTTATCAAACACGATCTGGAACAGATCAGGGCAGCACAGACGGCTTTACGTGGCACGGTGATTAAGACCTCAACTTCCAAGCTCAGGGCATTTCCATAATCATAAAAACTCAATAACACTTATTTGACCCGACCCGAGAATCGAACCCGAGACCTCGGGATCAGTAGTCGCACACGCTAATCGCTAGACCAACGAGGCAGACTTGTTTGAGGTACAGAAAATGTAATATATAATTGCTATGAAACTATGCGTGAAACTACCACATTACGTGCTATTTCGGATCCATTCATCGTGCTGTTAATGAGCACAAGAGAAATATACATTAATTTGTAGTGAAACTGTGCCTTTACTGCAAATTAACGTCACATTTCTCATTATATAACGATGTCTCGTTATGTAATCATTAATTGGTGTTCGTTAAGGGGATTTTTCGAAAAACATCTTAAGGTTCCAATTCAAAATAATTTTTTTTAAACCATCAAATATTTACAATAATTGCTAGCCGAACAGTTTTTTGTTCGTCACTTTTACTCAAAGCTTAAGTGTTGTATTGTGTAAGTTGAAATAGAGATTTTGTACACTATACTAAACAATAGATAGTCTAGTCTAACATATGCAACTGTATACGTTACTGCAGGTTATAACAAATATGTATATTTACAAAAACATATAAACAAAGAACAACTTTCGTAACTTTTCGTTACGTGTTAGATCAAAAGGCTCAAGTTAACTATCTTCTGAGTAGAATTCAAGGTGATCCAGTCGCAACACACGCTCTGTCCTCAATACTCCACAAGCTCTCAGAAAACCCACAGTGTATAAACATCATCTTCTATACATATATACACGATAGCATACACGGTATTGCATTAACAAAATTCTACATTCTGTGTGTACACAAACTCATGATTCTCGTAAATGTGTGTGAAACTTGGTTTATTTATTTATTGTACGACGTATAAAGCTGCTAATTGTACCTAACCTAATACCTAATATTTAAATGTAAAATTTATAAATAAATGTGTTTTTTACAAGTTTTACGACTGGTAGGTGTGATTGCGATTCTTAGCCGGATGTACTAGATATTATTGTTGTTATTATCTCATACAAAACCTACACAGCACATTGTCTTTATTTTTTGACGGATATCTTAACATTATTTTGGGAACGTGCATACCTCGACCCGCTGTATTTTTAATAAAGATATTTATTAGGGCTGCCCTAATTTCGTAAAAATTAAAATGTTTGCAATCAAATGCTGCAAAAATCTACTTTAACTGATATATGTAAGCTTATGATGTACTTAATTACATTATTAACATCAGTGTGGCAATTCTAATTTTAGTGTGTTGTTTTTGTTGTTTTTGATAAACAACATGTCACGAACTTTACTAATTCTACCAACTACATATTTAAAATGTAGGTTCTTGATAGACCTTTTGGAACATGATTGAGATCAATTAATGATGGTAACTTGTATCCCCAGCGCGTCGGAACTAAACTAAATATGTACATATGTATACATACGTTTATAAACCCATGAACACAACATTGGCTCGACAACGTTCCGTGTCCAGAATGAATAACACGCAAATTGTGTATAACATACGCATACTATCTGTTTTGTGCGACCTATCGCGACAGTCTGTATTATGAAGAAAACATTATTTATTGCGCAAGGTAAAAATAGTATTTCTCAAATCCAAAAGATCTAAAGTCAACAACCACCGTAAGGTTGACCCTCCTGATGGTTTGCGGGACGCGAGGCGGGTGATGCCTTCTGTTATGCACGAAATAATGTAGTATCTCGAAATCTCTATGTTATTTGTTTGAAATTTAATCTATATACGATTTAATAAAAAAGAAAATTATTTCTAAGTATTGTAATTTAAATATTGTATATTTTTAAGATTAATTACTTATTATTTCTGACTTATGTAGCAATTTTAATAATTCACCTTATATTATTTAATTTAACACCGTGAATATCATATTGAGATACAATTTATTATGAAATAAAACAATATTAACATCTATATTCATGTGATAAATAATAATAAATAATTAGGGCCAAGCTTACGGTGGTTTGTTTGTAAAGTCTTAACTAACATAATAACTACGTATATACATTTATCATAGTATTTTGCCTCCGCTTGTAAAACATCCATTAGAACTCCTTAGACACTGTCCGCAAAATCTACATTTCTAATTCCGTTAGCCACATTCGATACGGTTACCGGTGTTTTGATCTAAAACTAGTAGCGGTCATATATAAGAATATTCTAGATGTGTGTATGTATACGATCAGCATCTTCTATTGTTATGAGTTGCCACGCTGTAATTACCGCATTTAAGCACCAATCTTAATGCGGAACCGCCACATTTTATCTTAACGACGATTACATAACAAGTCATGTAAAAAATTATGTAGGTATTATGCATACATATATTTGTATCAACTAACTATGCTGGTATGGTTATGCAGTAGGCAAGTATTCAAGGTTCAAGGTGTCTTAATAGTATTCGTAACTATACCTGGATGACTTGTACCTCAAGCGCAAAGTGGTGTAACATGTGGTTTTAATCGGTTCGATTCCGACACCCTAGCTCGCCGCAATCACAGATTGGGTAACGGGCTTTAAGGGGATTTCCACACGTAAAAAAAGGTAATATCATAGTTTACTTTATTGTTTTGGCATAGTTAATACTTGTTTGTACCCAATTAATGCTTGTTGTCAGTTAGCTCGCAAACTGACTTTCAATTTTAAGATTACGTACAAAAAATCAGGTGATATTGTTAAGGTATCGAGATTCTGCTTTTGGATACTTTTTCTTGTATAACAGTAACTATTAACAGTAATTGTATTTTATATAATTGCCTGTACATATCCATATATTTCCATAAACTTTGGTTTGCATCTCACGTACCTTTATACATATATTTATGTATAACAGTGATTCAAGATCCTAATGCTATATACAGATAATAGTATACCAATATAGTAACAACAAAATTTGAGAATAATAACTTCATACTTTACCAAATGTATATTCTAAAATATGAATGATTATAGTGGGATATACACTCCATGTAGTTCCTATACTCACGGTTATACGCTGATTTTAAAAAAGCTTTCTATAAAGTGTATATGTTATTGAACCTTTCTTACTTATCATCATCATCATCAACAGCCTTCTTTTACAGTCCACTGCCGGACATGGGCCTCTCCTTGGCAAGGAGGTTTTGGCCTACTATACCACGCTGGCCAGACGGGTTGGAATAGGGTTTGTTTTAAGTTTCTTACTTATACTTAACTAATTTTCCTTAGGTGTTAGTTAGTGGATTTCTTTTAAGAAGTAATTCTTGTTGATTTTATGTAAAGGGAACTCGTGATCCAGTTAACCAACCGGATCCAACCACCAATATCAATACCAACATCAGAATAGTTAGTACATATGTGTATGTATTGCATAGTTAGTACATGTATGTATGTACTATATATATGTGTATATTCTCTAATTCTCCTCAGATGTTACTTCGTGGTTTGATGCAAATCATGGTTTGTAATATGCATTATTTATAGGCAACATTTAAAAAAACTATCTCTGATGTAAAGCTGCATCTGGTGTGTTATAGGATTTAATTATTGGACCTTTTTTATTCATACTCAACGCTAATGACTTAAGTACGTTTCTACTATAGTTAATTATTTTTAAACTTTTATTCGTGGAAGCTCGATATACTGCTAATCTATTACGATATTATCAAATTAAAGACAAACACTCCGAAATGCAATACTATGAACTTCGTGAAAAATGTAAACGTCATTAGCATTAATTAATTATATTCTTTGCTTCACAAACATTTTGACACAGGCAACAAGGGGTCGTGTACATTATGGCAGATACTATTATTTCTGTATATTAAATGTCTTAGAACAACGCATCATAAATTTTGTATCACAAACTGAGTTACGTACAGGCACTAAATAAGCACAAACTGACAATGTACTCCAAACGTTTGCTACTTTAGGTTCCATGGAGTCATATATTACCGTTTGTGCAGGCGTGTTCTTCCTTAACTTTATGCGATATTTTGATTTCCAGAAACCAAAGGTACTAAAAGTGTAGTCAAAATGAAGACCAATATGGAGTCTTTCAAAAAAATAAATAAAAATTAATACAAAATAGTTTGCACATCAGAAAAGAAAAATTGACGTTAGTAAAGATATATGTAATAGTAAACATTCTCGTTCTATAGTAATTGTATGTAACTAAAACCTTAAACATTTCGTTATGGAACAAACAAAAATTCTAACCCAAAAAGGATTTGAACTTTTCATTATTACCGTAACAGATACCTACTCCTTTTTAAAACAACATTCTACCAGAGGAATCTCTATCAGCCAGTTTAAATCAATACTAATCTCAAATGTCTGTAATAAAAACAAATACGAAAACAAAAACCTGTAGATTCCGGTTCACTAACCTTTGGATTTCTATGGCTTTAATGTTTAGGCGAAGCTTACCACACTTACATATACATAGATACCAATAACACACATTTATGAAATCGCTATTACGTACACAAGCGCTTAGAAGTAAATGTTGGAAATGCTTTATTATTGTGAGAGTCTTGAACAACCTTTACACTTAATGTTAGAATGCAATTAAATACTCTAATGCACATAATTACTTAATATATTGATATCCTCGTGCTTACATTTAATCACTGTCATTCAAATCAACTTTCTCGCATTCAGCTTACAGTATTCACTAAGTTATTTAAAAAGATAGTTCTTTAATTATGTTTTTAAATACCGATAAGCTTGCATATTCTCATAATAAGTTTAACAATGCAAATGATGAACAAAATATAAAATGACAAAGCTTTCCTTACAACCATGTTGGAGATCGTAGGATTTATTCCCACCCGGGACAAAATATTATATAGACGATTACGATCACTTGTTCTGTGTATGCGTTTGTTTGTTATTTATCTGTAATAATTATGAATAGTTTTAGAGAGATAGTATACTTATTTATTTGGAAATATTTCCATTGATAATAAAAGGTATCACCGATATGTAAATTAGACTTTGGACTTTTTAGACTTTTGTATAGTTTAATGTACCTTTATATGTACAACTCTTTGGGTAAAAAATTAGTGAATGTGTATACGTAAAAATTTTTAACTTTTTAATTTTTTTTTATTTTTAAGAAGAAAACAAAGTATGTAGAAATTGATGATACGCCCACAGAGTAAAGACATATCGATCTTACACAAGAAACACATGAATAAAAATTTCAAGTTTGGTGACATACTATACTAAGAACGCGACCTATTCTATTTTTTGCGACTTCTGAACTTAACCAATGTCTCAATTGTGAACAGTGCAATATCTTACACGCAATAAAAGTACCACTATAAGGACTTTTTGGCAACTAGCAAATGAGTACATTATGTGCCTTTATGAAAGTAATCAACTTCTGAAACTCTAGTCAAAGATATGCCTTAAGATAAATTCATGTCACAGTCAAAGTAACAAGACAAACCTACAGTACCTACAATGTTTGATACATACAGAAAAATAAAGATTACCTGGATACTAATACAAAATAAATAGCTAAGATAGTCACTATTTCAGGTAATATAAACCGTTAAGCAAAATCAGATTTAAGGCTAGATGCCTTTGAGCTCTTAGCCGTACCATAGACCCAATTAGGCAATGTCAGCGGCAACAAAGCAAACGCCAACCGAACATTTCACAAACAACAATGTGAAAGTATATACCTAAATGTATTATGAAAATTTTGTGATACAATAGATATTTACGAGACAATAACATACCTATGATTAATGAATTAATTATCAGCCACGGCTGAGATATATTTTATTCCGAGATTTTTTTCCAAAATAAAGTTAGGTTGATTTTAAGACTACAATGTTACAGCCATCAGACCTCCACAACTAAGTACGAGGTGGTATCAAAAGTCTATTGTCAAACTTTTTCGGGCTCCAACTACACGTAAAGATTGAGCCACTAGCCCCTCTACTGATGTAAGTTGATGTAATTTTTATAGACAAGTCCCGCGCTATGAATATATCTTGTGCCACGAGGGCCTTCACAAACATTCATCGGAAGAACAACAAAGAACACTTAAAACCAAATGAAACAATTTGTGGATTACACAAAGTGTAGTGCCCTGTGGGAATCGAACCCACAACACTCAGCGCAAGCGACGTGGTGACGGAGGACGTTGGAAGCGTTTAAACCACTACGTCATGCAGTCATGTGCAGTTCATGGTCTGCAGTAGCAGTAAATTTGTCACTTATATTGACGATTATTTCCAACATTGAAATTTTTTTGTTTTAATAACATTTAAAGAGGGATGGAGCTAAATACAGGAAATATCATCTTATTACAAATGTACGTTGAAATAGTTACTTTTACATTTCATATCTTATAGTAGGTACCTACTAAATTATTATTCAGTGGCTAAGCCGTCTGTTTTCTGCCAATCAATCACTTACAACTTGATGTATTATTTGTTTGTGTTTCGCACGGTTCTTTGTGAAGACTTAGCCAATACATCACAATAAATGAAAATGTTAATCTTACTTTCAGCCCTTTGACCTTCTCTGTTAGGGTATACATATATTCAAAGTGACATTAGTCTTGGCTAGAGATATATATATATCAGATAATTATTCATATTTCAGCAATTTTTATGTGTTATATAGTGTTATGAGGCAGATAGCTATCTGAAATATTATCAGGAAGTGGTAAAGCTGGCCCTTAATTGTAACAAACTTATGAGTTAATCGGATCTCACAACCTTATTTAAGAGCGATAACATTTTGAAACTTAGCTTATCGTGTCACATTGCATGAATGCTTTGCAATGTAAATGTTTAGCTAAATGCCCGATATGCGAATATTTACTAATGTTTGTACTTACCGCTAACAATGCATCATTTCCGTATGCCCGGCCTTCAAGTGCTAGTTCCTTGTCGAGCATGGCATCCAGCTGCTCGAGCTGGTGACACGAGGAGCGAGCTGCCACCCAGCTGGAAGCCAGGATGAATGAACCCAAGATGAATGAAGCCGCTACGACTGTGAGCGCAGCTATTCTAGCAATTTGTACTGATGATGAGACTCTTTGCCGGTACGCCTGTGTCAGAAAAAGTAACGTATTAGTGAAACTAAATTAGGACTACTTCAATTCATATTAAAATGTCCGTCAAATATTTGCTCTTAGAATATTTGAACAGAAATAAGAATTAAGAAAATTACTTGTTGACACAAAACGGTAATATCTTAAAAGCCGACTGTATTTGGAGTTCTAGAAAATGTTATGAAACTGTTTCTCTGTAAGTCGAATTATCCTTTAAGATGAATAGAGTGTCTAATCAATATCAGAAGTTTAAAGTATGTTTACACTCTGATTAGTGCTAGTATTGTGCTATTGTGCTCTTTAGTGACTATTTAAAAGTTATCATTATAAATATTCTAAACTTAATATTTTTATTTATAATAGAAGAAGTTTCAACAAAAAAACTTCAATAATTTTATCAACAACGTAGTTTTGATTAAAAGCTAAACCCTTCTTGTTTTAAATCTGTTACTTCAAATAGCATCATAATTAAGACAACATAAAACTAAAAGAGACATTTGTAAAATAAATGTAATTTATAAATGCGTTGTTATGTCTCATTTTCTTTAGTAAGTCATTAAAAAATGTGGCAAGCCTCATAAACTGGACAAAGTCTAGAAAGGCACTTCCTACGGTATAATTCATTATGACTTGAATGAAAAATAGTAATGAAGAAACTAAAGTTTTATGTACAGTGTTTCTCATATTTTTAAGTAAATAAAGTGTCTATAATAATAGACTTTTCAATTAAAATATTCTTGTGTCTTTCTTTTAACTCTCATGTTACTTCTAAGCTTGACATCGCTTATCGTCCTGTAAGTTTAAAAACCATCATAAATAATGATTACATATCATTACAAAAAAAATAAACACCAGCTACTTGTGCTCTTGTGTAAGTCTATTTGTGACAGAAACTCTTAGATCATGATTTAATAATAATACATAAACAATGACATTTTGTATTCAATAGCAATGTTTATACACACACAGTATGCAGCACATGCATAGAATTTGTTTGATTACGTCGCTACTTCACGGAAAGAAAGTTTCTCAAATTAAAATGGGCAATGTGTTAGGTAATTGAATTGATTTAATGTTGATGAATATTTACAAAAATAATTGATCAACCTTTTATTTCAATTTGCCGTACCATATTTAGAATATTACGAATGCATTTTAGACCCATACGTTCGTAAATCAAACTGGTTGCACAAAACGGAGAACTTATGTTAAATATTTAGTATGTGTGCCTCGACACACATTTAATAACTAACAAAAGTCATTCACACCACGCATATTCCCATAAGTCTTAATTATAAACAAAGATAATTACAATTGCCTATGTTAGTTTGACCTTAGCAAAGAGTAGCTAATAAGTCATACATAACTACACTTAGTACCTACATACGCAATTGTTACACAAGTCAAAAGAAACCAGACATCTCATTCATACGAAGAGAAACTGATTTTTCTGTCCTTGGAATAAATGTAGTGTAATGTAGAGATAAAAATGTTCTGATATTTGTATACAGTAGATTACTACACACACATACATGTGTTATGTCACAAATTGGTATTTACTCCTTATACATCCTTATACAACTGAACCATAGACTGCTTTTTTATAAACTCAATAGAATTTGAACCATAAATCATAATGTTCTGAGAACTTAAAACAATAATTATCTAAGTTATGTGATGGTATAGGTTTTACAGCCTTGTTACTGCTTAAGTAGCGCAAGTATGGGGCGTATCCATTCCAAGTTATAGTTAAGAGTATCTATTGAAGGAAAATTATCAACAGTACAGAAGATGTTAAAATCACTGGACCTGAGCTAGGAATCTTGATATAATCCACAGGTTTCACGACAACAACACTTCATATACCGTGTTTACACGGGAATCAGTCCTGAATATAACCGGTAAAGGCTGGCTTTAGATAATTCAACACGTGAACCCACTATTATAACATATAAATATAAACAAAGCAGTTTTTTTTATTTATTATTAAAGCTATAATTCTTGAAAGTTGTCAATTCGTCAAACTGACGTAACACCACTTTTGTAGAGCCTCATATATAAGTAAGATAAGTAACATGACAACACACTTTAATACGCTTCACATGTTTCTGTATTTTCCATGCCGCTTTTTCCTTAACAAACAGAGTCTTAACAACTACGTTGTGTAATATTCAAAAGATAATATCAGTCAGATATCTTGACTCTTCAATCTTAATCATGAAGCGGACATTTGAAGTGAAAATTCGTGTAAATCTAATTTATTTATAATTCAATATCTTTGCGACATAATGTTCATAGATTATTAAGGTAGCTGTCGAATTTCAATGGACTCAAAGATCTCACAATTCAATTCAATTTATTTATAATTAAATTTTAGTTTGTTATAATTTCGACTCTCTCGGTAGTTATAATTTTATTTTGTGTAATTTCACTAAACAACGTGATCTGATATTGATATAAAATTTTAGTAATCGGTGATTTGTCAGGTCAAAATTTCTTCTTCTGCGAGTATAAGAAGAGTATGTTTCGTATTAATCTGGTACGTATTGCCTTATTCTGCGCAACTTTTTTTATGTAAGTAATGATATATAAATGAATTGAATTAAAAACTTATATGCCTCATTATATCGAATTTTATACCTGTGATCAATTCCTATGGTCGCACAGATTTCCAACATATCACGAACGATGTAAATCGAGTTCAAAATGGAAAAAAAAAATGAAACTATTTAATGTCTGGTCAAGACTTTTGCTGGGCTAAAAATCGCTGGGCTCATAGTAACCACTTTCACCAATGAAGACTTCAATACAAGAGATTATAATGTCTTAAACAAAAAGCTGATAAATAACAAAATAGAAATTTACTAAGTAACTGAAGTGAAGTATGCACTCGGGAATTACATAACTCCATCGACAGAGACAGGTGGGGCAAATCGTCTGTGCCATGCCGTTAGGGGGACACGACATTAAGGAGAGAGGAGGGGAGGTCTAGTGAAAGTCTTTTTATCGATGCAGTTGAGAAATCTATTACCTTTAGACAAGTGCATAATAATGTCGACTTTAATCATTACTATCTGCCATTAAATCGTGAATCTGAATGCTTCTTTTGAAATAACTTCTGAAGCAGTGAAATTATTGTTCGTTGTGTACTTTTCTCATAACTTCCCATAAGTTAACGGGCACTACGTGAGAACCTAATATTTCTATAGCGCCCTATTCATCCGAGAATCTCCATAATAAGCCTTTATGCCTAAAATAGATGATTTATTTCTGCGAGACATCGCTTTTGACGGCTGCAAAGCCCGTTGAAAGAACGATTTATTCTGCCGATGGCATGTTATGAGATTGTACCACACGTGGCCTTATATAACTTGTGATTTATCCCTTTGATAATAAGACATAGCATGATTATATACTTTTAAAATTTCTACGTTTCACGATATATCCTTGTTTCTAACGAAAGAAAATGAACGCTACACCGCCGGTACAACCTAATCGAAACGTACATACTTATTATCTATTAATCGCGTCAATTCTCAATCTTCAGTAATAATTATATATCGCAGCTTGATAATATAAGGAGAAAGTAAACACGTATCATATGATATCAACCAATTGAGTTGTTTAGAAGTTAGACAAATAAATTTTCCGTGATACAACTGAAATCAAATATTTTCGTCACCAATCTCTTATATTCTATCGTATTGTTTATTTATAATAAGAATAAATCTTTATTTGAATATAAAAACAGTTTATTCGTTCCTTGCATGTACACGTAGCTATATGTATATACATACATGTACCTATATATGTAGTACATGCTAATATTTGTGCCCGTTTATCGTTGCTCTGTTCAGATAAAACAGTCGGTTTGACTGTCTGACAGTGATTGATTTATGAACCGATGCATTTAATATTTACAGAGAAGTTTAACAGTGTGAAATAAAAACAAAGGCAAGGTTGCCTAAGCAACAGTGATTCCCAACAAGGTTCTGACAATGACGTCATGAAAAGTGGCCTTAGTCTATCTGATTATATTTCTTTATTTCAGTTACCCACTAAGAGATAGTACTCCTTAGTAGGTTTATCCTTCCGTTGCATCTATGGTGATATATCTAAGTATACTCTATATATGATCTAGTGTACTAAATTTGTATATATATGTAGTGTCCAATGTAGGTACTTAACATGTATGGTACAGTATACTGGTTGTACGTGTCAGTTCTCTGGCTCATACATAACCATCCCTGATCTTTTAACACATTCAAGGCGTACTCGTCGTAAAAGTTACCTCGTTTTAAATTGAAAAATATCTATATGATAAATTCACATAGTGATGGATAAAGAATATGAAGTGTCATATGAATTAAGGATATGGAGCATAAGGAAGCAACCTACGCTACGAAACTTAACACAAACCCTAACGCTATATGGTATAGTAGGCAAAACCTCCTTTCTACGGAGAGATCAAACAGTGGGTTTAAAAGTCTGTTGATGAATATGTAATGTAATGTCATATGAAATAATCTATAATTAAAAAATAATTCTCGATTATATCAATACGATGGTTCATAATGCATCATAAACAAGCCGTTCGTCGTTGTTTATTGATTCTATATGAATCATGCACAAAGAAAGTTGATATTACTAATAACAATTTAGGTAAAAAGTTTCTTATTTTTTAGAGATTCGAACCAGTTAACCAGGGCTAATAGAAAAATTAAAGTATATACGAATAAAAAAAAACTAGCAATTGCGATATTAAAATAACTAATACCACACTTTCGAATTATTTTAATACATACATAAAATCACGCCTGTTTCTCGGCGTAGGTAGAGGCTTATTAAACATTCACTTTTCGTGAGTGTTTGAGACCCACATAATAGGTGGCGAGCCTCGTCTGACGGACGCACCACGGGAAGGAGAGGTTGACTTTGGAGCCAGCGTCGCGACGAGACGGCTGTACACGGGGGTTGTCTGGTCAATGGCACTATATGGGGCACCAGTGTGAGCGGCGGCTCTGACCGCCCAGAATAGGGTTCGCCTCTGGCGCCCTCAGAGGTTATTGGCGGTTAGAGCCATACGCGGTTACCGCACCGTGTCGACGGAGGCAGTGTGCGCCTTGGCCGGAACTTCCCCGTGGGATTTGGAAGCGGAAGTGCTCACCGAAGTTTATCGGTGGACGGCTGAATTCTGGGCGGGAAGTGACATACGGCCCCCGCCCAAAGAGATACACGAGTGACGAGAGGCCGCTCGTCGAGCCACAATGGCTCGTTGGTCGTCCCGGCTGGAGGCTCCACGTGCTGGCTTTGCCAATCATCGCCGAGTGGGCAGGGCGACAGCACGGTACCCTTTCCTTCCGACTGACGCAGATCCTTTCCGGGCATGGTTGCTTCGGGAAGTATCTGCACTCGGTCGCCAGGAGGGAATTGAGTCCCTCCTGTCACTACTGCGACTGCAGTGAGGACTCAGCTCAGCACACGCTAGCGGTTTGTTCCGCCTGGACGGCGCAGCGTGGGGTCCTCACTGCAGTTAATGAAGGAGATCTCTCGCTACCGGCCATCATACGGTCCATGGTCGGTAGCGACATTTGTTTTACAGTGGTATAAACAATATTTAAAAAGTAATTACGTGCACATATGACGATAATTGTTTTATTTTCGGAAACTCTTACTATAATGGAAGGTTCAAAGTACCTTTGTGAACAAAAACATCTTTTTGTGTTAAATGGCGTATTTTAGGAAAGGCATATCCTTTTATTGATTAAAACTTACTCATTTATTATATAGATATAAATATATTAATAGAAATATACGTTTCAAACTTTCTGATCATAATATAAAATTTGCGAAACCGATTTTTACAATAATCCAGTCGTTTAAGTCTTTTTACTCTTGAAGAATTATATAGATACGGTAAAGAATGCATATTTTTTGCGATATTCAAATTATTTCATGCTATATTTTACTATTAAAATGTCCTAAAGCGACCAAAAATCATTATTGTTCTTTAGGACAGCTTATTAAACTTCAAGTATACTTATTATATAATTATTTTAATAAAATATACTAGCATTATAATATTTCGCGTTCTACCTACGACTGCAATCGATCCTAGGCACCGGTAGCACGCACGGTATGATCTCATTGAGCAACACAATTTACCTAATACATTAGGACCTTATATATAATGTTGGTAAATCCATCTCTATTGCGTTGCAATACACATTATAGCAAGTTTTAGAAATAAAACTGTGATCTTACGCGTCATATCTTATTATTTATACTAATATAACAAAGTGACAAGCTTATTATCTCTTTAAATTATTAATTTCTACGTCTATCAGTAAAATTTGAGTACTTTTTTTTACGTTTGGTATCTTTATTTTTAAAGAGGATTATTTGATTACTCTTAGAAAGGGACACTAACTACTCAAGGTGGACATTTAGTTTAAGGTAAAATAATAGGCAAAAAAATTCACACGTTACAACATCTTTCTATATTCAAACTTTCTGTCACATGCTACTGTTGGGACAAAATATGTTTTAAGCAATAACTGAAATAAGATTCCATTTTCAAATTGGTGCCGTGAGAAAACCACCTGAGAACTTGTTTTAGATTTTAAAAGAGTTTAACTTAGTCTGTTTTGTTTTGCAGTTATTAAGACTTTTAGACTAAGTACGACTGTTAAAAATCAAATTTTAGTGTTGCTCTTACAATATAACAGTAAATAAAAGTTTTAGAAATTTTAAATATATTGCTACACATTCGCTTGCCATTGACAAAGCTCTACAATTCTCTTTGAGTATTACAGCAGCTTAATAGCCTTTACCCTCGTTAAACGGCAAAGAAGTGTCGTGTGAGACTGATTTCAAAATAGTTATTGTAAATTTTCAATCCAACCAAGTGTTAATGTATATTACCAATAAATAAAACTTTATGACTGTGATAATAAGGGGCAATTTAAGTCTGATACATTATTTTTTTAAGGAAATTTTAACTCTACGATATTTTTTTACATTTTACTCTAAATTTGTAAGAAAGATTATACATATATTGGTATTATATTTAGAGACACATATCAGATAAGAAGAAAACTTATAAAAAAATCTGGTCTGAAATCAAACAACTCTGTGTTAAATGTGTGAGATTATTATTATATTATAAACATATTTCATGAATGCGTGCCCAACATCCGACTGTGGATAGCCTTGTGTTGCTATATCTAAATTTTGCAATTAAGAAGATCTTTTTGAGTTGTTCTTGGAACCATTTACAGAATTAAGTGCTGCATTTAATGCCAACACGTCAAATAAATACATATATTTAAAATATATGTCCGCCAATAACGTGACGGAAGCACAATTGTGTCTGGCCAATATTGTTTCAGCAGGGTTTAGACGATTGATCAAATTTGAATTAGACTTTCTATGCCAAAAAAATATTACTACAACCAATATTAAGGCAAACGAAAACAAAAACAAATATTGAAACTTCGAAGAAAGAAGTTTAAAAACACACACGAACAAAAAAAATACATGGATTTAAAACTGTAGTTATAATAATAATCGTAAATTTACTCTTCTAAGCTGTTTAAGGGCCTGGATAGCAGTATTTTTAGGTACCATCTAATACTTTCGTATAATATCAAATTTAAAAGCAAACACACATATTATTTCATCGGTAACATGTTATTATACATTATTATGTACAATTATACCACAGATAAGCCAGCAAAGCATGAAACCAGATGAAATTTAAAATACATATTTAATTATTTGTTTGGTAATGACAATTCAACAAGTGAATTCATATGACTCATAGCATAAGCAAAATGTTAAATTTAAATTAATAAAAATCGAACAAAACCTATTTTAATGCATAAGTAAATAGAATATTCAAAAACAATAACTTTAGTTCTATTCTGTTATCATAATGAACAATAGAAAATAGATCGGCTTTTGTTGAATTTTTATTTTTGTTATAGTTACCACGGTCTAGCTGTATTATGTCGATATGGGATTTAATAAAAAAATTATAGCAATTATCGTACTTAATGTTCGTCACTGTTATGTAATTTATTTATAATTCACTTATTTGTATATACTAATAAAATTGTAAATACTATTATACTATAGAGCTAAGCTCTAATATCAGTCTAACCGTGAACACGAGCGTCATAGCCCGTTCAAAACACCGGGCTACAGAAGATATCATAATCTTTTTCAATAACTTTATCGCGCACAAGTCCCACTGTACTATAAAACTGTGTGTACGTATAAAAACACGAAAGTCTAAAAACAGTTATACTATTACAAGTAGTAAGATTTAGAGGTTGTATTTTTTATACTGTGACTGCTGTTTTCAGTACGTTAATTTGGTTCAGCCTCACCTTATTGTAAACATTTCAATACAATCAAATGTACAGATGAAACTGAGAGGCCAACATAACACAGAATATTTCATGATCGTACACTTATCCAAACTACTTTAAGCATCTGTTTAGTTTATTTGCCATAAATTTAATAATTATAGGAATATTGTTCATCTACTACTACTAATTCAAAAAATTATATTCAAACTGACTTCAACAATTCTGTACGCAGAACTACTGTCCAAATCAACATTAGTCTTGATTACAGCAACACTACTCACTTACTTTAACACTGACTCTGTAATTATTAGTTACTTTTAAGATAATAAGATTTAACTAAAGGTACCATTAGTTTAGGTGCACATTTAGGAAAAAGTTTAAACAATCGTAAGCATTAAAAATTTTACAGTTACGCATCAAGAGAAGTACTTATTCTTTTTTAAATCTACCAAGCCCTACAAACATCACAATCAGGTAAAGAGTTGAGGATTGTTTGCCGAACAAACAAATATTTATTTCATTAACATATTTAGAAAACTATAAGACTAAGTTGAATACCAATGTTACCTTTAGTTTACAGCTATTATGGTCACGAATCTGCTTGCCAAACGTGGCGATTGCTGCAAGATATTGCACAGCCATGAACTAAAATGTAGGTCCCATCCATAGCGTTGAGCACCGGTAACACACGCCGTGCGAAACGTTAAAAGTGACGAAACTGACAATTTTAGATCAATTTAAAACAGCTTTTATTAATTATACCATATGTAATATTGTCGTTTTCATTTCATTATCTTTTGTTTTCTTATTTATGTATATTGTATTAATTGCTATTACTTAAGTTTGCATTCACGATCACGTGGTTATTATGTATAAGATACGTACTCATATGAAATTTCATCATCATCATCTCGTCCGAAAGATGTTCGGTTCACCCCCAAGGTTCACAGCAATAACCGGTACTGTCCCGAATGAAATCTCACAAATTGTTGTTCTGAATCTGGGCCTTGTTTATTGCTGTTTCTTGTATGTTTATGTCACGGGACACAGGATTTGTTTCTAATGTGGGAGTTGTCATTTTAAAAAGCAAAAAACAAGGAGTAAACTAAAACATAGCCATGGAACTTGTTTTTTTTGTAACAATTCTAACGCGAAAAAGAGTTTAGGTACTCCAACTTGTTCAGTTTAACCATTATTCTGATTGATCCCTATTCTTAAAGGTAATGCGAAAAGTTTACTAAGCAATTTAAAGTGTTAAGTATAATGTAAATGTTTTGCTGAACGAGACGTACAAAACGATGTTGTCACGTATCCATTTTTTTTTGTAGCATAGATACTACATAGATTGGCTTTGTGTTACCGATTGACGTCATACGCGAGTACCTTTTTATAAAGGTATTTACTGGAGTATCATGAAGTCGCATGATACCTAACTATAATAACGAAGGCTAAGTTAATGGCTGGCCAGAGACAATAGAACAATGAATTTTCTCACATTTTATGCATAACACAGTTCTTAGAAAGGTACTATATATTCAACTAGTAAAGTATACATGCATAAATACACGGATATGTACATGTATCAAATTATCGAATACTGAAATAATGAAGTCAATGACACATTGCTCGTTTATTTATGAAATATTTTTTCTGCCATCCGTTTAGGCAAAGACATATAATATTTACAACTGACGGATGTATATATTTTTTGTGTAGTGAAAATATATACTTTAGATGTTATATTTATGCATCATAAATACTAATATTGTATTTCAAAAAGAAGGACCGAACAAATAACAGCTAGATATCGTAAGGAAAAATTTTAATAGTTATTATTTGGGTATTCGTAGCGTAAATAAAAGAAAGCATTATAATGTTCTATCAGTAATTATTCTTATTTTCTGGATCGGTGGTTGTTTATGGTTGGTAAATACTAAAAATAATATCAGTTCATCATTTAAACAAGTAACTAAATTGCGTTTGCATATCAACGTGATTCTCAATGACATCGAAAAATATCTACCAATTTAGTCAGTAGTAGCTGCAGGTATTTTTCGTAAAGAATATAATCTAATATTGTCTGAACGAAGTCTATCTTTAGTTACGTCCAATAATCTTTTTATAGCGCCTTAAATATCACTGCTCTTTAAATATAATTTAACTAACATGCTTATTAAATTAACTTATGAGTATATTTTTAAAAAAAGTTTAAGATGAGAGATTGAAAATAGAATTAAAGGAATATACAGCAATAATGACCTATATTATATTTTAATTCTGTTATAAGTCGCTCACTTTATGCATTTCATTTATCATGACTCTATTTATATTGTCGAGGTGGCGCGTTGAAATTGCCTTGATGAGAAATATTGAACCATATTAACGCCAAAAAATAAAGAAGATTGTATGTAAAAGAGGTTTGTATATTGTTTTAAAATTAGAACTCAAACGATTCAGAACTTCTAGAATTTTTCAGGTGTATACGAAAAAACTTAACAGTTCTGTGTAAATAGATAATCTTACTTAATCTTTTTCTTCACTTGAGATTCATAAAAATAAGACGATTAAGTTTCATGATACAGGGATATGCATGTTTTTATGAACTGTGACTTCAAGGTTAGCTATCATTATATTCATTTTTTTGCGCAATGCAATGTAGTACTACATTGCATTGCGCAAAAAAATGTTGAAAATATAAATTGTCGTTTGTTTTAAAAACATCACAAATGTAGTTTTGTTATTACTTCTATATGACTTTAGACACAGTTGTAGAGAAACATTGTTTAACTTTTGATAGTTCTTTAAAGAAATGGAATAAATTATTATTATGATATTATTTTACCAAATACACTTCTACATAACGTCCAGTTAACTAAAACTAAACAATTTTAGTTATTTTTGAATTGAGTTTGAACTTCGGGAACCTTACTCGGCGAAAACTAACAATTGTTTTATAGGTACAATACATATTGCTACACAACCAACAACATACTGTATTATTCGAATATTATTATTTTGAGATGCTTTTTGCTATTTTGTCGTAGCAAGCCTTAATACAAACGCCAAATTATCTAAAGGACCATCGGCCAGCGCAACTAACAATACAGACGTTGCATTGGTTTTAGTATTCAACTCACCAAGCCCTTGAAGACTTGGACAATACTTGGTAAGTGCAATGCGGTAACATGAAAATATTTGTGTTGTATACGAATATTATACTGAAAGTTATTTAAAAAGTAATATAGTGATCATCTACTTGTAAGTGAATTCTTTCTACAAGAAGACATTAAAGCACTTTTAGCGTTAGGACGATGCCTAAGAAGCTTCTTACCAAATATGGCGTCTTTCATCAACAAAAGTATAGTTCGAATAGTCTAAAAAGAATCCCTCAAGGATCTGAAAGCCTTGAACAGAATTTTTATGTACGTATTTAGTAAGACGGTTGTGCAATAATCGAATATTTGGCACGAGCTTTACACTAGAGGCCCACCTAAACCTAAGAGTTAAACTTTAGACACCTCATTTTTATCTTTTTTAACCACAAATTGAAATGGCAACCTAAGGCTGGTTTAAAATACTAGAAAGAAACACTTAGAAGACAAACGAAATTGGTTAAGTGCACGTAAAATACGATACCTACGCCATGCAAAAGCATTTCGAGGAATACGAATGATCAAATCCGTTGTAAATATGACTCCTGCAAGTAAAACGAATGCGAGGGTGCGAATTTATCAGCTCAGTATGCCGAACGGCGATGTTAGTAAACGGTGTTTACAAACAACCCGCTATACGCTAGCGGCCCCAGTTACGACACTGAGAGAAAGGCGCTTTCCCGCACTTAAGTCCCGCACTAAATGGATAGTTTACACTCAATTAGTATCACTTTATATTTAAACAATCAAGACAAACATCTAGAAAGTTCCAAAAGCAGTTTATGATTGAAATAAGAAGCTAAATGCGATGCACATTGCACAGGTGTCTTAATAATAAAACTTAATTGTGCATTAAGTACATAACGTTCAAAATACAAAGCTTAAAGTTCCAGTCACGATGATGACGGGTGACGAAAACCTACACGTTACGTGTTTAACATTTATTTAAAGTGAATAACGGATATTATCATACCGGTGGAGGTTCCGCCGTGCTGTATACTTCTGATGGGGGGTACTCCGGTTTCATAGTGATGGTGGCCATGGAGTCTGGTTGGTGCTCCTTCTCCATCACGAAAATTTATATTCACAAAAAAAAGGAATTAACGGTTGCTGCGCGTGTAATGTTTAGCGTTCGAGGTGGAAGTGTGCGCAAGTGAGCGGTGGAGCTCGACGACGACGTAGGCGCAGCCTCAAAGTACGATCGTGTGGTGGGGTCGTGCGACACTGCCACAATCGCATTCACTTGATTGACACCACAGCTATTGAAGTGTTCGCGAACACAACGGTGAAAACTCGTAGTTGTATGCCTGAACAAAGGTTTTGTTATGTATATTACCATAATTAAATGATGTTGTTATTTTATTTACTCAGCCTGTTTGTCTACAAATGTATAATAACTAGAATATTTTTCAGCTAAAATAAATATAGACAAACTTCTTTTTTATTTTTAACGGTGGCGAAAATTTGTGTGCCATATATTTCAAGGTTGCCTATTTTTTCAAATATGGCAGGATCCTTTTAAAAGTTCTGAAAATTTGCACCACACGCTAGTAGGAACCGCTGTCTGAGTTTCCTTTTTAACTAGTTAAGAAAATTTTGTAGATTAAGTCGCTAAGTTCGCAAACAATCACTACTCTAAGGATAAGTCACAGGAGCCACATGAGTTATCCTTCACAACTTAAAATACCAAGGATACTCTTTTGCAGTCGTTAATTTTTCTCCTAATCAACTATAGTAACGTGTGTTATTTCAACCGGAATGTAGACCTTTTTCAACAAATTATTATAGATCGCCGTCTTAATAACTGCATTCGATTCGTTTTCAATCTTCGCAAGTATCATCATGTATCTGCTTTACGTTTTCAGACCTTCAATTTTATAAATTCCTCCTTCTATGTGCAGTCAGTTTTGCTCTGAAATGCACTACCAGCCGAAACCAAGATCTCCACAAATCACCGTACATTCAAGACATAAATGCGCGAACTTCTTCAGAGCTAATTGGCAGTACATCCACAATTCTAGTACCCGACAGTGTATTTTTAAGTAATATTATATTTATGTATGTGTTTATTTATTTATAAATATACACATACATCAATATAATATGTGTGTGTAAATTACTGTTCATTGTTTATATCTGATATAATTTAGTTTTTTTTTTACATAACTATTATAAACTTGTCAACACATTTCCACATCACCTGAAGGTAAAGTGGTGGAAATTTCCTCATGACACTAAGTCCACCTTTGTACATGTGTAAAAAGTTTAAAAGTTATTTTTAAATAAAAAACATTATAAATTCATGATCATCATCAACCACAGCCTGTAATAGTCCACCGCTGGACAAGGATCTCTCCTAAAAAGGAGGTTTTAACCAATTATGTGATTACCTGTAGAGCAAATATTGTTAACATGAGCTTACCTACAGTGGTTGAATATTTGCATTCATTATAAATAAAAATTTAGATCGATTCAAGTTTAAATATAAAATAAATATTTTATGATCATTACAATGCTTGTTCGATTTCGAACATGAAAGAGGAGTGTTTTAGAAAAGCATATGTCTAAACTGGGGCCGTTCACTATCAAAAATTTCGTTAACCGTTTATTCAGGTCGTTGTTGTCTATGAAAGTCAAAATTAAGTCTTAAACGAGATCCATAATCGTGGACCTCCATTTACACCTGAGATACCTTGTAGGTCATACCTATGCATATTGTTGCACGTTATTTTCACAAAATAATGCCTTCAGCCCTTTCTCTTTCCGGATCTCTTATTCACTTTTGACGTTTTTTTAACAGCGGCAGGACAATATTACGTTGAAATATATGGAATTCATCCTACAATGAGCATATTAAATGAAATTAAAAAAAATGTGATTATATAAAAATATGTTTTTTGAATGTATTTAGAGTACATGCTGTGGAGGTAAGTTTTGAAACATGCAATGAGATGTTTAATATTAAGTAATTTATAGCGATAAGCTTAAAAAATAAAAACAAAAAAATCTCCAAAATTTAATCAAATGTGTATGAACTGCTTTGGAACTTTCTTTTTAAATGAAATTTTAGTTTACCTGGTTACAACATTATTAAGTCTTAAATATTAAAATCCTATTGGATTTTCCTTTTTTAATGTAATACCGCCTAAAGAGTGACATAGCACATTTATATCATTAATATTTAAGGTGCTTATAATGTATTAAAACTTATTTATTCTTGAAGCTTTTTTCTGTTTTTCAGACCTCTAATAACTCAGTTATAATGCTACATAATTGATCTTGGCGGCGATTTGATTACTTTTCCATTATAGGACTACATTAAGTGTGTTCTAAGAGGGTGAGTATTTTCACTTTTAAATTGTTTTTTGTTGATTGTCTACTGACCTGACGGACCGGGCGGAATGGGAAAATTGAAACATATTTTGCAATTCATAATTTTAAGGTGGTTATGTCTTGCTATTAACAAAAAAGTGTAAAATATATTAAACATTAGTTGCAAGTAAGATGAAAATTTTGTTGACATTGTACATACTAGCACTATCCTCTTTGGAGAACCAATTTTTGGCTAATTTTGGTCTTAAAATGTTGGTGGAAGTCGACGAACAGTTTCAACAGTTTGCAAAAGTGTAAAATATTATTATTTTGTAATGTAAAAGACACTAAAAGTCAAATTACACGCGTTTTGGTAACTATTTCACTATTAATCAAATATTATCTTTTGCTCATAATGTTATAATACACAGCACCATAAAGTTTATACATAATTGTATTCTAATAATTATGATTGTCTACGAAAAAACTTAACAGGTTTCATATACTTTTCCATTTTGTGAAAACTGTAAACTGTAGTGAAAGCTGATATTTAAGGAAATTATGGCAAAATACTCCAAGGTAGTGTATGATAAGGAGATTGAAAGTAAAAAGGATTGTAAATAAATACTTTCGAGATGTAATATTGTTAATAAAATGACACCTTTTTGGATAAATATCAATAATTTAATGTATAATTGGCAAGGCATTATGAAAAATGACATATTATAAAATTGTATAATTATAGAACCTTTAATAAGGTCTCGCTGTTTCTTAAAAGATAGCGTAGCGGCACTCGTAGTGCAATATGTAACCTCAAATTCTAGTACATATAGTTTGCCACAGTTTCAACCACATGTTAATTTATCTAATGTAAAAATATCTACTTTTGTGTCAAATAAAGTATTTCTACTGAGAATTTTATTGCACTACTTTATTTAAAGCAATCTGTCACTGAAGAACACACAATTCCTGTTGAAACATGTTAAAACGTTCTGGAGCACTGAAAAAGTTTGAAGACGAAGAATTGGAGATATTGCTTGATCAAGATCCAGGAAAACATTGTAAGTAGATACTGTATCTACTTACAATGTTTTCCTGAGCTCTACTAGCATCTGTTACTGTTTCATACTCATACTGTTTCAAAACGTTAAAAAGCGTTAAGAATGATCCTGGTGAAGGACATTGGGTACCATATGCGTTGAAGCCGAAAGTCGTTGAACGACGTTTCCTCATATGTGAATTGTTGTTTTAACGGCAGAAAATAAAGTTTTCTGCACCGGATTATCATTGGAGATGAAAAATAGATCATGGATTGCGTCAAAAGATAAATCGTTTTTTCTACAGAGGATTTGATTATTGCCAGAAAAATAGAAGGAAGTGGACTCTAATGATGGAAATACTTTATTCTAAAGTGATTGTAACCCTTCAATTTTAAATATTTTATTTATTTGAAAAAAACCAGCGAGAACTTATTCAGGGTCTTATTATAATTTGAAATTCCTTATCTATTACATTACCTAGAAGTTATGAATATTCCATGACATTTTTTTTTCTATTTATTTTCCAAAAACTTTTTTTTATTACATTAATAGTATCTTAACCTAATCACAAACACCTATCTAAGGCATATCAGTGGATGGTAAGTCGCCGCTGTTTGATTGAGCCGATCACGAGACAACAGGCCCTCACACATACATTTTTTTTCTATTTTAAGAGCCTACTAAAGTGACTCTAATCCGCTTGATAGAAAACACGAATAGAATCTAAGAGTAGTGGTCACCGTTTTTTTTAATGAGCCTACCAAATGGACTCTACTCCACCTTATGGAAAGTATGAGTAGAATCTAAGAATTGTGGTCACCATACTCACTGCGAATGCAGACAATGCAGTATGGTGACCCACACTAAGACGGCCTAATGAGATACTTTTGACGCCCCATTTGGGGACGCAAAAGACATGACTATTATCGTGGCAGTGTAAAGTTCACACTCTCAACACGACAACTGTGACCGCTGTATTACTGGACCTCCGGTCTCGCATTCACCAACGAAACACGATAGCACGGATGCTGTCGCTTTAGGTTGCTCTTCTGTGAGAGGGTAGTACTGCACCAGTCGAGCCGGCCCGTTCGTGCTAAAAGTAGCATGGCTCTAGTACCTGTTAAATATAATAATGCATCAACGGATCATAACGACCCTGGCAATTAGAAAGTCTTTAAGACAGTGCCAGATTTTGTATACACATATGTATATCATGTGATTTTTGAGTAATCTGATATTACACAGGTACACTTGCAGGGTACAGGGAAGAGAGTGAACATTCACCGAGAGAAAGTAAGATTTCTATCTAAATGTGGTCGACAAGAATATAGTCATTGCAAAGTTAAGTCCGATAACTGCAGAGAAAAAACATTCAAAGTGTCATCACTACTACAAATAATTGACTATTTATTTTGAGTCAATATTCATAAGTTTATATTTTATACTAAATTAAGACCTTGATTATGATTAGTATTGTTAATGGGACAATTCGTTTTAAAGTTAAAGGTACTTCTATAAGTATACTATCTAGAAAAAGAAAAGATATAGCGTAGTTTTTTGTTATATTATACAAGTATTTTTATAAATGTGTTATAACTTTTAAGTTCTAAGTTTAACTAGGGCTTAGGCTATTTACAGTAGAGGATTTAGAAATTCTTTCTCATAATAATTAGTTTTAAATTTTATTATTTAATGGAGATGGTAAAGAACAAGTCAAGTCAAGTCAAGTCAAGTCAAGTCTAGTCAATTTTAGTTTTAGTTATCTCACTGCCAGTAGTTAACCTCTGAAATGAAAAGATTTCATTTCTTTTAAATATTCATTTGAAACTTAGATTTGAAATATAAATAACTATAATAACTCCTAATTTTTGTTAAGAGGTCCTAAACATGGTGGATATAAAAAAAATCGAGACTTGTTGAATGTCTTACACTTTTAGCTGGCGATCTAAAACGTATGAAATTTGTAAAGAGCTTTTCAAGTAATTACGATTATTAATTTATTATGATTATCATTTTAATAATTTCACAAAATAACTATTTTTTTTATTTCAAAATGTTTATTTGAATATCATTCATCTGGCTTTTTTTAAATTTACGGGTATATTCTATTTCTTGTTAATTGCTTGCACTTACTCCATGACATAGGTATATTATAAGGTCAACAAGTAAATATTCTTTATAAGCCCAGATAAGTTTCCACTGTAAATATGACTATGTTAACTACACTTTGAACACTTTGATAAACTAATTATAATCTAATTATAATAATACCGTGTTATTGGTAAATTGCGCAGATAGTTATTCTCAGACAAGGTCGTGTAAGGTATAGAAGACTTTTCCAAATTCATGCAAAATCTGATCAGGTCCCACTGATTACAAAAGTCAGGAGTAAGAATTAACTCTGACATCTTAATAATATGCACCTTCCATTATTAGATTTAAGTATTCTAAATTATACCTCACGGTACGTATTTGATCGGGTTTTGAAAAATATTTGATATCTACTCAAACATATTTTTGTTTTAGATCCTTAGAATGAGTAAAATAATCATTGAGCTACCTTACTTGAAGGTCTCATTAATGAACTTGATTTTAGTCAATTCTGAAAGTATTGTTATTAATTCAAATTGCGTCTGTGCTCACTAAGAGTTCTCTTCAGTATTATTTGTAAGTACGAGTGTTATTTAAAATAATTTGCACTATGCCAACATGGAAAGAATACGACTCGATTTAATTCAAGCTAAAATTTTATGTAACCCAATAAGAACACGAGTTACACAACCAAACTAGTTATACATCAGCATTCATAACATAATTTCAATACAGCTTCATAAAGTAAATACTTCCGATATTAAAAATTTAAATAAATATCATAGTTAACATGTTTTCAAATATTTTTTAAAATATTTATATTATTTAATATTACATTATGATAAATTGAAATAAGCTGTATTCTTTATTTATTAATTGTTACCCTTACTGCTGGCATTTTTCTACATAGTTGAATGATTCCAAATGAAAAGCATCTTCTTCCAAATAACAAAATAATTTTCATAAGTGACAAAACTAGCACAATGAACATTAATCACAACTTTTAAGTGAGTCAAGAAGTCACATCTTAACTCTAACTATTGGAGTTATTTCCTTTTAAATCAATCAAAGTAATCCCACAAATCGATTCCATCCCATCGATTAGGGTATGGATTACCTAAATTAGTGATTTTGTAATTAAAACTTCTGCAAAAAGATGCTCTGATATAGTGAGTAAATGAATAGATACAACAATTACTATTACGTAAAGTTACTTCCGTAAGTAGAGAATGAAATATCAACGTTAAACAATTAAAAAATTTGGTCCGAACCCTAAATTTTCAAGATTGATACTTCTACTTCACCACTTCTTCAAATATTCATATTTTCACTTCATGTGAATTTGGTTACTACGGAACTAGTATTCCTCAAACTCGAAGTCTACACTCTGACTCAAAGTCAACCTGCCTTTTGTTATGTTATATCGCATTAAAATGAACATACAGATAAGCTACAGATTTTTTGAAAAATTTAAATACAATTTCAAAAAATTGTTATTTTTCTTGACTGGCTCGATGGTGTAACGGTAGTGGAAGCGACTGCTGTGCTTGAGGTCTCGGGTCAGATTCCCGGGTCGAACCAAATGTTTGTATGATCTGCAAATATTTGTTTCGTCTGCTACTATATAAATACTGCAAATATGTATAATATGTATGTTAGGGTGTCCCTTAAATTTCAAGTTCGATATTTTTTTACGCATACCTTCTTAAAAGTTTCGTAATAACCCTATATTGTCTAGAAAAAAATATTAGTTCGATATATAAACGATAACCCGTGCCGACTTGCTATTTAAACTTGTCGATACAAGTTGCTTAAGTACTGCCCAGTGACCTGTTACGACATGTTTTATTTGCCATTTCGTACGTGATTTTTGAGACTATTAGTGCTTCATTGTTTAGTGCGTAAACATGTCGGTGGAATTACGGAGTGATAAACAAAGTATCTTTCTTATCGGATTGACTAGCTACCAAATAAATGGTGCAAAATTACCATCTAATCGACAAGTTCTCTCAGTCCTATTTTACAATATTCGTGAGGTTAAATTGACTGTTAGTGAAAGTGCAAATCTTGTGATTAGGGAGTGCATCATATATTGCGAAAAAGCAAGAATTCCAACAAGGGCATTTCCTAACTGCGTGAAGAAACTTATTGATTTATATCATGTTTGGAGAGAGTTGCAAAAAAATTGTAAGAAAACTCAGATTAAGTTTAAGAGTTGTGAGAACAATTTTATAATTAATCTTGATAATTTGTTTGATATTGCACATGCTGATGGTTTTGAGAGAATGAAAATAGAGGAAGATAAATTATTTTTAATGAAACAGAGAGAGCCAGGTCGACTGGGATGCTTAGACGGTGTAGATAAAAAATAGGCGGAAAAAGAACAAAGATCTAGACAACGACGATTGGAAGAAGAGGAAAGGATTGTAAGACAAAGAGAATCACTAGATGTTGCATCTACTTCCACCACAAATAACTTAGACAGTGTAGAAGATTCAGACGAAGAACAGATCTTGAATTCTGAACTCAGCTTGCCGGATGTTCCCTGCCATGAACAAAGTTCAAAAAGAGGTAAAAAGAATCTTATAACACCTAAACTAGTTGCAGCTTTAGATCGATGCCAGTTAAGCATTAGAGATACCGTTTACATTCTTAATGCGGTGGTAGAAGCGCTTGGTCTGAGCAGCGATGATTTCTGTATTAATAAATCCTCGATTCAGCGAATCCGTACTGAAACTAGAAAATCAAGGGCAGAAGCAATAAAATCTAACTTCCAAAACAATGTACCCGACATAGTCACAGTCCATTGGGATGGAAAACTATTATCGGGGTTGGATGTACGGAGTTCAAAAGAAGAACGCTTGCCAGTTATAGCTTCATTTGATGATAGAGGGCAGCTTCTTGCAGTGCCGAAACTAGAAAGTTCTTCTGGAAAACATCAAGCGAAGGCTGTGTCAGCAGCTCTCTTTGACTGGAACCTTTATGATAAAGTGCAAATAATGTGCTGCGACACAACAGCTTCCAATATGGGCCGTTTCAATGGAGCTTGTGCTATTTTGGAGCAAACTTTAGGAAGAGAATTGTTGCTTTTCGCCTGTCGTCATCATGTTTATGAATTGGTCCTAAAAGCTGTCTTTGAAACCAAGATTAAGCAAATTACTAGTAGCCCAGATATTCCGATGTTCAAAAAGTTCCAAGAAAATTGGAAAAACATTGATTGTACTAAAATTGAACCATCTCTTAATTTCGTAAAAGCACGGGTTGCCGAGACAGACATTCAAGCGTTGTTACTATTTTATAAGGCAGAATTAGATAAAGGTTTTGTAAGAGATGATTACCGCGAATTGGTCGAACTGTGCGTAATATTTTTAGGAGGAGACACAGAGGAAAAATTAAAACTAAGGCCCCCCGGAGCTATACATCAGGGACGCTGGATGACGAGAGCGATCTATTCTTTAAAAATATGTTTACTTCAGTCACAATGCAGAGTAACTGCGAAGGACAAAAAGGCTCTACAAGATGTTTGCTTATTTCTCGTAATATTGTATGTTAAACCTTGGCTCGAATGTACAGTGGCGACCAAAGCACCTAATCAAGATTTGCGCTTCTTGAAGATGTTAAAAGAGTATGAAAAAGTTGACGCAACAATTTCTAAAGCTTCTATAAGCAAGTTCAGCCATCACTTGTCGTATTTATGTGAAGAGACAGTCATTCTATCACTATTTGATGATGAAGTTGACAACCAAACTAAGAAGAAGATGATTGCCAACTTCAACAGGGACAAAATCTCGGATTTTAGCAAACGCTATGACCCGTCGAAGGAAGAACTGACTCAAAAGTTGTTTGGTAAGTTAAATTGACTTTTTGTTTGATTTCAATTTCAATGTCCAATACTTATTTACTTATTTTCAAAATTGTTGTTGATTTTTATTTGTTATTTAACTTATTTTTCTTTTTTTTTAGACAAAGCACTGGATGATTTCGTATCGGAAAAGAGCAAACAATTTTTATCACGACTGCAGATCGACGACAGTTTTCTAAAGGAAGATGTATCTTCTTGGAATAACAATGCTGCTTTTCTGGAGGCTAAAAGAAGAATAAGTTATTTAAGAATTGTAAATGATACTGCTGAAAGGGCTGTTAAATTAATGCAAGATTTTAACGGACTTATCACGGCTGAAGAAGAACAAAAACAGTTCTTGCTGCGCTGTGTCCAGGAACATCTAAAATTGTATCCAGACTGTAAAAAAACTACTCTAAAAAGAAGTTACCCTGAATGATTCTTATTTCTTTATGTTTTTAATTAAAGATTAATGTTCATCTAATTTATTATTTAATTTTATTCACTTAATTCATTGCATTTATACTGAAATTATAGCAGACTGAAATTTTAGGACAAAACACGTTTTTACTAAACTTTGAAGCTCGGTCGGCACTGGTTGCAATTATGCTAGATTGATAAAATTTTATATTTAAGTATCTTATAGCATTAGTAAAAGTTATAGAGGGTATGCATTTCGAAATTCGGAAAAAAATTTTTTTTTGTCGTATAAGGGACACCCTAATGTATATATTTAAAAAAAAAAGTTTATAAGTATTCTATCAGTCAGTCTAGTTATTATAGTACAAGCTCTGCTTAGTTTGAAACTAGATGGCGCTGCTGTGCGATGGTGTGCTAAATGTCTGAAATATTAATTCATTTATTTAAATTGTTCAAAGAACTATATATTTTTTATTATCTGGACATACTAAATAAACAGTTGATAAAAAAACTTTTCACCACTTAGGACTAGGAACCTACTCTTCAACTGTGTTGAAGAAGAACAGAATGAACATCATCCATATAGATTAATATGCATATGCTACCCAGGCGAAGTATTTCAATGCTACATAAATTACCCAGAATAGATCTTGGACAGAATTTTAAGCAACATTAGAGTCGGGCACATCACAGAACATTTATACTCAGAATGCTTTTCTCAATTCCTTCATTCCTAAGTTTTATTTACTAGTTCTTAATTTAAAGAACTTTATAAATGTAAAAGTATTAAACCACTTTTAAGTTGTCGTTTGTTTAATTGTTAAAACCTAATTTTATAATAAAATACTCAACCCTAAGGAGACAGTTTTTCATAAAATATTTCATTTTTTAAATTGATATTAACAAAATTCATGATTAAAAGACACAATAAGGAAGGTAATAAGCCTGACCCAAAAGTTAAATCTGGTATCACTATAAACAATTTATTTACAGAAGCAAAAGTTTCTTTACCTGTGATCAAAGTCAAAATTGTAAATTTGATGGTCTGACTATTTCTGACACTGACAATTTAACAGACAATAACACTTTTGTAGGTTATTAGTCACTTAAATAACTCACGAATCTTTTTAATTTACAGTAAAAGGAATATAACACGATGGCGAACTCAGGAAAAGGCACATTTCAGCCTGTAAGTACCATTTTAAATAAAATATTGCGGTAAAATTATCTTCTCCTCTCATTAATATCGTTTTTAGGATTCAGATGTACACATTTCCTTTGAAGACCAACAAAAAATTAATAAATTTGCTAGACTTAATGCAAAAGTCGACGATTACAAAGAAGAGCTTAAGGTAAAACAAAACGATATGAAGAATTTGGAGGAAGCAGTAGAAGAACTAAGTCTGGCTGATGATTCTGACAAGATCCCATACTTGATCGGTGAAGTCTTTATTTGCCAAGATTTAGAGAAAACATTGGTGAGAACTTTTAATTTTGATACTTATGAATTAACTTTATGAGGATTTTCCATAGAAGAATTTATCTACTTCAAAACCATTGCATTTGGTTTTAGGTTTTATCATTAAAATGATTTTAGGATTAGAGTGAACATCAAGTTTTTTAATCATTGGCATCTCAGCTTTGTAGAAATAAAATATATATTAACATGGCTAAGTAGGGTGTGCATTTTCTCATATAACTTTTTTAAGTCCTTTTTTATTGCAAGGTTGAAAATTTTTCTTAAACCATTTTACTTCATAATAATCACTCTTCATAAAACAAATTAATACTAATGATCGTAGTAGTAAATCTGGCTTATCATAATATTGGTTTAAATATAATTTTATATGAATATTTATTTTCGTATAGTTTTTAATCGAGAAATTCAAATGAAACAATAATTAATTTGAAATAGTTAGAGTGATATGTTGCGCCAGAAAATAAGTCAAGGAAATGAACTGTTGCAGAACCAAATCCATGTAGTCCTGTTTACCCTACCCTTAGAGTGTAATTTAAACATGTAGAAGGGCTAGGGAGCCTGTGAACTAAGGATCAGGTGGATTCAATACTTTGGCTTGCTAACCAGCTATGCGTAAATCATTGTTCCTCATGATACCATGGAAAAGATTATAAGTTTAAGATTGTTCAATTCAATAGAAAAATTATGATCACGGGCTGGTTATAAAAGAAACAGTTATGAAAAAAAATTATGAGTTGAAAATTATGAAAACTGGCTGTTTGAGTTGCATTAGTAGTAATAGAAGTTTATAAATAAAAAAATTATGAGAGAACTATAAAGAGTGATTTTTATGAACACAAATCGTAAAACAGATAGTAAAACAGAAAAAAGAACAAGATTTTTATGTGAGCCAATATGGGCCTGGCTGAATAATATGCAATTCTAAATGTCCTTGCTAAGGAGAGGTTTACATCCAGCAGGGGACTGTTAAAGATGTATAAAATAGGTACCCAATTTACTGTACTGCACTACCAGTGATTCAAGTGTTCAAAAAACTAATTCATTTGAGTTAACACTCCTGCTATCCCTACATTATGCACATACCAGGAAGTGGATAAAAATGGGAGGAACAGCACTAACTTATGCATTAGCAATACAATCCCACACCCCACTCATAAATCTCTTGCACTTGCAACCCTACTCACACAGCAAATAAAATGACACTTGAGAAAATAGTAAAGGTGCATTCAATATAAAGTAAAATTTAAAAGTAGTACATTTCTATAAAAAGACAAGAAGCATTTTTCAATGCTTCATATTTTTCATATAAAGTTATATTTTTTAGTTCTCAAAAAACACAATCATTTTTTACGAAGGCCGGCAGTCAACTGGTTGATGTGAACTTGACATTATAAAGCTTTAGAACCTGATTAATGAGGAAATAGGGTGCCGTAAACAACAGTGTGTAAATATTCTAACTTGAATGATGTTACTGTCAGTCGGTGTGACTCAGACAGCTGAAGTATGTTTTACAGAAGTAAAACATTTCAATTTTTCCAGTCGTGTGGACTAATTGGCAACAGGTCATTCAATAATCTTTTATTTATTTCATTGAAAGTAATTTTTTATATTTTCAGGAATCATTAGATGTTGCTAAATCAAAGAAACAAGGTGAAATTGAAGATCTTGAAAGTAAATGTGCAGAACTCAAATCTCAAATGGGTGAACTAAAAGCACACTTGTATGGCAAATTCGGCAGTCACATTAACTTGGAAAATGAAGAGGACTAAACTAAATATACCATGATTCTCTTGAGCGGCAGTATAATAAAACAAATTTTGCATATTATAAATATTTAGTATATATTGTTAACCAAACAAAAATTATCAATACAGTTTGCAAAAATATCACAAGGAATATGTCCAAAAGCTGGCTTAGCCAGTCTTAATTAAATACCTTTTAAATTGTATCTACAGAATGATTATAAATAAAAATCTGATACTCAGAACATTACATGTATGTCATATATTATAAATAACCAATAAAATTTAAAAATAATACTAAATAGTTTTTTTGTGCATATATTACACGCAATATGGCTATTAGTGTCTGCTACATTACATAAATTGCACTAATTTCACCTAGCAATTAACTTTAACAAAAATAACTGAGATATGTAAGTGTAAAGAAGACAATTTATAATCTACTTAAATTCAAAAATAAAGTTAAAGCTAATCAACAACACTTAAGTATGTAATATTATTTAAGTACCTTCATTTTACATACCTAACCGGTATGTATCGCCTGCGAGAAAGCACTATATGTCTCGCGTCACTGTTGCAACAGAAATCGTCATCTTAAATTCGACATTTAATGTGTTTTTCACACAACCAAATAATTATAATACACAATAGCCTGGCATATATAGTCAATAATATTACAGTACATTCTTATTTGTAGTTTGCACATCTTTGGCGTGTATATTAATAATATTTATAACTTATTTACATCACAATACTCAAATACTATCACATGTCATGACTATAATGTAATATTAATAGGAATCTGATATAAAATAATTTACACAATTCAAACTATATATGCTAACATATACTTTAGAAATCCATCCAGTGCTAAGCATAATAAGCTATACATTGTTGCTATATGATCAATGTTGCCCTTAAAAGGCGATTTTTTTTTTATACACAATAAATTACTATAACACATCACATATCATTATCAATATTATATATTCAAGGTGCGGTTGTAGCTCATTTTAAGTCTGTACAGTTTAATTTATTAATCTAAATTGTGCTCATTTATTTCATGATAATAAATAAATTTAATTTTAAAAAACGAACAATGTTTGAAATTTTTTTTTTTTTTGACATTTCATAATGATAATGCAGTTTAGGAATGTTTGTTAGCTACAAAACTATTACAATCAATCAATTAAAATAATCAATCGAAGATAATCGATTATTAATACTTTTAAGTCTAATTGCGAGCGGCTTTACCCTTAAAATAATATTTGTAAATTGATTATGAATTATAAATAGAACAACATGTTTCGTGCAAATTTCTGAAACATAAAAAAATATAGAAGGTTATAGAAGAATGAAGCTGGTCTGATGTACTTGTTTAGCCTTATACACCTCTCTGAATGCTAGCGTGAGAGTTTGACAGAGAACTTTGTTGTAAACTCTCTTCCTCATCCGTTTCGCGGTCGTTTGATATTCTGATGGCCTGGTACCACTGGTTCGTAAGATCCGTCATTTGACTCTTACAATCTTTTAATTCCTGCAATAGAGAAATCGACACAACTTATGTTGTGAATTCAAGAAACATAAACTATGGACTAAATGAGTTTTAGGACAGTATTGAAGTATTTTGTGACAGACACTATTACAGAGAAACCCTTGTATTTAGCGAGTATTAATGGCTTACTTCAGCGCCTCAGTATGTCTTAAGTCCAATTTATTTAATAAAGTAGTCAGTACTGCACTTAAAAATTCAGTCTAAGGTTAGGCGAAAAGTAACTAAGGCAGTACAGTCACGCTGATATCAGCATGAACGGACCGGCTCAACTGAGACCACAGGAGACCAACCTGAAGCGACAGCATCCATGCTGTCTTGATTCGTTGATAAGTGCGAAAGAAAAGCCCACAGATGCCGGAGTGACAGTTATCGCGGCAAGTGTGAGAGCCTTATACTTCCAAGATGACCGTCATGCCTTGTACGTCCTCAAGCGGGGTTTGAAAAGTATATCACTAGGCCGCCGTAGTGTTTGTCACCATTCTGCGTTGTCTGCATTCGCAGTGAGTATGGTAACCACAGCTCTTGAATGCTATTCATGCTTTCCATAAGGCAAATTAGTCTCATTGGCGGGCTTTGAATAATGGCGTAGTGGTATAAGCGATTACCTAGTCGCTTTTAACTACGCTGAGTTTTGAAAGTTCAAGCCCCGCATGACACTGTGTGATCCACAAATTGTTATTCTGAGTCTGGGTGTTCTTTGCGGCCGTTTTACGGACATATGTTTGTCAAAGTCCCCTGCAATGTAGGATTTATTCCTAGTGCGGGAGTTGTCTTTTTTAAGAAAAAAAATATACTTAAAACCTGAAGATAACTCAATGCTTCTCCTCTCTAAAACATAATATTATCTCCTACTTAAATGGCTTCCAACAAAAAATAAGGAGAGAAACTATAGGTTTTGGTATTTTAAAGCTGTAGTTGCTTCTACTTCTCTTAAAACATCGCAGAGACTTGGACTAGAATAGACTTGGAATAGAGTTCTCATTTTAAATAAATTCTTATTACTACAAGTTAAAATTAGAAGCAAATAATAACTGTAATCACCTGATGCGTAAATCTCCTTGTGAAGAATGGTATCAAATACTTCATATCTAAACGCACAAAACCCTTTAATCTCGTTGCATGGGAATAGTTCACCTGAAAGATAATAAAGTAATGAATATACATGTATGATAAATCCCCTACAAGTTGATCTGACGACCTGATGAATAGCGATGCGGGCAGTACAGGCCTGTTATGAGAGCCTTGAGGGAGACCTATGTCCAGCAGTAGACGTCTTTCGGAGATAATGATGATAGAACATATATGACGGTTTACTTGATTACAATCATTTCGGTAAGTCACTCAGTAAAAAACAAATGAAGTTTGTATCAAATGACCCCTACACTAACAAAGATTAGTTAGTGCAGTAGTAAAGTCCTTAAAAAAGTTTTGGAATTTGCCATATGCTATCTCATGTGCTATCCATAGAGTCACAATTATGTATACCATTTATAACAATCCTTTTTGGTTTTTAGTTAAGCAAATTAGGGTATAGTGATATACTGAAGGTTGGCGTTCAGTAGATAGTTTATGTTTGAACTACGCGTATATACCTATGTATACGTAAGATTAAAAAAGAATATGGCAATTCGTGATCTCTGCTTGCTTGAGAAGAATTCTCAGGAACAGATTTAAGCATGTCTGTATTTTTGGTAAATAATCATTGGATTTTTTTTTGACGATTTCTACTTACTTCTAATTCCTCTTCTGTTATTTCTGACAAATGCTCCGAGTCTATGGCTTGACCCCATTCTTTCGTTTTCGATAAACTGACTTCTTTCTGTTTGCGTAATGATCTCGAACGTTTCACTTTTTTATTGGCCTGCAAGATTAAATTGAGATAAACTAAAATACATTAATACACATTAGACAGTACGATAACGCCGCCCACTGTACTAACCGCATATTACTGGTTTTAATTTCTCTCTGTATTATATTGGTATAGAGTAGTGAATGTTCGAAATATTGTAGGCACCATATAACATCAGAACGGCATAATAAATATTTAGGACATTTGACACACAACACACAACACAACACACACAAATTTAACAGAGCTTGTACTATGATGACTAGACTGACTGATAGAATATTTATATTTTTTTGTAAATACATACATATTATACATAGAAAACACCCAAACTCCGAAATAAATATTTGCAAATTACACAAACCTTTGGTCTGGCCCGGGAATCGAACCCGAAACCTCAAGCAAAGCAGTCGTATTCGCTACTGTTGCGCCACAGAGGCAGTCAAAATTAAGAGAAAAAGTTTATAACTATTTTCGTATACTAACAAGTTGTTCTAGAATAAAAACATTGTAACTATATTATCTTGAACTACACATTTAATTTTATTACATTTACCTACTTAAACAAAGTCACAAACACAATCTTTATTACTATTGAAGATTGGCGAAAAATCTAACATCGATCATTTACTAGACAGCTCGAGTTATGTCGTCATATACGTGACGCCCTACAATAGCATCAGTCATGAACGACCACTTAGCTGATAAGCCACAGACGCCCTGGAAACAATAGAACAACTAGCCCCTTGTCTCCAACGCATAATCAGAATACTGTATTGTTTTATAAATAAAGTTAATCTTGGCATCCGTCATGAACCACCACTTAGATGATAAGCCGCAGACTAAACACTATAACAATTAGCTCTTTGTCTTCAATACATATCAATAAGAATACTGTTTGAACTTTAAGAAATGGTTTCATAAATAAAGTTAGTCTCAATCCACTCTTCAAGCCGAACACTTGTCTTATTAAAAACCCTCTCGCCCTCGCTCACAACCTAACTGGCGCAGTCGGTTCGTCGCGATACTGTCGGTTCCTGCTGCAGAGAATACCTTTGCTAAGCGTCCGCGTTCGCGAATAAAAGAATCTACAGTGAGCGTAGTGCAAAGCAGAGGCAGACAAGCTGACCAGCTGAAGAAACGAAGACTCACCTCCATCTCAGCCTACAAATCGGCAATGCTCGTGGGGTAAGTATAAAACTCTACTACTCCCGAGACTCCTTAAACGATTTCCTGGACATCCCCATAACATTTGGTGTATCCAGTATCGTAAAAAACCGTTATAGCATTATTTTTTTTTAATGCAATACGGTACTTAGAAAAGAATTTTCTTTCGTTGTTACCATTCGTATCACTGTAGTTAAAAATGACAAGTGAAAAGAAGGTACTAATTGAAAAATCTTTCATAGACGAAAAATCGGTAACCACCGATTTCTCCACGTTCTCCACCCAGTTACCCAGTTATGATGGGAACAGGAGGACCTTATATTTTTATATTGAAGGTGTACAAGATGCACTTAACTTAATTCACAATATGGACGATCCGTCTATCACTTGTTTAATTAAAAACAAACACAGAACACAAAATACAGATCAATTAGTCCACATCCCATTATTAGACCCAAACCTAGAGAACATAGACATTCGTGACCTATTAGACTTACCAAAGACACCTGACACATGCGAACGAAATCACCCAACATAGCCGTAATTATAACATTACGAAAATAAGACAGATATATTTAGATATATGTAGCAATTATAATACAATTAAATTAAAAGTAAATGCCACAGTAGATATATACCTAGCCTTTAACCCTAACATGGATAGTATCCATCTATGGGAAAAAGCAATCACTGTTAAAGCTTATAACACCAATCAAACCCTTAACTTCATACTGGACATACCAATTGTTACCGAACATCCTTACAACCTATTACACCTATATTCTATCCCTAATAATAACAACACAGTACTTATACCTAGCAACCCCATCCTAATCTTGGGAAATAATGAGTTTGCCTACCCTCACGAGCCATACACATACATCACCGGGGACAACGTCATCTGCAAACACTTAGAATGGCAACCCTTACTGCACTCTACGGACTGCATAGCTCAACTAATACAACACGAAGATCCGCCTAACTGCACCTACGCCACTGCAAGCTACAATAACAATATGATACAACAAATCAAAGATAAAACTAGAAAACATAGAACTAGATAACCTGAAAAGTGCGCTGCAACAAACAGAAGAATTAAAGAATACAAGCGAAAACTTAACCATTATTCCAAGCACCCCCAGCTGGTTATCAATTGCACTTTACTTCATAATAACAGCAACAGGAATAGGAATTGCAGTCTACAAATTCTGGTGGAAAACTAGATCGGCGAAAATCTCGGCTGCACAACCGGAAGCCGTTGAACTTCAGCCTTCGCAGCCTTCGTGCCGCCTCCGTCTTAAGGGGGGAGGAGTTATGTCGTCATATACGTGACGCCCTACAATAGCATCAGTCATGAACGACCACTTAGCTGATAAGCCACAGACGCCCTGGAAACAATAGAACAACTAGCCCCTTGTCTCCAACGCATAATCAGAATACTGTATTGTTTTATAAATAAAGTTAATCTTGGCATCCGTCATGAACCACCACTTAGATGATAAGCCGCAGACTAAACACTATAACAATTAGCTCTTTGTCTTCAATACATATCAATAAGAATACTGTTTGAACTTTAAGAAATGGTTTCATAAATAAAGTTAGTCTCAATCCACTCTTCAAGCCGAACACTTGTCTTATTAAAAACCCTCTCGCCCTCGCTCACAACCTAACTCTCGTTTTATTTATTTTTTTACATTTAATCAAAAGTTCTATAAGCATAAAAAATAATAATAAAGATAAGTAAAATATAAGAAAAGTGGTCCTGCAGGCATAGTCAAACTAAGTAAATACTAAATAGAGTTATAGTAACAATTTCACTGTAGGCTACCTACCCTTAAGAATTTCAGCAATGGCATAGTAGATCCTCCAAAGAATAGCGTCGTGAATAACACAATTATAAGGGTAGTTGTGATGATAACATGGCGAGTTTCATCTGAGAACCCGAGATGAAGTGATAAGGCGTACGATATAGCGCCTCTAAGTCCTGAAAAAACGACATCACCATCTTAATACTCGTTCATCTTACTTTATTTTCACTTCAAGTATATATACTTATTTTTTATTATTCCTACACGAAATCGGAAGCATGAAATTTGGACCTTAAGGATTTAAAAATAAATTTTTCGTTCAACATTAAAACTTTTCTAGCGTTTTAATAGAGTAAAAATACTGGGCATATTTACCTAGAATAGAAAATAAAACTTTTCTATTCAATGGCATGATATGACAATTACAATGAAAATTCAAAAATAAACAAAATAAATAAATAGAAACGAGTTACGGGGTGCACTAAGCTCAAATAAATACGGCCATATTCACAAATGGCGAAACGCACTTTTTAAGTTATTCATTGTAACTACTAGACGTTATACCTTGTCTCATTACTCTAAGAGTTAGCGTGTGCGATTGCTGCTCTAGACTGCTCTAGAGGTTGCGGGTTCGATTGCCGCGTTGGGCTAAAAAGTGATAGTGTTTTTCTAGTTACAGAAATATTTAATAACAGCCCGGAGTTTGGAAGTTGAGGTCCTAACCCCCGTATCTCAGAGAGCACGTAAAGTCGTCGGTCCTGCGCTTCATCTCTCCCCAGTCGTATCGGATAACCGTCTCATCGGATTGGGAGAGTGAAGAAACAGAGAGTGCACCTGTGTTTGCGCACACACTTGTGCACTATGTTTTCTGCGTAGTAGGCTGGTCTCCGTTAAGAGTGGCCGCTGTCACCGAATTCGGCTAGGAGTACATCATCATCATCATCATACCTGCTAGTAATGAGGGCCGCTCATTAACTAAATTTATGATTTATGACCATAATTAAAATGGGATAGATTTGCTATTCACAAACTTCATTATAACTCTACAAATATTATTAATAAAAGTTAAAGTAAGTTAAAACTGTATACGTTACCACTAAACCACATGATAAACATCATTTTCTTAGTTATTTTGTGTTCACGGAATTTGTTGCAGAGTAAAGCGAGCGGAAATATGTTAGCAGCTCTGCCTAGTAGACACATGACTATGCTCCAAACTACAAGCGCTGGTTCCACACGATGTCTGAAGCTGAAGAAATGCACAAATATATAGATATGCGTATTGCAAAATTGAATTAAAATTGACACACGTAGACTAATAAAATAGCGAAGGATATACCACGCTGGACAGACGGGTTGGTTTGTTTCGAGTTTACCTTCTCTTTGCAGTACTGTAGTCCTCAGTAGATAGCTCTTTCAGTCGGCTCTTAAGACATGACACAGATGAATATGGGTGGTGATGCTCCGTATTGTCAATCCATCACCACACGGATTAAGAAAGAAACTAACAATACCGGTCAAAGTCCTACTTTGGAAATCTTGTAACTAAGACGATAGGGAGTGCTCCATTCTTCGCTTTGCGAGACGGATATTAGACTTGTGGGGTAGAATGCTGTCTCGATAATATCAAATATGTAAACATTGAAACATTGAATTTTCTTATGCAATACATATATTATCTACATATCACACACAACATTCCTTTTTTAATACAACCCTGTTTAAATGAAAGTAACTCAAGGTCGCAACTCACTTAATAGTGCACAAGACCGCGCATTTAATGTCCTAAAGCAACCGCGTGATTCAATTATTACAACATACAAGTAGCAAGATTGGACAAAACCTTGAAAGGTTATTAAATATAATATATAGATCTAGAGTACAGTCAATTGACTACAATTACTTGTATAGTAATTTTACTTTTACTCATTACTAATGTAATAAAGCTGAACACTTTATTTGTTTATTTGGAGGCGCTATCGGGAACTATTGGCTTGAATGGAAGAATTCTTTTAGTGTTGGATAGCCCATTTATCGGGATAGACTGTAACGTATATAAGATTAGTATCTATGAAATATGTTGGTAAAATGTAAAAAAAATTATTCCTTTTTATTTATTCTTATAATATTTATGTTAGAAACGCAGATAAAGTTCCACAGGTCAACTAATTTTTACTATTAATGATCCAAGATTTTACTGTGTTCATATTCATAGTCCCTACTATGAGAACTGTGAAATGCACTGTGCTAGAAGTTAGAAATAGTGGCGATAACATACCTATTATTAAGTAGATATAAGAGAAAGATAAGAATTTTTGAAGTTATACTTCTTTTGGCGCGTTAGGTAAAATTATGAGAGTAAATTTTTACGATACGCGTGCACACCGTCACAAGAAACCGACACCATGAAATGAACTAGTCATCATTTTATTTAAATTATGTACAAAGAATTATTTTATGATGTTTAAATAAAATTTATTTAACTAGATAACGCGGAGGATGAAATTTTTAGAAAGATTTTAATCTTGTTACGCCAAAGAATTATAACTTCTTACGTGCGTACATAAGTACACACACATTTTTTTTATTGTATGCTGTAAATATTTCATTCAATCCATGAAATCTCCATTTCGAGATATGAATTAAGAACAACATAGTTTTAAAAATAAGTCAAAGCCAAATTCTAAAATACTGTAATCATTAAAACACACTGTTTTTTTTAATAATTACGGCACTTGACACACAATGCCATCTAGTCCCAAATTAAGCAGAGATTGAACTATGGGCACTAGACAACTGATACAAATATATACATATTTTTTTGTAAATACCTAAATATTATACATAGAAAACACCCAAACTCCGAAACAAGTACTTGCAGATTATACAAACATTTGGTCCGACGGGGGAACCGAACCCGCAACCTTAAGCACAGTAGTCGCATATGCTACCACTGCGCCACCGAAAGAGGCAGGCAATTATATTTTATATAATTTAATTTAGATATAAAATATTTCATGCCTGTTTTATTAGTAACTTTGCAGACAAAGTTACGTTTAGTGAGTGTTTAAATCACTTATTTGTGTGCCTATTTCTGGTTCACGTGTATTGTAGGGTTCCATTGTTTGTTACTGATTTATCTTCTAACAATCAACTTAGGAAAAGGAGGTACACAATACGGTTAAATTCTTTTGTTTGTAATCTTGGAGCTCTGCGATTTTTTACCAAATTGGAGCGACAATGTGGCATTATATTAGTTTCTTGTTAAGACTATTGAAACCTAAAACTGGAATGCTACATTAAACAAATATGCAATTTTTCTTCTTGTATAAATAAAATTTATCATTATTTTATATTAATATATATTAGAGCACATATATTTGCAGATGTATAAGTTTGTTACTCTTTTCACAAAAATGGTAGAACAGATCTGGATGGATTTGATATAGACATAGATTATAGTCGGGAACAGCACATAGGCTTTTTAACTCAAAAAAATGTGGAGTTCCCATGGTATGAGTAAAGTACAATAAAATCCATGGGTAAAACCACAGCTAGTATATATAGTTTCTATGAATTTTAGTTTTATGTATTATATAGTAGTATAAATATATTTTAGTGTTATGAATAAAAATATTTCCTAATTACCTGAATATAGCAAGTCCCAAGTAAGCAAAAACACATGTCTCTGCAATAAACGCAAGCGTTCTCATAGTCTGCTGCATAGTGACCTGAGTCACTGTTGATAGGTTGAAGTGAGTGTAGTGTGACATTACAATACCACAGAATAATATAGCCATTATTCCTGAAATGAAAAACTTACTTAATTTTTTCCGACAGACAGGTTAACAACCAAGTTTAACAAGATAAAAGAATGAATTACAAAAATGAAAATGTTTACTATATATATTGAAAGGATAAAATCAATATATATATTAGAATAATGTATGTTAACTATATAGGTATTACAGAATAGAAATAACATTGTTAGGAACTGCAATAAATTATCCTCAGTTAATAGCCTATTGTACAGTTTGATTATGAAATTCAATTCTACTGTAAATTTACCTGATAAATGAATTCCTTCAGCCAACACATAAGGAGCATAAGTGAACACTAACATCATACCAAACTCAAGAGAGGGGTTTTTTCGAAGATCAACGTGTTTGAGAAGAAGAGCACTAACAAGTGCAAATAATACTCCTATACCAGCCGATGCAAAGAACATTAACCAAAAGCGATTGATTGCTGAAAGAATTGCTTCACCAGTAGACATTAGCGGATCATTTGAATCTAAAACAGCAGTGGTTAGAACAATAGCAACTGCATCATTTAATATACTCTCTCCAAACACCAACATGTTAAGTACTGGATCTACATCTAAAGCATGAAAAATTGCCACCGTGGCAACAGGATCCACAGCAGATATCAGAGAACCAAATGCAAATGATTCAACAAAACTCAATTTATACACCACTTGCGCTAAGCCTAATAAATATATACCAGCACCTATAACAAATGCCGATATAGCAGTACCTACAATGGCAAACAATAAAATAGATCCTATATTTTGAAAAAAGTTACCTTTGTGAAGATTGTAACCCGATTCAAATATGATAGGCGGCAATAAAACTAAGAAAAAAGCAGTAGGTGAAAATGCTTCTTCTTTTCTCCAGTTAGCTATGTTTCTAATAGACATTAAATTTATCAACATACCAATTAAGGCACCAAGGAACACTATAACTACACTCTCAGGTAGATATGAAAATCCTGTTTGTAGCATAAGATGAATGAGAAGAATGCCAAGAGCAAGTACGCACAATACAAAAAAAATTGCCATTGAACTGTTATGCTCATCTTCAGCTGAACTTTTTTCTGGCAAAGGAGCTGCATCTGAAGGACTAACAACAGATGCATTAGGAGATGCCGAAGATGAAATATTTACAAGAACTGAAGATAATAGCGATTCATTTTTATCACTACTCGTGTTTGAAGGTTCTGTCGAAGACGGTTGAGAAGAATTAAGTTGACTATTTATCGTTGATTCACTAGTACTAGACACATTAGTTATGTCCGCTCGTTTAGATCTAACCAGTTCAAGTTCATTGTTGTGGAGATGATTATCAGATCCTTCTGTTGGTAAACTGTTAGTCTGCTTGCTAGGAGTTAATTGAGTAGGACTTTTTTCGTTAGATAAAGACGAGGACTTCATATGTTGTCCATTGCAAAAACTTATTATGCATATTATTCCAATCCAAAACACATATTTGTTTATACACGCCATTCTAATAACTTCACAGACAACAGAGCTATTAGACTAATTTTAAATCCTTTCTTTTACAATTCAAGGATGATGACACGGACACAGACACAACGGAGAGACGTCAGTGCACGTCAGTGACAGTTACGTCTTGACAAATAAATGGTAACACAACACTAACAACTGACGTTTTAAGCTTAAAACATTTAAGTGGAAGCGTTCAGCAAAAGCACAGAACTCAAAGCAAGTCAAACCATAAATTTATTTTGGTGTTTGTAGCATTCGTTTTGTAAAGTATGGTCTATAAAATTGGTGAGAACAGAAACACTATTACTTTTTACAAAATCGTATTTAAACTGTGAACTTATGGAAAAAAATTAAATTACATTCAATATATTCGTTATCATTAGCTTTATTTTTTTCTACAAATCGCAAAGGCACATTTTTAACAACTTTTCCGTGTGAAAATAAATATGTGAACTATAATTTATCATACCGTGGCAAATGTACCAAGAAATACACAGCAGATACTTCTGGGAGTGCAGATAGTTGACCTAATTATTTGTAACTAAAAGACTTTGTCTATGGCCTCAAAGAAAAGAAAAAAATATTAATGTAACATGACGTAAACAAAATAAGTATGTCTTTGAAGTTTTTTAATAATAAAACAATACTGATATTCATAATTATATAGAAAGTATTACAATATTTGTAGAGTTTAATCGTGTTTTTAAACTCTCAACATCGTTATATAATAATTATAATAGAAAGCCTGAATGGTAAGTATGTAGATGTACAAAGCATTGTCAAATGCGCTTGTAAGCAAATTGTTATTTGATTGACAAAGTTTACCAACACTTAAAGTTTTTGGGACCTGATTTCAAAATTTTGGTTAACATTACATTTTTATGCACCACATTCCACATTATGTACTGCTAAAGTATAGGAACAACAAACTCATGACGCCTAACTTTGGATAAGGTTTTACGGAAACAGTACATAGAAATAATACTAATTAGTCAACTATTCTAAAAATATATACGTTGTAAGCTTGTCAAAAGTTAATTTTATTTATTCCTGAGGCAAAATGCCTTTTTTTAGTTATTGTATTTGGCACTGGATAAAGAAAAAGTTTGCTTACTTAGTTGTTAATAAATTTTAAAGATATTGAAGTATTTATAGAAATTGATTATAATTTACAGTACCAATCATGGAAAAAGAAGAAATATTGTTGGGAGTGGAAATGGGGCGGCTTGAAATTCAACCTGTAAAATTAAGCAACAGAAATAGTGAGAATCCATTTGTAAAGTTATTGCAGAAAAGAAAATTTTTTAAAAGTCCAATACTTCCAAAAGAATCTAAATGCACATGCAGCACACAAAGAAAAGTAAAAGATAGTGCTATCTACAAAAAGAAACATAGGAAAATACTTAAGGAACCAATTTTAAAAATTTTGAAGAACTGTGGTAATAATAGCATTGTTTCAGAAGCAGAAGAGTTACAAGAATCTGCAAGCAAAAATATTTCTGATATTGTTAGATGTGATCCATTAAATTTATGTACTCTTGTCCACAATTGTAACCAGCTGACTATATCATCTAGGACAAGTGATCAAAGTTTAGCCACAGAAGTTGTCAACGAACGTAAATGGTGGAAAAATGACATAGGAAGTCCACAGGAGACAAGAGAACCTAAGACACAGAGTAGTCAGTCTGGAACCTGTTCTCAACAAGCTCTTAATCCTCCCTGTGATATCACTATTGATGAACTAGCGAGTTACTTCGAAACATTGGTTCATATACCAAAGAAGATGTCATCCATGGCTGAAATGATGTACATCTAATGATCAAAGCTGTTATTACTCATAATATAAGGTCTAAAAGTGAACAATTATGAACGTGTAAACAGAAGAAAAGTTAAGCTTAGTGATTGAACTGAGTGTTCCAATTTTTGCTACTAGATGTTCATAAAATGTTTATTAATAAGTAACAATTTTTTTTAAAATAATGAGTTCAATGACTTCTGTATACTGTTAGGCAATAGTTGTAAACTTGATTTCAACTCGTATAGTATTGTGCAACTCAAAAACAGTATTGTAGGTATCATGATGTTTTCAGTGTGAATTATGATATATTGCTCTCATCTGTATAAACCACATAGCCAATAGTAAGTTTTCTGTAAAATCTTTGATAAAATAACCTAATTTTACGAAGTACCTAATGTAGTTAAATATTGCATCAGCCACCAAAAGTATCAGTAATATGGAAGGAGTGATCAAAAACTAATAATATGTGCTAAATCAATATATTTGGACAGACATTAATTCAATTAAAATTTATAACATTGTGTATTCAGCATGTTGTTGTTTCAAATATGAGAGTTCTAACTAATACCACTGCACGGTTGGCCTAGTGATTTAAGCGGTCGCCACACTACTCTACTTCGCTGAGTGTTGTGGGTTCAAACACCTGTGACAACGCTTTGTGTGATCTACAAATGGTGGTTCTGAGTCTGGGTGTTCATTGTGTCAGTTTCTTCTATGTCTGTAAAGACTCTTGCGACACGGGATTTATTGTTAGTGCGGGTGTTGTCATAAAAAAAAGATACCAGTACCTTTTTAAAGTTATTGTTGTAATACATGTTTTATTAGTATCCAGAAGTCAAGATATTAACTATTTTTGTGTTAGAAGCAGTTGCCTGATGTTAATGTCATCAGGGGTGGATCCAGCTTTTAAATCTGGTGAAATCCTTTATGTAGTCAGGATTCATAACAATCGTGACTGCCTTGGATCTACCATTAGATATCACTCAGTATAGTACTTGGTTACAAGTCTTAAGCTTTTACATCTTTGATGTTTAGAAGTTGCACACAGAATCTTTAAGTATGTTTAGATTGTGAAAGAGGATTTTTAAAACTAAAGCATGTACAAGTTTTTTTGTCTATTACAGTTTTATTTGATGAAACACTACATGATTAATATTATAAAGTTGCTGAAGAACCCAATATTTTAGATAATTTAAGCTAGCTATTTGATGTCACCTGATTCTTAACTAAAATTTATAAAAAATATTTTTAAGATCGAGAATGTAACTATAAAAGTAAGAATACAACTGAAGAATCAAAAAATCTTTTTTTATTTTAATAATTACAAATTAAGTGTAACTTCTATTATGTTACACTCAAATTATAATAAATAATAAATATATACACTATTACAGCCTTTAATTGTCTGCTGCTGGACCCAGGCTTCTATTTAGAAAGCTAAGCTACTCTAAAATGTTACCTTCCTTATATGGAGGGTGGAGGTAAGGAGAGTCATCTCATACGGTAGAAAATTGAAACAAGTGTCCAGCTGTAAGCTGTAAATAACAGTTCAAAAACCTTCCAGAATGGCGCTGGTGTAGACACAGGGTATGGTATAATTGTAGCAATTGTAAACGAATTGTAGTACGCCGAGTTAAAAAATTTAATATTATTGTCGACTAAAGTAGTTACTTATTGAAAATGTCAACTACTCGCGTAGTACAAAATAATGTAGTAAATATAAACTTAAAGAGTGATTATGAGAAAACGTGTAGCTAGAGCGATTTTATTTTCTGTACTGTGAATAGTACGTTTATTGATTTTTATCATTCAATTTTATGAAAAGTGAGTGTATAATAGAACAATTATGGGTAAAATTTGTGTTGTGAAAAATTGTCCAAACAGCCTCATTAAATTCATTCGTTTTTTTATTTTTATTCACTTATTTATTTTGTATAGCTTATGATTCTTTCTTTTTATTCATACATTTTTTTTTTAATATTCACTACGTAGACCTTAAAAAATCATCAAATGTTTTTTTCTACATTGTGAGAATCTTAAAAAGCGCACTATAACTTTGCGGAAGTTTTTATTTCCTTGTTTATTTCTCTATCCTATTCGAATAATATTTGACGCTTCCTTTAAAGTTTACTCTGGTGCAAATGTGGCACCACTCAAATTTTATGCATTTCAACGGACACTTTTTCATGTACACAGATGATTCTCCTTACCTCTACCCTCCATACTTCCTTACTAGGCTCTTATGTCAGCTACAGGATAAATAGTGATTCCAAGAAAAACAGCAAAGTTACAAGATGGCACATACTCAAAATCTTTTTATGCAAACAAGTTTGTAAACCAACACAAAAGTAGAGAGAATTCAGAGAGAATAGCTATGTTGAGATAGCTTGGACTCTTAAGTGTTTGTCGTTAAGCCTTTAACATTTTGTAGTGAGTAGTTTAATAATAGACTTGACCTTGATCCATGAATTAGTGCACCACATCAACAACCCTTAACAGGTCACTGCTGAACACACGCCTCTCCTTAAAAAGGAGGTTTTTGGCATAGTCATATCACGCTAGCGAGAAGGGTGGCCCTTAGCAGTGATGTTATCCTGCGTAGTTTGCTCCCTTAGTCGCCTCTTACAACACCCATGGGATGAAGAAGGGTGGTAACAATCCACATTCTAAATCCGTCACCATACGGAAAGAAATACACCAATTCGTGCAGCACGAACATAAAACTCGACAAGGGTACATCACACGCGCAACTTTAGTTTGAAAAGCGAAAGCAAGTGACTGCCTCGGTTGGGGAGTGGTATCAAATGCGTCTGCTGAGCTTAATGTCTCTGGGTTCGATACCCAGATCGGATCAAATACTTGTTGTGGAGTTTGGGTGTTTTCCATGTATAATATACGCATATATTTACAAAAAAGTATACACATTTGTATTTTTATTAGTCGTCTAGTAATCTTAGTACAAGCTCTGCTTGTGACGGCGTTGGGTGAGTGTGGTAATAATTTTTATGTCATTGTAAAAGTAGTTAAAATTGGGGTAGGTTAATAATTTAGTGTAACAGATAATACGATTTGGTTACTGACTATTATAAATTAAAAAACCAAATGAAAATATGATAAAGATAGGACTTACGCATAGAGCTAAAGAGAAGAGATAGATATAGTTGGGCGCTAAATTTAAGAAAAAGTTATATTTTCAATTTTTTTTACTACGGGTTGACATCTTGATTCTATTAAAAAGCAGGCGTCTTAGGTATTTTATAAATATAATTTGGATCTAAGAGAATGAGGCATATAATAGATAAGACGCAATATCATAAAGATATTAACTGACGGTGCGATAAACTATATTGCATTGCAAGGTACAATGTATTAAATTATTAGACTCCTTTGTAAGCAATCGTTTTTGGGTACTGTACCATGAGACATTAGAAATACATTTGTCTCGTTGTCAATGTCTAAACCGAATGTTGTCGTAAAGATCTCTCTTTAAATTTTACATTCATCGTCTTTATCGACAACCATTAATCATTTTTGAAAAGTGTTACTGTATTTAAAATCTAAATTATGCAAAGTTTCAACTGTTGGTACAATGTTTTTTTAGATGCTTACACATATTCCACAAGATATTTATTGTTTGCAATAGCTATAATTATAATGTCAATATTATCCATATGGATTTCAGAAAAACCGCGATTTTACAAGGTAGATTGAAATCCGAATACGTATATTTAGTTTTGGGTTGTTATCATACTTACATAGGCTCATACTTGGGACCGTATGCAATAGAATTTAACAGGGCCTCAACAAAGTCTTTATATTAAAAGCTCAAGTGACCCTCCGTCGTGCACATGTAGTTTTAATGTTTTACCTTTCTTTTGCAAATATTGTCAGACATGTTGACGTTTGCTGGATCAGTTTACTCATATCCAAAGACTAATTGACTAAATTACAGGGCTTAAGCCCCGTAATTTTCAGTTCAATTACTAGACAACTACCTTGTCTAGGCTGGATGGCCGGGTTGCCTCGAATTTGTCTTAATTTAAAAAGGGTTTGCAGAGCGTCTGGGCAGTATTTCATTTGTATTTTTCTTGTTAGCGCCTGATGAAAAATTTCAAGGTAAGGAAATATTTCTGTATTAAAAGGGTAAAAAAAACGTAAAAGGTATGTTTGAAAATATAAAATTTATTGAAACTATTTCAACTATTCCTTTCTTCAATTGACTAAATTGAAAATCAACTGTCGTCGTGTCCGAGTTCAGACTTAAAATCTAGGGATGATACGCTTTTTTGTCCCTGTTGCCAAATTTTAGAGATGGCAGCCCTTACTTTGCATATTCCCGGTAAAGGTACTAATTTAAATAACGGTCATTTATCTCTTACTCAAAGAAATCTTCAATACCTACCTAATTAATCTCCGTATCTACTTTTACTTTCAGTTAATATATCAACAGAGTAAACATTCAAATATAGACTCTACAATACAAAGTAACGAATCACTTGAATCAAACTATGTCGTGGACTGCGAGTTTGGTATATCTGAGAGAAAAACTGCAGAAACTGATTACAGGTGTCAATATAGTCAATGTAATTTTTAGGTAAGCTTTTTATTTGTAAGCAATGGTAAACACTTTGTACTATTGGTAGGTAGGAGCGGGAAGAGGAAAGGTTATAACTATTATAATTACGATATATCAAGGGCTACTTTCACTAGTTTCTGATAAAATTTCAGATAGTTATCTGACATATAGCATTATTTGACAGCTATTGACAGAAAGGTTGGTGATATACAGTTATATCTGACATATATGTCTCTATCCCAGATTTGTAAAGTCGATATCTGTTGTTATAGTTCAAATTAGTCTGTCAGGGCCTTTATCAGCAAGTAGTGGAACTGGTCCAAAGTCTTCAGTCGAACAAGAGCAGACTTGACAACTTGATAACTAAACTTGTACTTTTTAAATTTTTAAATGCAAGTTTAAATAAATAAAAAAGTTGTTATATTTTTCAGTCGACGTCTAAAGTAGCGAAAGTTCCTCGGAGCGATAATGGTGTGAAGCTACTATTAGAAACAAAAGCTATTTATAATACAATCATTTTTATTCGTGACAGCCGAAAAAGCAAATTAGTGTCCTTAGACAATATGTACTAACACTATAAAATAAAAAATATGTAATTTCAACATTGAGAAAACATACAGGTGCAAAATATGCTGTGGCTACTAAGGACATTTCATATTCTTTATTACTCACACTGTAATAAGAAAGGGATTTTGATTTATGTACCAATGTTAAACATTTTAGACAATAACAAAAAAAGATTTCTGATTTGTCTTCTCTTACACTTACGTTTATAGTAGAGTCAAAGAAGAAAAATTTCGTCCAATGGATCTTAAGTCATTGAAAACTCGGTAATTGGAAGTATTGGTAGGGCCTAAATTGTTGAAAGAAAATAAATTTGAATGTTTTATCGATGTAAATAATTTGAACGTTGAATTAGCTAGATAAATTCCATCCATCATTCACAAAGACACACGCGTACACACAGAATTGAAATAATGCAAGAGTCAAAACTAGACTTTCTAATAGATAAGAAATTTCGGTATTTGGAGTGAGCTTCAACCTTGAAAATAATAAAAACGTTTTATAATCTAGTATATAATATATTCCTCAACGTAAAGCTCGATTACAATAAAAATCTGTGTTTGATATATTGCTTTATTTCAATTCCATATTACAACCACACTAGTATTGTAACTTCCCCAGATCAGATTCTGACAATGGGTAACATAATAGGGTATTAGTATTTTAAGCTTAGAGTCGCGACACTATTCAGCTCTGTTCAGCGTTTGTCCGTGGAAAACAATATTGTTCATGGAGATGTGTATGTATGCACTTAAGTTTCGGCATTCTCGACTCCTTGTCAATGAGTTGCGACCTGCGTAGTCACGGTCTTAGAATGTTGCACACGGCTGATATAAGCAGAACTGATATAATTGTGGCCAAAATCATTCAGCGTAACACGAATGAAGCTGAGTAAAATGTAATTAGTCCCTAAGTTCTACAACTTATATTCTCCTGAAACGAGAAACATTTTTTTTTTTCAAAATTTCAAGGTCATAGTTATACGAAACGATCACAGAATGGTATAATTTAACTTATATAAAGATTATCTTCACAAGTCTTACTTTAAATATATTGTCATGAATCTGATCAACTGTCGGTATATAACACATGATTTGTCAACATTATAACAATGGATTATGCAAAAAAGTCTATTATACATTAGTATACTTACTTAATAATATTTAAAAATTGAAATGGATCTCATTATTAAAAAACTGGTTCAACTTTACGAAACATTACAAATATTTAAAATATACAATCAACAATAAGATCTTTTTAAATAAGTTCTGATAGTATATCCTAATCGTGAACTTGATGATTGCACAATATTTATGGCCCCAGCAGTCAATTACAACGAATAGCAAAGATTAAGGTACTTATTCACTAACAAATTCACTAATTATAATATAATAATGTCAAGGAATAGATACACATTTGTTAGGTAATGCGACACCTCGTCTAAATACGAAACTGTTCTGATTATTTGTTAACAACTGACAACACCATTAGAAGCTAGAGCAAAATTTTCACTCTGTATGTCATTTATAGTCAAGATTATTCACGATTCCATTACATTTTTTTATATAAATTTTTTACAATCACATTATAAATTTTGATTACCAAAAGTACACAATTCATATATTTTTCGGGCGTCTGAAACCACTGTATACATATAAACATGTTGATACGATATTTTGTAATAAATTTAACATGATTGACTACAGTACAGCACCCCAAATATTGTCCAGCAAACCGACGCTGCTATAGGGTGTTTACTAAAGTATTATACATTTTCATACACAATTCCACAGCTCACATTGCGCACCATTAGAAAAATAAATTATAGATGCTCCTAAACTAATATCTTCAAATTTATCTTGGCATGTTTTCGCTGCACATCTGGAAACAGAAATTATCATCGTTACAAAGATTGTACTAGGTAAGTATATGAGTTTTTAATCACATATTTATTTTATGCGCCCAAATCGATACAAAAAGGTTCGTATAAAATGAGACTTTTTGTACTCATTTGAGTGCATTTACTAATAAAAGGAAGATGAATACTCAGAAAAACGTCTACAATCAGAAATATTTATGGAACTCTATATCAGTTGAGGTAAAAAATGTAAATATTTTTTTGTCATTTAAGAAACAGATAGTAAATGCAGCCAGATTTTAAGTTACACTTAAAATTGAATATTTATTCTATGTAGATATTAAGGGAACATGGAAAAGTTGATCTCATATTAGAATGTTGCCTGAAGGGATACTTACAGCAGTTGAGCAGGAGATAGATGAATAATTTGTTTGATTATTGGGAGTCCCAGGAAACATGTTCATGGGAACATGAGGTGGTGGTGGGGGTGGATGTGTTGCAAGTGGAGATACAGGCGGCGCCGCGTTCGAACATCCACCGCCTGCGTTACTTGGACTACCCGTCGTCGACAATCTCGAAAACGCCGCTAAGGCATCGGGAAAATTTGGTGGTGTAGCTGGAGTATTGCATGGTGTCATTAGTTGCTGAAACAAGGAATTACAACTAATGTTTTTAGTCAACTTTGATGGGCATTTTATTAATATTGACAATTAACTATTATCATATATGTGTTTTCTCTTAAATATTGACAGCTGTTGGTCTAGTTTAGCGATCCTGACTGCAAGCCCAACAGTCATGGCTTCAATTCCTATCCAGGGCAAGTACTGTGTGATGAGATGATGTGTGATGATTATGTGTTATTTTTGGGTGCGATTTACCTATAATAAATATGTACAAACATATAGGAATAGTTGCAAAATACAAGAATTCCTTGGTTGAGTCATTGATGCTAAATCTCACTGTTAATTATTATAGGATCCACCAGTGGATCAATAGCACTCGGAAGTTTTCGGAGATTCACCAGAGATCACATATTTTTTCGGTGTTTCAACATAACTAACGTTAAAAAAGTTTATAAAAGTCGAAAATTGCTTGCACCTATTTGTATCATGTATATGATAACTATTTTAAAAAACAGGTGCAAGCAATTCTCGACTTTTATAAATTTTTAAAGTATCTAACATCTTTTTCTATGTTCGTGACCAGCAGTTCATTTACAGACAAAAAAAAAACACGTTTTTAGAGAAATGTGATTAAGGAAAGGAAAATTGCTTACAGCTGTTTTTTTATTGGTATGTGTTGAAACACCGTAAAAACAGAAAATCTTCATTTGTTGATACCGATCTTCATTTGTTTTTGGCATTATTCAGTTTTCATCGTTATTCATTCGTTTTGACAATGTTCATCCATCCGATTTTTCATAATATATTTATATAATAATCCTGCATAAACAATAATGTAAGTTCAGTACAACAGTTGGGATGAACGTTTCACACCTCTTCTATTATGCAGTAGAACAGACGATTTTTTTTCCTCCATTTGTTCTACTACAAGTAAAAAAACGAAAGCATTAAGAAAAACTGAGGGTAAGGGAATTCTCGCCCTTAATCGCAGCATGGCGACCCGATGGCATCTTAATGTTATCAGGCCGCCATCCTCCAGAGGTCCGAACTCTATCAAAGCTAGCCTAATATCATAGGCTCCACTTTGATCTTTGGTGGATCTTGTCAAACATCTGAGTGCTATTCAATCTACTACGGGAGCATAAAGAGATGCGAGTATCATAGGACCCATACAGATCAGTGGTCAATCACAGTGAACGTTATAGTGGTGTTTGTTAAATCCAATGATGGACCGAGATAGTATATCCTAATGGACAGAGGGTAAAAATTTATTTTGTTCCATACAAAATCATAGACATACCTGGCGATAATGTGGTGCAGCAATACCATTAGCTCCAACAGGTAAAGCTACTTCTTGAAAGAATATTGATAATGCCGTCTGTAAATAAAGACACATAATAAAGATTTATTTTACAAAGGAACTTACTGTTTCTTTCACCTTAGAATCTATGTTGATGGTGATGTTTAACATGTCTACTCGATACTGGACAAGTCAAATAGCTATCTTTATATCACCCTCTCTCGCCAATTTCGGCTATGGTGACTGCTACTATTATAGAGAAACTAGCATGATAAGCACTCACATTTGCTCTTTGGTGACTATAGTATCCATTCTTGTGAGCGAAATGGACGAGCATGGGCGGCTCATGTATCAGATTTCATTTTTGCACTATGCGACCGAAGAAACTTTAAGGTATTAATTTAGTTTAATTTTTAAAATCCTGTTAACAAAAACTACACATTTCTATTCAATGCACGCACACTATCTAAAAGTTTACTTTCAAAAGTGTTTGAGATTTTTTCTAATGATTGGCACTAAGGTCATATATTCAGTGAAAATTTCACAGAACCTACTACACTGCATACTCATATTCAAAGTCATAAACTTATGTATTATAATTTAAATACAATAGGACAAATTAGTTTTTTTAAGTGGTAGTTATTTTTACACATAGCAATGATAATGAATATGGAAAACAAGATAAAGTGCTAGGAATATAGACCCGTGACATGTTTAAATCCGTTTGCTCCTGAAATATCTGGTTTAAACCTATTCTCTGCTTATGTCACAAAGGAAAAGTTGAGCAGGTGAGCTACTTTGTTAGAGCTGAATGACAGAGCTGTTCAGAATTATGCGATTGATGACTTTATAAGGCATGAATTTTAATAAATGCAATCTTTTAAATCTCTTGGTTAAAAACTTCATAACTTTACTGTCAGTTAAGGCTGACAGTTATAAATATGTCACATATTGTACTTTGAGGTGCCATTTTTAAATATTGTTTTTTACTTTAATATAAGATTAATTGTTAAGCCTTCGAATATTAAAAAAGTGTAGTTAAGTGAAGGCACGCAAATAGGTGAACAAATATTTTAATGTAAAAAATTCCACTACATTTTCATTTTACTACTACATACTTTTTAATGCATACTGATGAGAAATACAAAAAAATTGTGTTACTTTCAAGGGCCTAGGAAGTCCTGTGTTAGGTGAGTTTGTGTTTATATTGAATTTTTCATTTTGTGATTGTTTCAAATTCATGCCTACATAATTCTTGGACAACACTATATCTAAGTGTTACTTCAGATAAAACAATCTGTGTGTTACAAAAGCAACGGGTTATTTGACTAGAATCAGTGTTTTTTTTTATAACTTACTACATATGATAATTAAAATACAGTACAAAAGATATTCCAAGCATACCATAACGTACAATGTTAACACAAGTAATTTTTTATTTTTGCTATAGATAATAAGTATAACACATTTTGACCAACTCTGCTACATGTCAACAGTAGTAGCAGTTTTTAAAATATCTAATTAATGTTTAACACCTAACTTAGTATTTATGTTGTTAATGTCAATTTTAGCAAATAGCATTCTAGTGTCAAAAAAAGTTATTTAATAAAAAAAAAGCAAAAGAACTCATTTATAGAAATATGCTCATAGGATATATCCTAAGAGCATGTAAACTTTATTAAAAAACTTAATTAGAAAATAGTTATTAATTCATGTACTTAGTTCTTAATATTAAAACTTGTAAGTTGTATGAGCCCTTATTCATTAATGCTTCTATATTATATTCCATCCTTTTCTGTTTTAATTAAAAGATGTTTTGATATGTAAATATAGTTTTAACAATTTTGTAACTGTACCAATTCAAATTAATAGAAATTATTTTGTGAAGTAATAGTTTTGGTCTTTTAGTGTAAATGAGAGCACTCACTTGAAGTGATTATTGCTACCCACAAACACTTGCAATAAAGTTGGTTCTGTGCTTTGATTGTACCTTTGATTGTAAAACTATAACAATAGCAGTAATGAGGCTTTAATAATACTACTGGACCTGAAATTCACTACCAGTGCATGTGTTTCTCTCCCACTATGATAAGTGGTCCTTTGGACAAGACATGAAAAAGCATCTCACTAGGCCCCCATAATGTAGGTCACCATGCTGCATTGTCTGCATAAGCAATGAGTATGGTGACAGCCACTATTCGATCCATTCGAGTCATTTTAGTAGGGATATTAAAAAAACTGTTAATAAGCATTTCCTTCGTGATTCCCCAGGATCACATTTAACAATTAAATAAATTTTAAAATACTCATAATATTAATAAATTGAAATACATACAAATAGCTAGCAATTGTGTTTAACACAAAGTTAGTCTGTATTATGTTAACTTAGATAAATTGTAAAGGAAAACTATAAAGACTTCAGGAAAAATGAGTCTGCTATAACACAAAAATCAAATGTAGATCACCTTACATTGTAAGTCATACATGAGATCCTCATAAAAATAAATAATAATAACAGTACAACTTACAGAGGACCAAGAAATCCAGTGCTTTTTTTTTTTCTTAAATCACAATTGTCAGTCTGGATCATAACTATTTTGAAACTTTCTAAAATATAATAAGAATAAAATAGATGTCCATTCCTTTTTTTTTCAATAAAACTAAATAACAAATAAGATAATTTTGTAATTCAATAAATAGATGAAATATTTAGAGTTAGTCATGGTTGGTTAAATATCAAAGTAAAGTCCCATGACACTATAGGGCATTATAAATTCGACCTGACTTCATTCAAGAATTTAATTACACAATACAGTAACTTAAGAATTAAACATTATAACCCCTGATATGCAACGGCGACTTTAAAACATCTATCAAATTTACGCCTATCTTGTACATTGGGTCATAATACTAACATATAACTTTATAAACAAAACAAGTGCTACATCCTATTTTGACCGAATGTTTTTATCAATTGGCAAATAAACAGTGTACATACGTTAAACGACTTATTAATATGTTAGTGATTATGACATTCGCGCAATGTATCGACATTTGGGCCCAAAATAAAGCAAAAAATTTAAAAATATTATTATATTTTCTTCAAGGTTATACGGCTCCATTCGCTTATTGCGTGTTACTTCATCTATATTGTATGTTTACAGATAATCAAAATATTATTCTCATTACACTGCACATGTACCAAAATAAGAAGTCAATTCTAACTATAATCCACGAAATAATATACGTTTAATCAGATTTATTGTCCAAATATAATTACTTAATATATTCTATGACATTAGCAGAAGCTTATTGTAAATCAAAATATATATGTAGCAGCCATTTCATGATTACATACTGTTTGTTTACATATATTATAAAATTCACCTCAAATTGCCAATGAGCAGCTTGTAATAACTGTTTTGCTTGTTCTTGAGCACATCCTGCTGCTAACACAAATTGATTTATCATAACTTGTTCACGTAAAGTTGAATCCATTGTAACAAAATTCAACAAAATATAAAAAGAAGTCCTCTGACTGTCCAAGAAATAACAAGCTATGAAAATATAAAGTCAAGAATGCGTATCAAATGTATTGGTGAGCGCTAGTGGACCGGGATATTGAATGAGTGTAAAAGAGAGATCCGAAAACTTTACGTAACAGTCACCAATGTAGATCTATGACCGAGCGACCGAAACATTATTTGTCTCCAATTCCTTATTTTCCATTTGTATTGCCAGAATAAAATCCAAAACAGCTCTACAATGTGATGGATTTTAAACACTTATTACGTTTAGTACATTAATTTGTTGTAGTATGTACAGTACAGCTCGAAAGAAGTTAGGAATAATTTTAGTTTTAACTACTTGTTGAATTAGTAATTTTTTAACCCCCTTTCTCTATTATCTAAATAAAAGAGAAATTGACGTCAACGGAAATACTTGACAATGCATACTATGTATTCATAATAAAATAATAATAAATATGACAATAAACCGGTATTCTACATAAAATTAAAAAAGCCCTGCTTGCTACTTTTGGTAAATATTAACTGTAAAATCTTAAGACTTTTTAAATTCGATTAATTTTCTTATATATACTAAGGATAAAGAAATAGTTGAAAGAATCACCATACAAACTGATTTCATCTAATATTTTCTCTCTCAATTTCACAAATAGTAATTACGTATTCATATTAATAATATTTTCTATATCTATATTTTGTTATTACCGGTTATTCGATTTGTCAAGGCTGTATATCACTGTCTTGTTGGCAATCCCTACGAGCACACAATTTTTTTTCTGAATGAATGAATCTCCTGTCGTATTTGGCTTTTGCTTGTTTGTGCTGTTTTGCGGATAGAGTATTGATTTTCACGCAATTATTTAAGATAATGGAACCAAATCCTGTTATTATTGCTGCTACAGCTAAACAGACGGCTTCAGTAAGTGTATACAATTATTTTTATTTGAAATAGAAATATTATAAAACTTTCAGGACTTGGATAATTAATATTTCATCGGTGTAATTTACAGCTTATATTCCTTCATGGACTCGGCGACACTGGGTGAGTTTATCTTAATATCTTTTATACGTCATTTGTAATTATTGTTTTACAATTTGTAGTAATTCATGTTTATTTCCTAATCTTTTATTATTAATTTATTTCAGTCATGGTTGGGCTAGCACTATCGCAGCTATCCGCGGTCCTCACGTTAAAGTAATTTGTCCTACCGCGGCCACGATTCCAGTTACACTTAATGCAGGGTTTCGTATGCCGTCGTGGTTTGATTTAAGAACCCTGGATGCAACTGCTCCTGAAGATGAAGAAGGCATTTTGAGGGCTACTGCACTAATTCACGGGCTTATCTCGGATGAAATTAAAGTAAGTGACAACTTTATCTTGTGATAACACTAGGAATGTTAAAACTAATCAGAACCATATAGTAAATAATTTTTCTATTTAAAAAAAACTTGCTTAATATGATTTGCTACTTTAAATCTAACTTCATTTTTATGTCCTAGTCAAAAGTAAATATTCAAAATATATTAAATTCATTTACATGTATGGAGAACGTTTGAGTTAAAATAATATATTAAATGTAATGTTTAAGTAGAAAGGGGTTGTAAACATGCCAGCATATTTACATGCTCTTCTTATTTACTATTTGATTAAATAAAAATTGTGTCTTACTCCAAGTGCAGAGGCTATCTTGCTGTATTTAAAACACTTGTTATTCTTGTAAGTGAAATGGAATTGGTGGCCTATATCATTTAAATTAGGTAACAATCTTTTTACAATAACTTAAAAATCCTAATATTACTGTATATTGTTATGCTTATGATATCGTAATAAACACTTTTTCTGTGAAAATATCTTGCTCAATGCCAAATTTAATGCTGAAGAGAACCTAAAGTTTTTAATTTGGTTGTGTTGACTTAGAAAGTTGATTGGTCTAGTTTTACTAAAATACATAAAAATCATTTACACTTTAAATATTAATTTAACTTATAAACTTTTAATTTTATTCATTTTTTTAAAAGTGCTGTTATGATAGTACACTGGTATGATAGTAAAATTTAAAAGATCACCAGCATGGTAATAAGAAGCACAAATATCTTATTAAGTATTTAACTTATCTTAAATATAACATTATAATACAATGGGCAATATATTAGCAAATATATAATAATATTTTTGAACGTGTGAAACATAACACCATCTAGTTTCAAAGTAACCAGACTATAAGAAAAAGATAAAAATATTTTTAATGACGCTATGAATTTTCAGTTGTTGCAGTTGCTACAGCTTTTTTGAGAAGAATTTATCTAAATTCTTTTAGAAAAAATATTAAAAATGTGAAGATTACACAAAAAAACTCATAAATGATTCTTTATAAGCAGTGCAAATTTTTCAATCATCCATCACATCCACCATTCTCCTTACCACAAAAAACATATGTTTAGATTCTATACCACATTTCCTTGATCACATTTTTACCAGGAAGACAAAGTGATCCTACTTACAAAGTCCTTATGGTTTTAGAAAATTTTATAGTTTTTTTGTAGCATAAAATTTAACTACATTTTGATACTATACTTCAGATTAGTGTATAATTTACTTTTCATAAAATTTCATCATCAGCCTATCACACTCCACTGCTGGACATAAGCCTTTACCATTGCACGTCACTGTGATTGATTTTGAGATACTTGCATCCAACTCCTACCAGCCATCTTACGAAAATCGTCACTCCACCTGGTCCACCACACTTTTATCTCAACGGTTGTCGGTTCTGATGACCTCGATTCTCTGCCGGATCACGTCGTTCCTAATTTGATCGCGTAGAGAAACGCTGAGCGTTGCGCTTTCCATATCACGCTGAGCGAATTTGAACTTGTGGACCAGCCGTATCGTAAGCACCCATGCTTCGTCTCCACAAGTCATGACGGACTGGACGCACGCTGTGGGGTGAGATCGACGACGAGGAGGCTGGACGCAGCTTCCCAAATGGTGCACAACACAGCTTCTCAAATGCTGCCCAACTCAGCTTCTCAAATGCTGCCTAGCTCAGCTTCCCAAATACTTCGCAACCCAGCTTCCCAAATGCTGCCTATTCAAGATTCCCAAATGCTGCCCAATCAAGCTTCCAAAATGCTGCCCAATAAATAAAATTCTTGTATTCACCTCGTCCTCTATGTTGTTCCTACCCAATTGCAATGTCTGCCCGAGATAGACATATTTTTGAACAACTTTGAGAACTACACTGTGTACACGAAACAGTTCTGGTAGTACATCCATTCAACATAAATTTTGTCGCTTCTTAATTATTTTTTTCTGGTATTTCAACACGGGCTTATTAGCGACGAGCACTATTACAATAAAAACGTGTATTCATCGACATGAGGACTATTGTCAGCCTAGTTCAATGGAAGGATCCAACTGATGTAATGGACTCATGTCAAGGATCAATTGGTGATTGTTTTATTGAAGTTGTTGTTGATGATAGATAGTAGGATATAGTGTTAAATTTCTAAAACTATGTATTTTAATAACTACTAATATTTAATATAGTTATTTTTAATTTATAACTCCCATTTATTTTAGGTGGCTAGGTTAATTAGATTAGTAAATCAAGTTTTAATTATTTTTGTGGAAAGGTCGAAATAATAAAAATATAGGGTGGGCCACGAATTAGTTAACATTTGAAAAATTGTATAAAAAACGATTTGATATATTATAAAAAATGTTTATTTACAAGAAAGCTAGTTAGTTGGAATTTATTTTTTAAAAATTATATCGTTTAAATGACTACCGTTTTAACTTTTACACTCTTCTAAGCGAACACCGAAATTTTCGAATACTCGTCGGCAAAGAGACCGTGAGATCGCCGACATCTCTTTGGTGATTTTTCTTTCATAGTGTATTTGGTTTATTGATGTAGACACGATTCTTCAAATAACTCCATACAAAGAAGTGTGTTGGGGATAGATCTGGACTTCTGCGTGGCCTTAGAATGTCGCTTCGTCTGGAAACCAATTTTTTTAAACATGTTGCCGGAAGTCCGGAGTCTTTGACCACCGTCAGGGACTCATTGGATGTGTGACAAGTGGCTCCATCTTGATGAAATCATGTGTTACGATTGTAGCCAGCAAATTCCAGTAGCATCGGTCCCAACAACTCCCGTAACATGTTTGCGCAGGATGTTAAATTCAAATGTTAACGAATTCTAGCTTAATGAAATCCAAATAAAAATATATAAATCGCTTATTTTGCCCTGCTTTTAGGATGTCCTAAGATTTTTTTTCTAAATTATAACTAATAATATTAAAATACTGGGATTCAACAGTCTTTTACAGTCCAGTGCTGGACATAGGCCTTTCCTTAGCTAGGAAGTTTTGGCCTACTATACCACGCTGGCCAGACGGATTAGAATGGATTACTATGTCGATACAATTAGAACCTTTCCCCCTCTGTTTACAAAGAGATTTTTTTAGAGAAAAGATTTAGATGGACAACACAATATAAGAAAAAAACTATATAAACAACTTTTAACATTCATCCGAAGGTTTCATTAGTATTAGTGTTAAATAACACAACAATTATATTTCGACTATAATATTGTCTGGCGTTTAACGATATGAACAGCCAAAAGCACGATAATTGATTAAAATATATGGTACTCGTACCTACCTAACGACCTACACCAAAAAAAGACAAATGTCAATTTTAATTTTCTGTCTGAACCATTAATACACAGATTTCAACATCCAGTTATATGAAGGTTAACTATTAAAGTACAGCAAGTTATCTTTTTAATTACATATGTAATGTCAAGTATATTTCCTAGAGGGGCAGAGACAATTGATCTCGACTTGCTACGGTCCTGACACCTCTTTTGCTGCATCCACACTCATCAATCGCTGCATTACACGTATATTATTTATTGTATATATTGACATTTCACACTATGTAGCAGAATAGAGGAACATTTTTATTTTCGTATTACAAAAAAAAACCTTTGACTAAGAGCATTGACGTCATTAGAAAAATTACGATCACAAACTATAAGTATTCATTGTTTAAACGAAAAAAAATGTTATTGTTCACGGAGAAATGATCACCTGGTAAATGGAAATACAGAAACGAATAACTTATTTTTAAGTGTCAATAATTAATCACAATAAAATAAGAAATAATAATGAATCATTGACTGATCGTCTAGTTTTTGTTATGGTGCAAATAAAAGTTGAAAAATGTTTATTGAATTTGACAAAACTATAATATTTATATTTTTTGCAGGCAGGCATTCCTTCAAACAAGATATTGCTAGGTGGATTTTCTCAAGGAGGTGCTCTAGCATTGCATGCTAGTTTGACATATCCACAACGTCTTGCTGGCGTGATGTCATTGTCTTGTTGGTTACCAAGGCACGCTCACTTCCCTGATGAAGTGAAGGCGCCTTCGGATTTAGCTGTAAGTAGTCCTTGGTTTCACATCTCTAAATAAATTTAAAGCTGTTATTGAGAAAATTGCGAATAAAAGTTGCTGCAAACATAACCACATTGTTTCTTATGGACGGTATTTGTCGAACAACAAAGCCGACTCGAAGCAATTATGTACTGCACTTGTTCGATTTCAATCAACTTGTGCCGATTGGGTAGTTCATTATTGTTTCGGGGTCGGTTTTCGTTCGAGCGTCACTTTCCACCCTTCGTTCCACATTCTTTGCACTTCTGAACTAAAACGCTAAATAGCATTCGCCATAAGTCTGCACTTACCAAGCTGGGTTATTAGACGCAACAACCGGAGTGGTTTGTGATTCCTGAACATTAATCTACATAAATGCGATTTTACCGTCCACTTTTATGTACATAGAAAACGACTTTAGACGATAGAAGAGGACGCCTCCATTGTTTCCTGGGCCCAATCAATCACACTTGTTGAATTTATAATATTATGTAATGCCAAGGCTTCACTGAAAATTTGGTGATATTTGGCTATCCAAGAATGGGGTTATATAAACTTTTTTAGTAAAAGAGAAGTTACATTATAATGTAATTTTTTGATGTTGTTTACGAAATATTTTTCAATGGCTTCGGTTGTGTAATATTTTTGTGCACGGAGTGCAAATAGAGAACCTCCATGTATGACGTAACAAAGATCTTATAGTTTGGCATACTCTGGACAGTCACTACACTACGAAGACGAGACTAGGTACATCTCAGGGGGCGATTCTACGCGATCGTTTTAGTAAATGTAAACAATTATTTGAAATGATCTGAGTGGACTTTTAAAGGCTGCTGATGATTGATGACCATAAAACAAAACGTGCGTCAACTTAATTCATCCTTTTTTTATTTTAATAATTATGTATTAAAGGTGACTTAATAACTTTGTCACTGTTACTTCGCAACAATGTTTCTGATTATGTATTACCCATTGTCGTTCACGGCAGTGTTAAATTCTATTTTTAAAAGGTTCACAGGAAGGGAAGGTTAATTAAATAGGTCACTTTAATTTTAATTATATTAGTGATTTTCGTTCATATAATATAAACTTTCATGATTTAATATTAATAAAGAACGAAACACAATTATTAGTCAGTATGACGTATTATATATGCTTTGTGTAAAATAGTATTACATTGATACGAAAATAATGAAACAAAAACAAAGGCAGCAGTCTAGTAAGCCTTTTGTTGAAAGCATTGTAAATTAAAAAAGTTGAAATATCACGACACGCTAATTTTATTGTAATTAATACTGGCATTTTATTTAAAACTGCTCCTCAAACCTTGTGTATTTATCTTTAACATCTATCAAACAAATCTACAGCAAGCACATGCGTAAAATCCACGTACAGTAGCGCTCAAAAGTATTTTGACAACTCAATTTTATTCCATATCACAACACACACACAAAGATTATATTTGAAGTAATGATATGTTTCACAAGTTAAGACACTTAAACGTAATGTATTTCTACATAAAAAGAAAACATAAAGAAAAATTATTTACGACACGGCTCAAAAGTATTTTGACAAGGAAAATATTTTATTTTATAAAATAAAAAAATAATTATTTTTGATATTAACTATTAGTATTTTGTTGCATATCCATTATCCTTCAAGACCACTTCACAACGCGCCGGCATCGAGTCAACTAGTTTCTGCAAACGATGAATGTGTATTCGGCTCCATTCGTTACTTAGTGCTTCATATAAAGCATCTTTATTTGAATAGTTTCGACATCTTACGCGGCGATTCAGTTCTTCTCAAAGATGCTCTATCGGGTTTAAATCGGCACTTTGACTTGAGCAGTTGAGAATCTTCATTTTAGCGAGTTTCATGAAGTCGTTGACATGTTTCGATTTGTACTTTGGGTCATTGTCTTGTTGAAAATACCAACCAGGTGCCATATTTACTTTAGCATATGGTAGCATTTGTTGCTTTAATATATTTGCGTACATAAAACGATCCATAGTATCTTCTATCCTAACTAAAGGTCCGACTCCGCGGCGTGAAAAGCATCCCCAGATCATAATATTGCCACCTCCATGCTTTACTGTGGGTATTCGGTATCGAACATCAAATCTTTTGTTTACAGGACGTCGCACGTACCGTATACCATCAGATGACACTAAATTAAATTTGCTTTCATCACTCCACAACACCTTGGACCATTCTGAACTCGTCCATAATCTGAACCGTTTCGCAAACGCAAGGCGCAGCTTTCTATTCCTTGCAGAAATTAGAAGTTTCTTAGTTGGACGTCGTCCATGTAATCCGAAGTCCTTTAGTCTGCGTTTTACAGCTGAAACGTGTAAATTCACGTCGTAATTTTCCTGTAACTCGTTTTTTATTTGCACAGCCGTTTTTCGGACATCACTAGTCGATAACCTTTTTATCAAATGGTCTTCCTTAGCGGATGTTTTTTTCGGACGGCCACTTCGAGGCTTATTTTCAATAGTTTTACGTTTATTATAAGCTTTGTTCCACGAACTAACAAGTTGTCGTGACACTTTAAAACTTCGAGCAACTTCTGCTTGCGTCATTTCACTTTGTAGGGCAGTTATCACGGCATTTTAATTATCATTTGAATAGTTTTTAGTCTTAGGCATGTTGATAAATGCGAAGTAATTATACCTTATAGACAAAAATATATGCAGTGTGAGTAGAACCGCTGCCAGCAAGGAACTGAATGGTTGTTCAAATACTTTTGAGCGCATGTATGGACTTGTTTTGTTTTTAACAAAGAAAGAAAATAAACAAGTTGCAACTTGTAACTCACAGAGGATGAAATACATCATAAATTATATTATAAAAAATACTAAAATTATTTTGAAGTACTCAGCAAAAAGATAACTGCAAAAGTAGTCTTGTCAAAATACTTTTGAGCCCTACTGTATATTTGATTTTTTTTTAACCATGCGTGGTGGCGATGAGTATTTAAACAGTGTATAAGCATGTAAAAAACATGTAAAAATAATATTCAAATTAAACTTGTGTATGACGATTACTGAACTTATCACTGTAAATGTAAATAATTTAATTTCGTGACTAATGAATGTTCAACGTTGACTAGAAAATTCTGGTTCCAACTTATTATATATGAGAAGAATTTTACTGCTTCTGACTCTTAAAAATGTTACAATATTTCTGAGGTGTTTTTTCACCTGCCCTGACTCTTGAAAGATGCAGTTGTTAGAAGACAATGGTCCGAATATAAGTTTCATATCGGAGCCACCCATGTGGTTGTAGCCATATAGAAAGTTTTATTAAGTCATTTATATAAAAATAGTAAATATTTTGTAATTTTACATTGTTTCAGATATTTCAAGCTCATGGTGACTGTGATCCGGTTGTTCCCTTTAAGTGGGGCCAGATGACGGCCTCGTTTCTTAAAACCTTTATGAATAATGTAGAGTTTACCACGTACCAAGGACTAACACATAGTTCCTCTGAGACAGAACTAAAAGATATGCGAGCATTCATAGAAAAGACTTTGGGCAAAAAGTAGATAACTGTTAAGCAGTAAAACCACTTTGAAAGTACAGATTATAAATAACATATTTTTGTCCTAAAACTTGTTACACTAATGTTAGATAATCTTGACTATCTGCTGTTTTGATATTCCGTTTTAAGCCTATTTGGTTTAATGGTACTTCTGTATAACAATTTGTTGTGTAAACATCGGCATATTGTTAAGACCTTTTCTTCCCGCTTTTCCTGGTATTTGGCTAGTGTGTTTTAAGGTTATTATAATCTTACAATGCCTTTTTATATAATTTAAAACATTTAAAATGCGTTATTTTAAAAAACTTCACCACATTGGGAACTGCTTAGATACATAATTCCTTAAACTCTTCATAATTAAATGCATAAAAAGATTCTTAATGTTGATTGTGGATTCCCCAGAATAACACCAGTACATTAGGTATAAAAATAAAAGCCCATATATTGGCCTAATTGTTGTTTGCATAATATCGAATATGGGTCTAAGCAATAATAAAATAAAAGCCAGCGATGGCAGTGGTGACAAATTAACCGGACAATTCTGAAAGTGATGGCATTTCTAGCAATCATGGCAAGTGCGCAAGAATTTTATGATTTTCATTTTTTTTCTACTATTATCCACTACAATATTGTGATAAGTGATAATATATGGTTGAAATCTAATTTTCTGATGAGATTCGATATGAATATTAAAAAAATGAATTCGAATAATATTAGATTTGTAATGTTTTGGGTTATTTAAGTCTAAAATTGAGTAGTAAATTTTTTTAATGTCATCAAAGTTGGAGTAAATAATTTTTTTATAACAGTTCTTTTATAAAGACATTTATGAATGTTTCTTCTTTTTGCGTGCACATTGTATGTAATATAATGGATTATTGTGGATATTCGTATTAATGCAGGATTACATTTAGAGACAAATGAAATAGGCATTAATGCAGAAAAATATTGTTATTTTATTTAAAGAATATTCACTAAAATATTCGGCGATTATTTTACTTAGACAATTAAACACTGACAATTTGTTTAAATGAATGTATATGGTTAAAAAAAAATAAGTTTGTGGGTAATGGTTTAAAGAAATTAATACATTTCTTGGTATTTTGCTTCGCTTTGGACATTCTCCCACTTGACCTCTCACGTTTTGTCTAAAAGATTTATTGTGAAATGGGTGATATTAACCCGTCCAAAATTCAAAGCATGATTCGAATCAATTCGATTCCCAAAAACTTGGGCTTCATGCCAAATTAAAAGTTACCAAACGAATAATTGGCTAAACATCAACAAAATACTAAATCTACATATACTAAATTTACATATACTAAATTACTTAGACACTAGAAAATAAATTACAAATTACTATATCCGTCGCATCTTATCATAATTGTCAATGAGTAGATGTTTGATTTATTTTGTTACCTAATTATTTTATCTACTTTATTACTATGTTATTTAAGATTAATGTCTAGTTATAAACAAATCTAGTAAACTAAATATGTGTTTCATTCCAATTTTATAATCATAATCAGGGGAACTTCATAAGTAGATAAAGTTAATTGTTTAGGCATAGGGATACGCTCAGGAATTTACAAGCTGCATCATATCAATCTACAACAATCTAATCTTCTATCTAATCTAATCTAAAGTTTGTCACTGGGTTTTGCAAGCAAAGCAAAGTTAAATGATAACCTGTTGAAAAAAAGGTAGGGTATTACTCAAATCTTCCGAAAAAATATGTTACCTAGAAATTTTTTTCTAGGTGAAAATACTAAATGAATGCTATAATAAGTTAGATTATATTCTCAATCGCGGCATTTGATTTATCTTTAAATATTGTAAGTATGACCTATAATGTTCGGTCTCTGCTTAGATATCATATATTCAACATCATGCACGCTTTTACAATCCAGTACACTATCCTGACTTCTCCATTCCATTTAACGAATATATTAGTCGTTTTTAATTTTCTAATTCATCCTTCTCAGGTTTGATGGCTTCTGTGGTTGATCAACTGTGAAACGCGCTTCCTCTCGAAGTTAGTTGGTATCGCTAGAAATCGTTACTCTTTCAAGATAAAAAGATTCTTTTACAAAATAAATTGGAAGAATCAAGGAATCTCTACTTCACTCTTTTTTATATCTGTAGGTAATTCCTCTTAGATACCACCTACTCATGTCTGACTCTAACCGACCGGAAATCACGCCGTTACGTACTAGCAGCCGGTGTTCCCTAGATAGGAAATCCCTGACACCCCGATGTACCTTGGGGCATCTACATATGGCTTGCAGATGACTCCCTGTCGAGTGGAAACTTCGATTTTCCCTTTGAATCCCCAAAAGGCGCGCTCACTTCAGTAGCGCGTCATTGCTGTTACTACGACCTGTATCTGCGAGGGTACCAGAGGACCTCACCTGTCACCTAAAGGCTTGCGACACAGGTTTATCATATACATTAGGGTTACATACTTAAGGGCACATACTTAAATGACAAAAAAATTTTTTTTCGAATTTCGAAATGCATACCCTCTATAATTTTTACTAATGCTATAAGATACTTAAATATAAAATTTTATCAATCTAGCATAATTGCAACCAGTGCCGACCGAGCTTCAAAGTTTAGTAAAAAACGTGTTTTGTCCTAAAATTTCAGTCTGCTATAATTTCACTATAAATGCAATGAATTAAGTGAATAAAATTAAATAATAAATTAGATGAACATTAATCTTTAATTAAAAACATAAAGAAATAAGAATCATTCAGGGTAACTTCTTTTTAGAGTAGTTTTTTTACAGTCTGGATACAATTTTAGATGTTCCTGGACACAGCGCAGCAAGAACTGTTTTTGTTCTTCTTCAGCCGTGATAAGTTCGTTAAAATCTTGCATTAATTTAACAGCCCTTTCAGCAGTATCATTTACAACTCTCAAATAACTTATTCTTCTTTTAGCCTCCAGAAAAGCAGCATTGTTATTCCAAGAAGATACATCTTCCTTTAGAAAACTGTCGTCGATCTGCAGTCGTGATAAAAATTGTTTGCTCTTTTCCGATACGAAATCATCCAGTGCTTTGTCTAAAAAAAAGAAAAATAAGTTAAATAACAAATAAAAATCAACAACAATTTTGAAAATACAGTATAATCCGTTTATTATGACTCCGCCTATATTGACCAACCGCTTATTATGACGTAATTACACTACGAAGTTTGGTTTTCATACAAAATTCTTTATAAAAAGTCGGATATAATGACTTCTCTTACAGTGACATGTCGCTTATTTTGACCCATTTTTAATAAATTATGTCCGGTTATAATGACCGAAATGATTCTTTACACCTTTGGTAATGTTCGTTGGTTCCCGACGACGTTCGGCACGTGGCTCGTTGTGTTTTGAACCTCAATGAGTAATAGACGCTTGAAGGTCACGTGGAAGGAAGGAAATGTAGGCAGATTATGTTGATATCGATAGCGCTCTTCTCACATCCAAAGAACCCACCGATGAAGATATCGTATAGAACATTAATGCTAAGGAACAACTCGAAAGTGATAGGTAAGAGGAAGTCGAGGAAAAACCGTTACCTACCACAGAAGAGGCATTAAAAGCTGCAGAATTATTATCGCGATTTGTTCATAGCAATATTGAAAATGATTATTTGACCATAGCGATGTCTTCTATAGTATCTTCATAATAGTATTAGAGACAGTTTTTACATTAAAATGAAAAAACAAAAGCAGACAAAAGTTACAGATTACTTACATTAAAAAATACACTTGTATGTGTATGATGTATGTATTTATGTGTGAAATTTTTATTTTATAAGTTACTGTTTCTCTATTACAGTACTTAAATACAAACATACTATTTACATAAAAAGGTTTTTTTTTTCACAAAACGTTTTGTATGACGTCCGCTTATTATGACGTGTTTGTCAATTCCTTTCGATGTCATTATAAACGGATTCAACTGTAAATAAATAAGTATTGGACATTGAAATTGAAATCCAACAAAAAGTCAATTTAACTTACCAAACAACTTTTGAGTCAGTTCTTCCTTCGACGGGTCATAGCGTTTGCTAAAATCCGAGATTTTGTCCCTGTTGAAGTTGGCAATCATCTTCTTCTTAGTTTGGTTGTCAACTTCATCATCAAATAGTGATAGAATGACTGTCTCTTCACATAAATACCACAAGTGATGGCTGAACTTGCTTATAGAAGCTTTAGAAATTGTTGCGTCAACTTTTTCATACTCTTTTAACATCTTCAAGAAGCGCAAATCTTGATTAGGTGCTTTGGTCGCCACTGTACATTCGAGCCAAGGTTTAACATACAATATTACGAGAAATAAGCAAACATCTTGTAGAGCCTTTTTGTCCTTCGCAGTTACTCTGCATTGTGACTGAAGTAAACATATTTTTATAGAATAGATCGCTCTCGCCATCCAGCGTGCCTGATGTATAGCTCCGGGGGGCCTTAGTTTTAATTTTTCCTCTGTGTCTCCTCCTAAAAATATTACGCACAGTTCGACCAATTCGCGGTAATCATCTCTTACAAAACCTTTATCTAATTCTGCCTTATAAAATAGTAACAACGCTTGAATGTCTGTCTCGGCAACCCGTGCTTTTACGAAATTAAGAGATGGTTCAATTTTAGTACAATCAATGTTTTTCCAATTTTCTTGGAACTTTTTGAACATCGGAATATCTGGGCTACTAGTAATTTGCTTAATCTTGGTTTCAAAGACAGCTTTTAGGACCAATTCATAAACATGATGACGACAGGCGAAAAGCAACAATTCTCTTCCTAAAGTTTGCTCCAAAATAGCACAAGCTCCATTGAAACGGCCCATATTGGAAGCTGTTGTGTCGCAGCACATTATTTGCACTTTATCATAAAGGTTCCAGTCAAAGAGAGCTGCTGATACAGCCTTCGCTTGATGTTTTCCAGAAGAACTTTCTAGTTTCGGCTTTCGGCACTGCAAGAAGCTGCTCTCTATCGTCAAATGAAGCTATAACTGGCAAGCGTTCTTCTTTTGAACTCCGTACATCCAACCCCGGTAATAGTTTTCCATCCCAATGGACTGTGACTATGTCGGGTACATTGTTTTGGAAGTTAGATTTTATTGCTTCTGCCCTTGATTTTCTAGTTTCAGTACGAATTCGCTGAATCGAAGATTTGTTAATACAGAAATCATCGCTGCTCAGACCAAGCGCTTCTACCACCACATTAAGAATGTAAACGGTATCTCTAATGCTTAACTGGCATCGATCTAAAGCTGCAACTAGTTTAGGTGTTATAAGATTCTTTCTACCTCTTTTTGAACTTTGTTCATGGCAGGGAACGTCCGGCAAGCTGAGTTCAGAATTCAAGATCTGTTCTTCGTCTGAATCTTCTACACTGTCTAAGTTATTTGTGGTGGAAGTAGATGCAACAGCTAGTGATTCTCTTTGTCTTACAATCCTTTCCTCTTCTTCCAATCGTCGTTGTCTAGATCTTTGTTCTTCTTCCGCCAATTTTTTATCTACACCACCTAAGCATCCCGGTCGACCTGGCTCTCTCTGTTTCATTAAAAATAATTTATCTTCCTCTATTTTCATTCTCTCAAAAGCATCAGCATGTGCAATATCAAACAAATTATCAAGATTAATTATAAAATTGTTCTCACGACTCTTAAACGTAATCTGAGTTTTCTTACAATTTTTTTGCAACTCTCTCCAAACATGATATAAATCAATAAGTTTCTTCACGCAGTTAGGAAATGCCCTTGTTGGAATTCTTGCTTTTTCCCAATATATGATGCACTCCCTAATCACAAGATTTGCACTTTCACTAACAGTCAATTTAACCTCACGAATATTGTAAAATAGGACTGAGAGAACTTGTCGATTAGATGGTAATTTTGCACCATTTATTTGGTAGCTAGTCAATCCGATAAGAAAAATATTTTGTTTATCACTCCGTAATTCCACCGACATGTTTACGCACTAAACAATGAAGCACTAATAGTCTCAAAAATCACGTACGAAATGGCAAATAAAACATGTCGTAACAGGTCACTGGGCAGTACTTAAGCGACTTGTATCGACAAGTTTAAATAGCAAGTCGGCACGGGTTATCGTTTATATATCGAACTAATATATTTTTCTAGACAATATAGGATTATTACGAAACATTTAAGAAGGTATGCGTAAAAAAATATCGAACTTGAAATTTAAGGGACACCCTAATATACATCCACATTCAATTCGATGTATCAACGTACTAAACATAGCCAATTATAATGAGAATAAGGATTCTTGTTATAATTGGCTATGTTCAGTAAACAAGTAGTCAATGTAAATTAGCTATGAATTAAAATAACTTAATATAATGGTTGGTAATGGAAGATGAAAAAAATAAAAAAAAACTAATCCTACATTGCGTTTGATGCGCTATAGTGTATTTGATTTACACTACATATTAGTGTAAACTCAACGAAAAAAACTAATCTTACATAACGTTTGGTTGCGTTACAGTGCGTTTGGCCTATACTACATAATAGTGTAAACCAAACGCACACCCAAAATGTGGGTATTGATGCAAGTACCAGAAAATGTTTAAAGTTGTCGAGACAAAGAAATCCCATGAATATTAGTATGACTGTTACATTGTTGTTTGTTTTGTATAAATAATTAAAACTAAACCACATTTTTTTACTATTTAAAGTCTAAATTAGTATATAAAGTGTGGTTAAAACTTACTGCATTTTATATTTAGTAAAACAAAAAAAAATATCGAAATTGATTTAGAAAGTCATTGGTTATATTAGTATACAAAGATTTATCGATATTCTTAGTAGGAAATAGAGATACATCGATTTGCCTTGCCTAAGCGACAGCTGACGCATTGTCATTTACAACTGTCTATGTCAATTCAAGTCAATTGTCAAATTGAGTGTCAACTGTGAATCCTGCACACGCCAAGTTAAGCAGCGTGCCTCCGATTTTTTTCCCTAATTTTTCTGTTGTTTATGATGAGTAAGATTAATTCTTTGCGAAAACGACATGCACGCGAAATCGATAAAAGTAAGTTGTATTGTAGTAAATAATTCTATAAGTTTAAAACTAAAATGTAAAGTTTCCACATTTTCAATATATCAAATTAGTAGGTATGTTTTACTTATTTGGAGATTTCAATGTTATTTAATAACTGGAAAGTATACAATTTTATAGTAACAATGGCCTTACTACATATAGAACTAAATAATTAAAGGATCAAGTGCCAAGCTACCACAACCCTTGGTTTCAGTTAACTTAATACTTTCTGATTCTGTATCGGATCTCAAACGAACCGACAATGCACCGGATGGGTAATTACTAACATCACCCATTGACACAGCAAGGATTAAGGCTTGCGTTAACCTTACTTACTTAGTAGAAAGCAATAAAATATTAGTAAACACCAATTTTCCAGGAAGCCACATTATTAGCCAGGCTACTAATACCGAATACTTTGATTATAGTTTAATATCTACAATTGATCATGTTGCACTTAATGTTAAGACATTAACAATTTTGTTTTTATTTGTAGATGTGCACTCAAAAAATGAAATCATAGTCATAGAGAAAGGAGTTAAAAAACGGAAGAAAACAGTATCACAGTTCCGGTTGAAAGTGAATGGGGAACAAGCATCATTATCTATCGCGGCAAACGAAAGAGTCCCACTAACGTTAACAGATATCCAGTACTTGTTGCTACATTCACTTCTAGGAAATCTTAATTTAACAGAATCTCCTCGTTGGTATGTTTTGGACAAATGTGGAGGAATTAAGCAAACAGCTTGTTTCATTCTCGAAGGTATCTCTATTAAGCATTGGGAAAAGTATTCTAATGAATTTGAATACTCCAAAGATATATTTAACAATTTTGTTGAAGTTGTAACACCTTCTGTCTACAGTGGGTCATTAGTTCAAGAGCTTGCTCTAGTACCGCTGTCAGAAGCTGATAAGGAAAGTCTTATTCATAAGTATGGCAGTATGAATTTAGCTTTAGAAGCTAGAAAAGACTTAATGATTATGATGAAAGCTGTATTTCCTATTGGTAATAAAATTGATAGAGAAATTAATTTCCAATCTGAAGATCAATTCCCAAGAACACAACTTATATTGTCAGCTTGGCAATTAATTGAAGAAAATTATCCTTTACCGTTAAAAGGAAAATTAAGCCAGGTTTATTCAGATTATAAGCTAACTAAAGAAGAATATGCACCAGTCACAGCCACATCACCACTATTTGGTATGGACTGTGAAATGTGTCTAACTGATGAAGGTTCTGAGCTAACCAGAATCTCAATTGTAAATGAAAAGCATGAAACAGTATATGACACACTTGTGAAGCCCTATAACCAAATTACGGATTACTTGACTCGTTTTTCTGGTATTACAAAATCATTATTAGAAAATGTTACTAAAAGACTTGAAGATGTACAAAATGATTTAAGATCACTTTTACCCACTGATGCTATTTTGGTGGGCCAGTCATTAAATTCAGATTTACATGCATTAAAAATGATGCATCCTTATATAATAGATACTAGTTTAGTTTATAACTTTACTGGTGCAAGAACGCGCAAACCAAAACTACAAACACTGGCTAGAGAATTTTTAGATGAAAAGATTCAAATGGGCAACAAAGGTCATTGTTCAACAGAAGATGCTTTAACAGCATTAAAGTTAGTGCAGTTGAAATTGAGCAAAAGTTTAGAGTATGGCGATGCTGTACACACAAATAGACAACAATATAAAGAAAATGTTGTGAAAATGACAAAGACACCACAATTTGCCTCATCAATCTTCAATCACATGTTGGAACAGAAGAAATCATCATTAATTGTGGGGTGTGATGACATCACCGGTGACTATCACACATACTTAATACAGGCAAAAGAAAGTTTAGCTTCACAACTAAAAAAAGGGAAACCTAAGAGAATTAAATTAGTAACTGTGGATGGAGTCAATGAAGTTATTTCTTCATTCAAAGATTGTAATGGTGATTTCAACTTTTCCATGGGACATTTAAAACTTGATATCTCTGAAGAAAAAGAATTGGAGCAAATCAAAGTAATAGATTCATGGATTAAAAATATCTGGGATTGTCTTTCGTCTAGTGCTTTATGTGTAGTTATCTTTGGAGGCACAAGTGAAGAAAATGGCTTAGCGATGATAAAAGTTAAAAATACCTAATATAAAGTGTATGATAAGTTTATTCTGTGTTATTCCTCAAAACTAATATACCCAGTGACCAATGTGGTGAGACCTGAGGTTGAAAAAATGAGGTTCTTCTGCACTAGAAGACGAGTTTTTTAGTAGATTTAACATGTATAAAAACCAAGTTACCTCTTGTCTTAAGTTAAGGATTATGAGAATTTCTCAAGATACAAAGATTCTGCAAGATTAGAGCCCAGGAGCAGGCTGTCCGCTAAGCTGAACTTCTACTACCTACTATTTCTTTGAGAACCAGCAATATTCTTTTCCAATATGTTGTGGAGTGCAGTTCATGTAGGACGGCAGAAATTACTTAATTGAAAGTATAATTTTTCTTTGTCATTATTGCCTTACCTCATTGAAAATAAAAGGCAGATTTTAGTTAATTCAAAGTGGCCATGGCCTTTTTTAGAATGGAAGATACGCCACCCCCACCAGTACTAAAACATTTGTCCAAACTCTGTGCAATGCGCGAGTGACTGTTTGAGTGGATAGTGTTGATCGTGTGTTTATATCCCAATGCAGTCGTGTAAAATTTAAGTTACTATAACCACTTGTTCATCAGTTAGCTTGCCCTGGTTATACTAAGTGTATATAACTAAATTGGATGACGAAAACGTTAATAAAATTACGTTTATGCCTTTTGAAAGTTGTTATAATTTCAACAAATTACCAAGCTACAATATAGTTGTTTATAAGGCCACACACTCAGTATCCGACCAAACAGCTATGTACATAGTATAAATCTTAATTGAAATATTATCAAAATAATCAATTGTAAATTAAAATGGACATGTAGACAATTTTCTAAATTTCAAATTTAATTTACAAATTAAAATAATTAGAGAGTATCGCTGAACGTTGTGGGTGTAACTGAGACCAAAGGTACTGCGAATGCTTTTTCAGATTACTGTAAAGTAAGCTCACCCCTGTCTAATATTAAGAATACGGCAAATAAGCGAGACTGAGGTGGCCTTGACTACTTGACCGGGACACAAATTATCCAGTTCTCTACTAAGCAAGTTGCGAAAACTACAAAATATGGGAAGAAAGCGGTCACGATGGCCTCAGCATCGAACATCTTAACTATTCAGGAGTGCATTTACCAAGGGTACTTGCTATGTTTTTCAAGCTCTGCTTAAATCATGTTACCTGCTGAACTTATGGAGACGATTGTTATACTAATTGTAAAAGATAAAACTGGGGATGCCTCCGATGTTGCAAACTATACACTTATCTCGCTGGCAATAGTGACTGCAAAGGTATTAGATAGTCTGCTTGATAAAATCCTTGCAGACCATATTGTTCTATAGAACTAATTTATCCACTGAAAGTGCAATCCTATGTTTCAAGCAGACTGTCAAATATTCCACAGGTAGAAAGACCCAATAATAGGTTGTTTTTTAGACTTATCGAAGGCATTTGACTTGGTAAATTATGATCTGCTCTAGCATAAACTTGCACACGAGTCTACTGTTCCGACTAATATAGTTACACTTTAGAGATTTTGGTACAGTAATAAAAAAATAGCATGAAATGGGCGAATGCATATTTTGAGTGTTATGATCTGGAATGTGGGGTAAGATTTGCCCCCACATTTTTTCAACCTATATGTAAATAAATTGATTGAGAAACTTAACAGCACCAATACAAGTTGTCATGTGGATGGTGTCTGTGTAAACACATTAGCTACGCTGATGATATGGTGCTACTAATTTCTTCTGTTGACACGATAACGGGACTTAAAAGTTTGCTTAGGTTATACGGTGGCACATGAACTTAAGTACAACACCAAAAAGAGTGAATGTTTTGTTTTTAAATCCAGTAGTTCTACTTCCAAACAGCTGCCGGCACTCTAACTCATGGAATCCCCTCCAGATCGGATTCAGAGGTTTGAGGACATGGGCCACGGGGTCACCGAAAATTTAAAAGACGATGTGGACATACAAAGGGAACGCAAGCCATTGACTGTCCGCTGCAATATGCTGACTCACAGGTCAGCGACTGCACTGACACCGTTGTTTAAAGTTTTCTGCCAGTCGCTCTACATGTGTAATTTGTGGACTAAGCTTCCGCTGAGGGTATACGGCGACCTGCGTATCCAGTATAAGAGTGCAATCCGAGTGCTTTTGAGGTTACCATATGGAGTTGAAGCACGTTGGGATTATTCGTGGTGATACATAATGTAATATACATACATGTTAGAATATAAAATTCGTTTATTTTTAAGTTACTGTATCAAGGAGATTAATAACTATGCTTAATATAGTAAAGGAAAAAGAAGGGGATGTTAGCTGCTTATTCAGGGTCATAATGAGAGATAATGCTTATTGCGTTAATTTTTTAATTGAAATTCGAATATACTTGTTTTATTAAATCTATCAATTCTTAAGTAGAAACTGTACTTACTATATAACTTGTTCCTTTATCAAAGTAGTTCGTGATTTAGGGTACGATAAGTTACCTTTGTTTGGCTAGAAGGATTGGGTACATATGTTCACGTTGGATTTTGTGCTCTTGATTATTAAATTGTGTGACTAAAATATTTAACTTAGCCCTAAGGTGAGCCAGAAGGAAGTTACACATCCTACTAATATTATAAATGTGAAAGTTTGTGAGTATGGATGTTTGTTACTCTTTCACGAAAAAACTACTGGACGGATTTGGATGAAACTTTACAGTAATATAGGTTATACATCGGAATAACATATAGGCTACAATTTGTAATGATTATATGTAATTTTGGTCGTAATATAACGATACATGCCAATTAAGTTAGAAAAAGTCTGACCCCTGAGAGTTGTCTTGGCGTATGCTGCCTAAACCATTAAAGTTACACAAAGATGATGTACTGTAGGATTGTTTGTATGTTAAAATAAATATATATTTATTTAAAATGATCTGTTAAGAAACCTAATCAGATTCCACGAGGTGGCATACCAAATTTCACGCGAGCGAAACCGCTGGCAAAAGCTAGTTCTAAATAATTTAAGGTAATTTTTATTTAAGTCTTGTTTTGGTTTTTTACCAACAAGTAATTTTAACAGTATAAGCCTGTAAACTGCAAATTTTTAATTATATTTAAATGTGTTGAAAATGGAAGTCTATATGTACAAAAAGCGTAATCGATGCTTGAGTCTGCCAAGACACAATGCTAGGCATACATTAGTTTTCTACTGAGAACACACTGCAATTTTATAAATTTACCTAAGATGGAACGAAGTGTATTACAAACATTATTTACATGTAAGTCTTATGTGAATGAATCGTCTACCAATGGCCACAAGTATTTATAAGAGTTCACTCTCTCCAAACTTAACATTAACAGTGTTCTATTTAGTTATGCACACATTCGTATGTATGGCCTTTTACAGTAATTGAAAGTTCTTTGTGTTCATGTTAAGGAGAGTGTAAAATCATGCACTTATTCTTGTATTGAGTATGATATCATTGTTATGGGCCCTTGTACTAATCTATTAAAATCAATTTGTACAGTTTTTTGCATTGACGCGGTCATGACTATAGACCAAACGTATGCCGTCGTCATACATGAACGACTTACAAGTGACGTGCGTTATGTATCCCATCGAGCCATAAACAAATCCACTAGAAATACCTAATTTTATGACGTCTTGCGTACTCTGCACCACAGACTCAAATTTTCACCGACCTGTTTTTGAAATACCTACCGAACTGCATTCATTGGGCCTTTAATCTCACATTCGTACATGGCTTACAACAAGACGTCGTGATTCAGGGTGTTGAATGCCTTTTTATAATCTATGCATATAAACATTACTAATTTCCTTTGATCTAGATTTCTATTGACTTGATCTGTGTTGAACATCATTTACTAAATTGTTATTCTCAAAAGTGGTAGTCCGTTTAACTATAATTATGTCATTATTTTACCATATAAAAAATTGCAATAGGTCTTTACTACTTTAATAGGTACTTTATTTATAGTCTTGATGAGAACCCGCTTTATATATTGGTCAAAATTCTGAAATTGAATTCAAATCCTATCTCACCCTGGCGTCTTATTGTAGTTCAGTTTAGTTTACAATTTACACGTCTTTTGGTTGTATTTTTTAAACTTGAAACTAACACTAGAATCCTTTCAACATAACTATTATAGCATAAAATGTTGGATGAGGTGTAGTGCTATTAAGATATAACTATTAATGGGTTAGTACATAACGTAACTATATCTGTCCATTGAGTGCGTTTCTATTATGCTTTGTCTTTTTGTGGATAGGTTTCGAAATCACTTCCAAAACGTATACAATGTATCTTTTGTCGTGATCATTTTTTTCAATTATTATTTTTGACTTCTGTAGTTTTGTCTTTATAGCCCAGAATAATTGTTTTATTTGGCATGTAATACGTTCATTTATGAATATACATGAAGTGTCATTATTGTTGTATATCATGTTATTTGTAAGTTGAAATTTTCGGCTCTTAAGCGACTCCACAAGCCTTCAAATACGCAGCGCCACAAAACCCAGCTGGACAGCTTTTTTATCGGCACCTACCCTCCACGATATCTAGTTTAGAACTTCAGTGCACTTTTTGACCACTTCTATTATCTTTTCACGTTCTTGCAATGTTAAATTCATTAGTTCAACATTGTTACTCAATTCTTTTTGCTCTAAGTACCCACTCTTTCTAGTGCTCTATTGTATTTGTCTAGGTTTATATTTCGCTGTATCAAATCTTTGTATCTTTGTATCTTTCCATATTCTTATTAATTTCTGTATTTTATTTTTTTAATATTTCTTTTTATTTATACTGGGACGCAAGGTAGGTTAATGTTTTCTCAAAATCAGTGTGATTTTTTTTAAGTCACCCACTTGTGACTAGTAAACAAGTAAAAGCGTGAATCTTGTTCTTTCATTGATTGAAGAAAAATATTGACAGCTTGACAGACTTCTTTTAGAAGAGCTTCAAATGTCTACAGGGCATAGTTAGAGAAGTTACAGGCAGCTTTGAGCTGTCTTAGTTCATACGAAATTAATGAATCACTATCTGACCCATCATTATGTTTATTACGCTACTGAACTCGTAGGCTGGTAGGTTTAATTTTTGTGGTCCCTAATAACCCCTGCTACTCAACATTGTACGAGTGAAACCCCTTTTTTATATGTGGAAACCTCCTCGAGTGGTTTATAGTAGAATGGTGTGACGGAATCAAACCGACTAAAATTATACGTTGTGGGAGGGTCTCGATTATAGTCCTAGTCGCACGGATCGACAACGCAGCTTCCTACAGAAACTGGTTGAAGGTATTTTCTCAAAACAGGTAAAATACACATGCCACATCTTTTAACAGAATCGATGCGAAGGACATAACTCCTAAGTCCTACAGATACAGTTCCACGACCGTTACCTATACCCGGACTAGACGAGAGACCTGTGCGTGTGCTGGCTCAATTTTTTTTGGCTCTGCCAAAATCCACCTGGGTACCACCTTCTGGGGCTTATTTATTTAATTATTATTTTTATACATACGTTATAATATATATTTTTTCAAACATTGTGATCACTGATCCTAATCCAACTATTTATTCCAGATTCGATACAAGGGTCACATTTTTGTCCTGAGTGGGAAGCGAGCCCAAGACTTCCGACTGCTAATAGCCAGGGTCACTAACTACTAACCCAGTAATAGTAATAATGGCCAATTTAGTACGGCAATAATGTTGTTCAAAATGGAGTTTTACGTCTATCTCGGATCATATTTTTACTGACTTGGACCAGATTCTAAACGAACGTAGTGCTCTTAGGGTGAGATATATTGATATATTTCGGTCATACACCGAATGTGCATACTATTATTTATACTTAGTATTACATTTTCTGTGAGAAAGTGTAAATAAATGTCGTGTCATACTGTGTGTTTGAGCCAATCTGTAGTTTTTTGAGTATGGTAAGGAGACGAATGTCTGTAACGTATAACAACACCTCAATAGTTAAGTCTTTATTAAAGGGATAAATTTAACAAAAGTCTTAATTACGGAGAAAAATTTAATATCAAAAAGGTTTATTTGGAAACAGCGTAAATCTGCCCTGTAATAGGATCAACTGTAAGCGAGGGTGGCAACTCAGCAGCAATATCAGCAAGCGCCTCCCAACGTGTTGCACGGCTACTTTCGGAATGGCTAGGACTTAATTTTTCCTCAGGTTGTTCCTCTCTGCAAGAAATCATATTTATTATTGTGAAATACAATTATTTTTCATTGTTTTGATATTACCCGCTTTTATGTTCAATTTTTTTTATGCTCATTACTCCGTTAATTGAGGACCTACTTTGATTTTTTTTGTTTTCGAAATGGTATTCTCTTGAGGTGGTTCCATTATATATTTTATTTCATATTTCATGGTAATGAACTGATGATTAACATGCATAATGATGTAAGATAAAAGTCATTACGGGTAAGAGTTGGAGTATGATTCTTTAAATATCATATGTATATATATGTTACATTTAACTGTATTCTTTTAAGTTATTCAGGTGAGCTTATGATGAAAGGTACAACTCCTTAATGGTTAGGAGTTGGAGGATAACTCTTTTATTACTATACATTTGTACAAATTTTTAGTTGTATATTTTCAAGGTCATTTTTCTTAACGGTACGGGGTTAGAGGACGAGTATGTCATTATAATACGTACATTAGGGTGTCCCTTAAATTTCAAGTTCGATATTTTTTTACGCATACCTTCTTAAAAGTTTCGTAATAACCCTATATTGTCTAGAAAAAAATATTAGTTCGATATATAAACGATAACCCGTGCCGACTTGCTATTTAAACTTGTCGATACAAGTTGCTTAAGTACTGCCCAGTGACCTGTTACGACATGTTTTATTTGCCATTTCGTACGTGATTTTTGAGACTATTAGTGCTTCATTGTTTAGTGCGTAAACATGTCGGTGGAATTACGGAGTGATAAACAAAATATTTTTCTTATCGGATTGACTAGCTACCAAATAAATGGTGCAAAATTACCATCTAATCGACAAGTTCTCTCAGTCCTATTTTACAATATTCGTGAGGTTAAATTGACTGTTAGTGAAAGTGCAAATCTTGTGATTAGGGAGTGCATCATATATTGGGAAAAAGCAAGAATTCCAACAAGGGCATTTCCTAACTGCGTGAAGAAACTTATTGATTTATATCATGTTTGGAGAGAGTTGCAAAAAAATTGTAAGAAAACTCAGATTACGTTTAAGAGTCGTGAGAACAATTTTATAATTAATCTTGATAATTTGTTTGATATTGCACATGCTGATGCTTTTGAGAGAATGAAAATAGAGGAAGATAAATTATTTTTAATGAAACAGAGAGAGCCAGGTCGACCGGGATGCTTAGGTGGTGTAGATAAAAAATTGGCGGAAAAAGAACAAAGATCTAGACAACGACGATTGGAAGAAGAGGAAAGGATTGTAAGACAAAGAGAATCACTAGCTGTTGCATCTACTTCCACCACAAATAACTTAGACAGTGTAGAAGATTCAGACGAAGAACAGATCTTGAATTCTGAACTCAGCTTGCCGGACGTTCCCTGCCATGAACAAAGTTCAAAAAGAGGTAGAAAGAATCTTATAACACCTAAACTAGTTGCAGCTTTAGATCGATGCCAGTTAAGCATTAGAGATACCGTTTACATTCTTAATGCGGTGGTAGAAGCGCTTGGTCTGAGCAGCGATGATTTCTGTATTAACAAATCCTCGATTCAGCGAATTCGTACTGAAACTAGAAAATCAAGGGCAGAAGCAATAAAATCCAACTTCCAAAACAATGTACCCGACATAGTCACAGTCCATTGGGATGGAAAACTATTACCGGGGTTGGATGTACGGAGTTCAAAAGAAGAACGCTTGCCAGTTATAGCTTCATTTGACGATAGAGAGCAGCTTCTTGCAGTGCCGAAAGCCGAAACTAGAAAGTTCTTCTGGAAAACATCAAGCGAAGGCTGTATCAGCAGCTCTCTTTGACTGGAACCTTTATGATAAAGTGCAAATAATGTGCTGCGACACAACAGCTTCCAATATGGGCCGTTTCAATGGAGCTTGTGCTATTTTGGAGCAAACTTTAGGAAGAGAATTGTTGCTTTTCGCCTGTCGTCATCATGTTTATGAATTGGTCCTAAAAGCTGTCTTTGAAACCAAGATTAAGCAAATTACTAGTAGCCCAGATATTCCGATGTTCAAAAAGTTCCAAGAAAATTGGAAAAACATTGATTGTACTAAAATTGAAAAATCTCTTAATTTCGTAAAAGCACGGGTTGCCGAGACAGACATTCAAGCGTTGTTACTATTTTATAAGGCAGAATTAGATAAAGGTTTTGTAAGAGATGATTACCGCGAATTGGTCGAACTGTGCGTAATATTTTTAGGAGGAGACACAGAGGAAAAATTAAAACTAAGGCCCCCCGGAGCTATACATCAGGCACGCTGGATGGCGAGAGCGATCTATTCTATAAAAATATGTTTACTTCAGTCACAATGCAGAGTAACTGCGAAGGACAAAAAGGCTCTACAAGATGTTTGCTTATTTCTCGTAATATTGTATGTTAAACCTTGGCTCGAATGTACAGTGGCGACCAAAGCACCTAATCAAGATTTGCGCTTCTTGAAGATGTTAAAAGAGTATGAAAAAGTTGACGCAACAATTTCTAAAGCTTCTATAAGCAAGTTCAGCCATCACTTGTGGTATTTATGTGAAGAGACAGTCATTCTATCACTATTTGATGATGAAGTTGACAACCAAACTAAGAAGAAGATGATTGCCAACTTCAACAGGGACAAAATCTCGGATTTTAGCAAACGCTATGACCCGTCGAAGGAAGAACTGACTCAAAAGTTGTTTGGTAAGTTAAATTGACTTTTTGTTGGATTTCAATTTCAATGTCCAATACTTATTTATTTATTTTCAAAATTGTTGTTGATTTTTATTTGTTATTTAACTTATTTTTCTTTTTTTTTAGACAAAGCACTGGATGATTTCGTATCGGAAAAGAGCAAACAATTTTTATCACGACTGCAGATCGACGACAGTTTTCTAAAGGAAGATGTATCTTCTTGGAATAACAATGCTGCTTTTCTGGAGGCTAAAAGAAGAATAAGTTATTTGAGAGTTGTAAATGATACTGCTGAAAGGGCTGTTAAATTAATGCAAGATTTTAACGGACTTATCACGGCTGAAGAAGAACAAAAACAGTTCTTGCTGCGCTGTGTCCAGGAACATCTAAAATTGTATCCAGACTGTAAAAAAACTACTCTAAAAAGAAGTTACCCTGAATGATTCTTATTTCTTTATGTTTTTAATTAAAGATTAATGTTCATCTAATTTATTATTTAATTTTATTCACTTAATTCATTGCATTTATAGTGAAATTATAGCAGACTGAAATTTTAGGACAAAACACGTTTTTTACTAAACTTTGAAGCTCGGTCGGCACTGGTTGCAATTATGCTAGATTGATAAAATTTTATATTTAAGTATCTTATAGCATTAGTAAAAATTATAGAGGTATGCATTTTGAAATTCGAAAAAAAATTTTTTTTGTCATATAAGGGACACCCTAACGTACATGCAGACTTTCATTTGTATGCTTTCAAGATTTTTATATGAGCTGATACTGGACGGTAAAATTTCTTAATAATCAGGGGTTAGAGATGATTGTTTAAATATCATATGCACGTATAAGCTTTTAGTGTACTCATTAAAATTTGTTCAACTTATTTGGTAGGTAAAATTAAGAGGTGATGGTCCGAATCTCGTAATATTAGCTGTTGCCGGATCTCTGTATCTCTGACGTAAACTGGCACACTATGTGGTCTTAGTTGGTCCGATTCCGTAATATACACCACCGCCAGCTCCGGTAGGGTGACGGCACGTACGGGTTTCACGTAAAAAAAAACTTAGATGATACTGTAAGTTGCCGATGTAGTAATCTGTATTCTGTAGGAGAGAAAAGACATGCAAAGCTGAGGTTTGGCTTTTGGGACCTACACCATAACTATACATCTAGCTTGTGTTAGAGTTATAATTTAAATATTGACAATTAGTCCTAATTGTTGTTATTCACGCAACACGTTCTCATCATGTGGTTTCTTAAGTAAATTATTGGGTTCTGAGTGACGACTCAGTGCAGCGTAAAGTTGGCTTTTCGCAAATTTTTTTACATAAATGACTTATAGTTTTATTTCGGTTAAAACCCTAAAGATCTCATGTGAATTTATTCATGTCAGGTCGTGACCGACGGGTCATGGTGACCACAGTTTGTGTTGCGTTAAGTAAAGTGTTCAGGGGGCCTGTTGTGTGTTTGTTTCATATGAACTCGACGATCACAACGAACGCGCTTGGCGTTGCAATTCGTAAAGATTTCAGTGCAGATCATAACGTCCGAGGTAGTTACCGTGTCGATCGATTAGACCTGAAATAACGTCACACAAGACCCTCAGGAGGTTTTACACAAACAGGACACAGGCGCTATGACAACTAAGCTGTCTTATGTTTTTGTCTTCAAATTGTTCAAAGACTAAATCAGGTCAATTGTCCGATTGCTGTCCGATATTTGATAACGTACACGATTCTTGTTATGCTGTCGACCAGATCCTCAGTAATAGAAGTATTATGTCTCAACATAATTCTGGAGCCTATACCCAGTTTAAATATGTGTTTCAAATCAAACCACCACAGCTATTCACTACTACTAACTGTCAACATTTAAAGTAGCCTTTGAAGGTGATCATTTTTCGTAGGTTGATGCCTCTCATGAGTTGTATGACAAAGTTCAACTTACTATGTAGCTACGATTGTTCTACACTAAAAAAAGAACAAATTTTTTATATAAAAAGACTGGCTTAAAAAAAACCAAAAGGAATCTGCTTACCTAAAAACACTAATAGCAAAAACTATTTTTTTCTAACTACTTAAATAAATAATTTATTTAGTGACTATAATTTATCAATTCTCATCAAAATTCTAAATGAATGTTAACCATTTACTTAGTAATTAAGCTATTTGCGCTTATAAGTTCTTATGGCTTATTTACAAATTTGTTATTTATTAATTCATATTTAAACCTAATTATCTATTAATTTACATAAATAAAATATTATTATAATATGTGATAGGTTCTTGAAATCTGTCTGAAGTCGGTTTTAAGCCAAGAATAACAAGAACAAAACAAAAAGGTGAATGGTCAAGCGAGCGAAGTGAGTCATACTCGTCAGATCTCTGTTGGTGAATGGCAATATCAGATTAGCAATTGCTTACCAGATTAATAATTAACCGTTAAAATATATCTTAAATATTATCTGTTGAATTGTTCGTTAGTGTGACGAATTTTAGTACATTCAAAATTAAGTAACGAATCGATCATTATGCGTTATGAAGATAACGTAAATCGACTTTAGTTCGCTCGAAAATAGCTAAAATATGTAAGTTTAATAATTGTGGCCTTCGGAATTTAAAAGATCCCAAAAAGAATAATTATTCAGGCTTATTATTATATTCATATATCACTCGCTTGCAGGGAAGGTTCTTTAAAAAATGAACACTATGTCGAAACTTAAAGCGAATGTAATGTAACCAGCACGACTGCACTATGTTACTGGGAATCGAGAATCACCAGCATGTAACTCAACGTTTACTGAACTTTTTTAAGTAATTAGGTAGGTACTTAGAGTAATTACGTAATCAATTTTGCATTATTTTGAATTTTAGGAACGTAACTTGATTGATCCTCTGAACTTTGTAACGAGAGAAACTATAGTAGATAGAAGTGTAAATTTGCATAGTAATCTAAGTCGATACTAACTTCTCTGTGCCTTGTTCAGGAGCGGCATTATCTTCGTTTTTCTCCATAGCCTTAGTCTCTTCTAAGTTATGTTTGTCTAAGTTTTCTTCAGTTTTTGGCGGTTCCTCGACAATATTTTCAATATTTTGTGTATTATCAACAAGTTCTCCCATTGCATGTAATTCTACAACTTTGTCAACAACTTCTTTTAAACTAGATACCTTTTCTTCATGTTGCAGCACATCGGTGTATTCAGCTTTATTAATAATTTCAGTTATATGCTGGCTTTCTGGATTTTCTGAAAGTACACTAGGCATTATAAAAATGTAAACTCTCTTTTAAACATCTCTTTTTACTTTAAAAGTGGTTTTACAATAATTAGAGCATGCGACGACGAGTTAACTCATTAGCAGAACTAGAGGAAATGTTGGAATCGGCGTTCAGTTTGTTTTTATGGATATCAATACCTACCTATTTCGAAACGGCACTAAGTAGTAAATATATTATTTTTCGTATGGTCATTAATATAAACAGATCTACGCTTAGTATCATACCTACATAAATTGTGCGAAGTATAGCTTCGAATGCAAGCTTTTAATGTTTGGGTCTTCGTGAGTCTGGCAAGCTCGATAATGTTAACTCATAAGAGAAAACGATTAGTGGTTATTTCTTCTTAAATAATATTAATCGTTAGCAAATATAAATGTTACAGACTAGATACCAAGTACATAAGAGATTCATCAAGCTGTTGTGTGACATTTTCTGTAGTATGGTACTTTTACGGATACAATTCCGCTGACAACTTGTCACTTATAGCCAAGGTTCTTTATGCATAAATGTTGTCGAGGTCAGTAGCTATCAGCGGACATAGCATCTCACATATAAGTAGATACTTTTATGTAGATCAGAAGGTACTTATTTCTAGCGAAGTGTACAAGTAGACAAATTTGTAACAAATTACCACAAGACAAAAATTAAACCACCAACAGATAGATGATAGAGTTGTATGTGAATTGGGTTGTAGTTGAAATAATTCTCTGGAACCCTCAACGCTGACCTGACCTGACTCATCGAGATGGCTCTTTCGCAGAAGGAGGCGATTGTGGTAAAACATTTGCCGCTACTGGCCATGGAGCTTAACGCGGTTGGCAGCGAAAGATCATCTCCAACAATTTCAATGAGGCCATGATGCTGTGTTGTCCAAGCCGCATAATTTTTACTGCAATGACAGTAAGACTTCGGCTCAGCATACACAGGCGGAATTCAGATCACTCCTAGTGACTGGGTTCAGTTATTTCCCGAAGCAATCGTGTATGGAAAGGACCTGTCGCATTGAAAGTGTCTTGCGCTGACGTCTTGCCTACACAACGATGACAGGCTGGATGCCTCTTTGGCGATAAAAGCAATAGCAGCATGTCGTGGCTCAGACCGGGAATCGACTTCTTCGTTAACCGCTTAGAACTCAGTAGTCGTCCGACATACGAGTAATTTAGGGAGCCCTTCCTGTCTATCGGGAGTTGCAGTGTCGATCAGTTTTAGAAAAAGCTGTCTGAAACGTTCGGCAAAAAATCACTTCTCATTGAAGATCAGGCCCAAATATTTTGCTTGGGCTTGATCCGGTACGAGGACCGAATTTCTCCCCAAGGGGTGTAACAAGGCAGAGACCATGACATAATAGGGCCTAGATTTTAAAGAGGGCCAATCGTAAGTGCCTTATAAACTGAAAGCCAGGTTATTAAGCGCGTTGACCATATCCAATAATATCGCAAATAATCCGTCGCGATGGTTAATACCCATTTCAGTTACGATCTTGAGGCGTAACACAGCGTCTATCGTGCGACACAAAGGGGCCCACTTCGTAGAGGTGGCGGCGTTCGTTGATATGAACCCGGCTGTTCTGCCTTCAATCACATATCAGACCCCCTTAGGAAGATGTTCGAAACAGTCCGTACTGAAAGAATGAGAAGCTGGTGCTCTCAATTGACAGGTCCTCCTTGCCTGCCAATTCGGTCACGGCCTACAAACCACATGTCTTGTAGGCGGTGCATGCAACACGCGTAGCATTGTCACGGGACCGTCATCATCAAATATCGAAACGAACACAAAACATTCTAATAATCTGTATGTCTAATATTTTTATACTGTCACAACAATAAGATCTATATTGATCAATGTACATTTAAAACATTCGAGACGCGGGAGCACCTGGGGATTTCCAAATCTCCTATACCGAGTGATAATTTTATGTCCGGAAAAGCATGTGATGGCTAAATCTGGGCACACCGTTATTGCGGTAGTAAGCCCCGTTATGGAGGAAAGGCTCGAGAGCAAACACGAAACTTTCTCATTCAAGATGACATAGACGATGTTCTCGAAAAGATGCTTTGGAGATCACGCGATGGCCAGATCTTCATGGACACAACGCCACACGCTTGTAAAATGCCCGCCTTTTGTGGAGTAGAGGCGTGTAACATCAGGACGACTATTAGTGAGGATTCCCAGGACTAACTTATCACCTCAACAGAAGCAAGTTAGGGTGGATCTTTAGAGGTAGGAAGGGGACACCGTGGTTACTATATAGGGGGAACCATCTGTAAACCATATATGACTCAGGATCCGTCAGGATTCTGACACACCACCCCGTTGGAGATTCTGCTGGAATTGTGGTCCGAAAGATATTCCACACGTTGAAAAAAGGTATTTAATTGTAGAAGTTAGTACGGGTGCACGACACAGCATATACAAACGTAATATATGCCTATGAAACACAAATATAGCCTCGAAGCAACGTGTAGCACGTTTTAACAAAAACTGATTTAAGAGCATGAAGTCACGTAAAACAAAGACCCACTTGAAGTTTACAGTCAGATTAACAGTAAAACATTCTTTTTGCCATTTTACTTAGTAGGTTGTTTACCGTAGTCAGAAGCATGTGTGTAATAGTTTTCACAGAACATTACTGAAAATGCATATAATATTATAAATTTAGTTCTTGACTTAAGAGTAGGTACGTAATAGTTTGTCAAGTGAGTACTACACGTCTATACTTTTTTGTTTGTTGGTTAAGTTTTTTTTAGGAAGACAATCGAATCTGTCTAATTACTCCTGAAACAAGAGGGCTAACTTAAGAGTTATAGTTTTCCTTCTCGGCTCGTAATATATACTACCTACCATTACTATTTTTTTTAGTTTTTACTGGCCTACTTAAACAAATGAGAAATCTTAATATTTTGGAAACGTGTGACTTCTCCAATGAAATCTCACCATGAGATAGCCAAGGAATAAAAAATCTTCTCTACTTTACATGTATGGGACCCTACACCTTTTTCTAATTTTACCACATCAACAAGGCATGATTAATTGATAATTAATGATAGTCCTTAAATTACGGTGAGACTACGGTTTCCTAGTCCTGCTACGGAACCCTAAAATAGGCTAAAGCTATAAATATCTGTTTCGTGCTATAATTGAAATTATAATAATAAAAGAAGGGTTGTTTTGACTTTGATATTAAAGTAAGTGCTTGTATAGTCAATTATTTCGCACGTCGTGTCGGCGTCGTCGGTGACGTTTAAGGTGGAGCGTAAATTATCAGTAATGAAATCTCTTTGCTTCATATAGGTAGTATAAAATTAGTTTAATTAAACGACTCTTATTTCAAAGTAATTTAGTAAAGTTCAATTTAACATTACTAGAGTCTATTTTTGCCTACACTGTTGAAATAGGTAAAAATAGTTTATGGTAGATTACATACTATATATACCTATATTATACTACAGTTTGCCGAATGAAACATAATGTAAAACATTAGCAAGTTATCCATTTTCCTTAATCTTTTATATTTTTAGAAGACCTATCTAGGGATAGATGAACACTGTAACCCTACTACACGTGACAAATAACACGCCCATTTTGACGGCATGATTAATATAACAATCTATTGGAAAATAACACTTGGTTTGTGCTAAGTTTCTAAGCTAACCCTTGACGGACAGGTGGACAGACAACTATGGTGAAACCAAGAGTGTTTTTCGGTAGGACTACGAACACCTAAACATATTTAATGATCTTTTGATATATTGCGTTCCAAAAGCATGACAATTCATATTTGAATTCATAATTAACCGTCTGCAACAAAAAGGTTGTTTTTTTGAGTGTATGTATTTTTTTACCACTCGCAATTGTGTAAACGGCTTGATGAATTTTGGTTTGATGAATTTTGGTTTGTTTCTTATTACAAAAACCTATTTACATTTCATTTCGTTTTCTTATACATTTTCTAACACACTAGGCACCATCCTATCATTTCCATCCCATGGTTGCCTGTAAAGGATTGCCTACCAGCGATAAGGCCACTTGTACTTCCTTAGCTTTGACTTAACTTTGTAACTAATATGGTGTACAATAAAGAGGTAAATTATTATTGCATTATTTGATCACAGGTCGTAATTATTTGTGGTAAGATTTTGTCCGTGGATAGTTCATTCTGTAGTATTTCCTCACTCAATGTTCCACACGGATACCATTGGTATTTGCATTGTGTATTGTTTTTTCTTAGTTTGAAGTCAAGGCTTTCCACTCTGATTCTTTTCGTTCACTATAGTAAAGAAGTGATATGTTTAAGCCTTACCTTTTTCAGTATTTAAACTAGGAGTAGATTTATTTCTAACTAAATGTACAGGTTCTGGTAAACTATCACACGCAGGAAGCACTTTTATATCATCTGATGCTCTGTAAATAATTTCATCTACGACTTTGGAATTGCTGTCGCTAAATTCATCTTCAAACTGTATACTTTTCTCTGAAACATAACATAACAACAATTTAAAGACTCTTCAACGTGGTTACCAGCAAGTAATTTTTGAAGTGAAAACTTCTTTAGGCGCGTTGAGCGTTTTGGTAGAGGGTAAAATCCTCGGTTCGCGTCACCGACATGCTAATGATAATAGTATATCTATAGCTATGGAGAATATGATATTATATATTATAAATGAAATTTATTATTATTATATATTATATATGATATTATATATTATATATAGCTATATATGAAACATAAAAAATTTCATATAATTTTTGCATATAGTTTTAATTACTCTCAACTTAATAGTTCCGTTTTCACTTCTATCGGCAGTCCCACGACTGCTACTGTTTTTTTATGTTTGTTTTTGTTATTCTAATTGAGCTCAATTTAAACAACACGTGAGATACACATACCATTTTTCCTAACAAATGACTGTAATTTTTTTTATCAATAACACATTAAGTTTCGGATAAATTTAAAAATATCTACTCGGTAAACACTGTTATTACTTAGACACGTGACAATAATTTGAATTTATATGATATTATATGAGATAATTCTCACAAAGCCCATATTATTCGGCATTCTTTTCTAAACACTATAAAACTTCAAGTGTATCATATTGAATTTTAAAAATCCTTTATTCTGTCGTGATTTCATTACATATTCAACAATTTGTTTCCGTGAAGTGTTAAATATGAATTCGCATTTACTTTATTTGCTTTCTAAAAATAGACACACTAGAAAAAACTCATCAGGAAACTAGGTGTTGCTTATACGCAAAAGGGTTATTATTGAAATGTCACATTACCATACCTGCCGTACTAGTATTGGCCATGTTTGTAGTGCTGGTAGTACAACCCATGTTGGAGAGAATAGAGAGTTAGGCATTGGCCATGCGTGTTATGGCCTAAGTGGAGAAAGATTCAGGTGAAAAATGAGCGCGATGTAAAGTGCGGTGGTGTGTCAACGGACACTTGACCAGCCGCCGTCAGCAACTCCGGTCGACTGCCCGTTACGCGGCTAACCGCGATCGTATCGTGGCTACCTATTATGGAAGGAGGCAGCCCGCTAAACTGACCTCGCACCCCCATCGCGTTTTTCCTACTAAACGAACGTACTTCGTACATTCTTTGACTCGAAAGTTGTTTAGTGAAAGACCTTTCTTCCGTTTAATTAATTTATGGGTTAGAAACTTTCTGATCATTATTATTAGTAAGCATATTGTTTGCTTAATACTAAGTTATTAAGTTATTACTTATTAGCATCAATTGACTGTTAATATGGTTGTAAAAGTAACTTATAAACGTAAGTTGTAGGTATTTGTTGCTCGTTCGCAAGTTATGGTAAAGAAGTTGAAGTTTTATATGTTAACTTGCGTACCGAGGTCCGCAGCTAGTATAGTAAGTAAAGAGTGTGTAATACGATTTAATGCAAATTATAATATATTGTTTTAAGAACAAATATAAAAAATAATTTTGATAGCCCGCTAGTAAGCATACTTTTATTTCGTGTTAGATCTGCTAAGTAAAGCAAAGAATTAGCTATAAACAAACTGTAAAATGTTTAATTTCTTCTCGAAACTTTTTTATATATTATATATTTTTCTTAATACATGCAACATAATATATATGTAAAAAAAATGAGTTACAAATTATGTAAATGTAGCAATCGACTGTCTTATCGCTCTCTAATAGACGGTTTGTGGCCAACAAATCCAAAATCCACTCTCTGCTTAAAAAAGAAACAAAAAAAGAAAAAGTTAATTAAAAAATTTCAATCACAACACTATAAAAATATTACTTTCATACACACTAATATCTATACATCTTAAACATATAAAATATACATTTATACATATTTATGAGTATATACAGACTAAAAACATACTACAATTTTTATATCGAATATTTATAATGAAAATTAATAATTGTTCACTATCTTTTTAAATGCAAGCAAGGTTTGACGGATTGTTTGTTTATAAATTGTAAAATGTTTATTTACAAATTTTGTGGAAAGTTTTGACATTTTTAACTTTAAATTCTCTGATAATCTCAGGTCCCTGCAATGAGTGCTATGTAAGAACTGAAAGCGTTCTTTAAAACAAGAGGATGTGTAAGGATAAAAGAGAATATTGGCAGCTTGGCAGCCACTTGAGTTTAGAGTGATATTCTGAAATATGTTCATATTTGCCTTATCCAAATATGAATCGAATACAGAGGTTTTAGAGCCGCTCGAGTTTATTTAGTTAATCTTCGTTGAAATGTAAGTAGCTGACATCACCATAGTCAAAGATGGGCAAAAGAACGAAGGGTAGAAGAAAGAAGTTTCGTAACCTTCGCAGAGATCCCGCTATCGCAATTAGTTTGCAGTTAATTGCCCGAATCTGAGAGCCCCAGGATCCAGATCCAGAAAAAAACGTTCAGTTTTCTATCCTCCATGCCCGAGTTAACATTATCCGTAATATGGACTAGAGCATTGGTTGCACTATGACCTGGACGGAAACCGGACTAGAGAGGATTGAGGAGACAATTTCTTGAAATAAATGAGTTTTAGTGTTTGTGCGTGAGAGCTCAAGGACTTTGGAGAGAAAAGAGAAGATAAAAATAGGACGATAATCCGAGAAGGAGGAAGGATTACACTGTTTGGAGAGGGAAATAACTTGTACCATTTTTCACGCAGGTGGAAAAGTGTTGGCGGTTATAGAATAATTAAGGATATAGCAAATCATAGGTGTAATTTCATCAAGTATGTGAAGAATCATATTGCGGCTGATGCAACCGCTCTCCACAACATTAGAAGCGATTAATATTATGCTATTCCTTACATTACAGACAGCGAATAGGGTAAATAAATAATGAAAATAAATAGGGAATACTTTCAAGTAGGCAGAGAAGAAAGATAATTTAACGTCGTAACCTTGGTTCCCCTGTAGTTGAAGGAAGCAGAAAAATATGAGTATATGACATGGGTTATCAACCCCCAATGATCTAAGAAATTCCCAAACCCTAGCTGGGTCACCATCTTTGATAGATTTGTGTATATACCGGCGCTAAGTATTCCTACACATCTTGCTGCAGAAATTGTGAATAAGTACAAATTTTCCCCAGCTTGTTTCTGTAGAATATATTTTATACCTAGACTAAACTCTTATTTATTGTCTTTCTAACACTTTTGTTTCTTCAGTGAGTCAAGGTGCTGGCAGATGTTTTTTATTTATTTTTGTTGTACGTTGCAAGTTACATTTATGTTAAGGATTTAAACTGTTAATTTTAAGAAATGATAAGCAGTGAAAACGTTATAGTTTGCAAAACTCTGTCAACCCTTAAAATATTTGATTAATAGAAAACGAAAATCTACCTATTAGATTTGATCCTATCTAATGTTTTTCGTTCACTATTGACACACATTTTCTTACCCATGTTAAATGATATTTTATTTATGCTCACCTGATACTTCTCGTTGTCGTCGTTTGTAAATAGTTAGTGCTATTTGAATGTTTGTAAGTATTTGGTTGGCTCAATACATGACGATTGAGACGGGGTGAATTACTCGGTCCCTGATTTTTTCGAACAAGCCGTAAAACGACACATCACACCACAGATTTTGACATGGTCACTATCAAGACACGAGAAGAAGTTACCGTTGTTTCGGTGGCCTTAGTTTAAAAGTTAAAGGTTAAGAGTTTATTAAATAACTATGATTCAGCTATTCTCGAGAAAATACTAAATGAACGTAAATATAGAATTATATTACTTAGCAATCAAGCTATATGCGTTTATAAGTTGTATTGGCTTATTTACAAAATTACTGTGAGATAATTCTTGTCTACACCTAATGAATACCTTACTTATTAGTTTAAATGAAATGTTATTTTATATAAGTTGGTGAAATAAAAGAACCCATATGGTCACTCATAAGTCTAGTGCTTCGATGCGCCCAACCACCAGAGAGATATGGTGGTCGGGCCTGCCGCTTCTTGAAAGTTCGCCCCTAGAACTATAGCCAAAGCGTCATTGGCGTAACAGATGATGCCCAGCCCGACTGAAAAGTCTCTTGGTAAGCCCCAGGCGTACTCTGTGTTCCATAAGGGAGTTCCACGAACAAATTTACGTGCTCCACTGCACGACATGGCTTGAGGCGGCAGATATTTATCTTGGACCACGTCCGTGACGGTACACTCATCTACATAGTCTACCACTGCTGTCTCAGGCACTCTGACACTCTGTTATAATGGAATGATTCCCTGAAGCAGTAAAATGGTAGGTTATTGAAAGCGTTAGCGGGTTTGTTGGAAACCGAAGTGGTAAGTTCTTTTGTTGAGAATAACTAAATTATTCTAACAATAATATTATAATGTGAAAGTTTGTATGGATGTTTGTTACTCTTTCATGCAAAAATGACCGAATAAATCTGAATAAAATTTAGACAAAGGTAGATAAATAGCTTAGAATGACACATAGGCTACTTTTTATACAACAAAATGTACTGTTTTCGTGGGATGTGTAAGGTACACAATAACAACAAGGATAACACCACAGGGCGCACCTAGTAGTTAACCAACCAAACTTTTGATTTGAGTTAGTTAAAAATAATCGTGTATTTTTAAGCAAGTAAATAATTTAGTTTATTTTTCACTTTATAGTGTTAACTTTCTAGGTAGAAAGTTTACGTTTGATTTCTTTTGAAATCGGCTTAGTTTTTACTTTTTAATTTTTAATTCTCCTTGTTAGTATTTTTTGAAAGTGATTCAACTCTTTTTTTCAAAAAGGAATTACCCAAAAATGACTGTTAGAATACATAAATAAAATAAATACTGGCAACTAAATCCTCTCGATCCGTTACACCACCGGGGCTTGCGGCATGGTAGTGCAACAACAGAAGTGAATACTAGAATAACTTCAGAAAACAAAAAAAAATAATAAGTACCTACAAAAATTGGGGGTTACCCATGATTTCTTTATATCTAATCATCGGATCATGACATGGTCATACTAGGACAATCTCAAAAACAATTTTTGAAATCGATCCATAATTGACGGAGTAATCGGCAAACACACCTAAAGAAAATACATACACCCTCCTCCTCTTTTTTGAAGTAGATTTCAAAGTTGAAAATTTTGAATATTTTTGACCAATCAAATCAACCTCTCGCCACTGCTGAACGAAGGTCTCCTCCAAGCATCCCGGTCTTCGGCAATTCGCATCCATCCGCTGCCAGCCACCTTCTTCAAGTTGTCGGTCCATCGCGCCGCAGGGCGCCCTACATTACGTTTGCCCAATTGTGGTCTCCACTCTAGTACACTTCGGCTCGAGCGACCATCGGTTCCTGCCCACTTCCAGTTCAGTGTACTGATTCTCCGTGCAATGTCAGTCACTCCCGTTCGAATAACCTCGTTACGAATTTTATCAGCCAGAGAAACGCCCAGCATCGGATGCTCCATCGCACGCTGAGCTACTTTAAACTTGTGGACCAGTCCAATGTTGAGTGTCTACGTCTCGGCTCCGTATGTCATTACGGGTAGGACGCACTGGTCAAATAAATCTCGAACGCTAATCTCTAATGCATTTTTGACCGTCGTACGTCTAAAACTATTTTTCTTCATTGTTGCCAATACTTATTTTAATTAAGTTATTTACTTTAAGTACGTAACTTTAAGTAGTGTAGTACTTATATTAAAGTAACTAAATACAGTATTAAAATGAAATAAAACAATGTTTCCTAAGGCGACGTAAACATTCAGTCTCTTAACAGACTCCGAGCTTTCTTCTTACCACATCCTGGTTAAATAGTTTTACAACGGAAATGTCAAAAATATCTGATACGAGAAAATATCTAACAATATGACGAAGAATATCATATTATGTATGAACGTTAATATTCTTGTGTAATAGATTCATGTGCAAATTGTAGATCTCTTTCCCCGAGAAAACAAAACAAAATATCTTAGTTCTCATTTTATCAAATTACCATAATCAGAGCCTTCCAGTATCTACACTACGATTACTTCTATTTTTGTACTTCTTTAAATTTAATTTGTAAGCAAAATTAAGAACGTAATTCTAATTTCTAAGTAAAGGTGTAGGTATATTACTGTTTTTTAAATTTTTTGAAAGTATAAGAGTAGGTTATCGAAAAAATAAATTTTCGATAAGGGATAAGTTTGTTTGCTTTTTTTTAATAAGTTTATTAACTTTGAGGTGAGAGAACTCGTAGGGGTGTCGACGTTTCTATACAAACGTTACAATTTAGATGTAGCACGTAGCACCGGGTCAGCTACGAAATTGGTAGGCTTTCGAACTTTAGATGGTAATCTTAGATCTGTCTAGTTGATTTTTATTTAATAAACTGCCACTCGTGAGGGTCAACCATTTCGATTGTACAAAATAACAATAATATATTAGAAATATGAAAGAGTGTAACAATTATTTTAAATGTTTGTTAAACGTTAGATAGAGATTTTTGAAGTGAAAACTTCTTTAGGCGCGTTGAGCGTTTTGGTAGAGGGTAAAATCCTCGGTTCGCGTCACCGACATGCTAATGATAATAGTATATCTATAGCTATGGAGAATATGATATTATATATTATATATGAAATTTATTATTATTATATATTATATATGATATTATATATTATATATAGCTATATATGAAACATAAAAAATTTCATATAATTTTTGCATATAGTTTTAATTACTCTCAACTTAATAGTTCCGTTTTCACTTTTATCGGCAGTCCCACGACTGCTACTGTTTTTTTTTGAAAACGTAGGGGAGATTAAATTTGTAAGTGATTTACCAATGATTTGCAAAATCAAAGCAACAGCATGTTTGTAAGTAGTTATTGGCATTTAATTGTAGCCTATGGAGGCTTTTAATTCCAGGAAAGTGACATGTGCTTTTCAGATTTTTCCCTAATAAACATGATTATTTGGAAAGACTAATGGGGTTTAACCCCGTCACTCGCTTCTAACTTATCAATTACTCGATCTTGTAAAGAGAAGAACCTTAAATTGTTATCTTACATGTTTGTTTAATATAAGAGTTATATGAAACTAATAATCGCCGCTGTTACTTGTTAGTGTTTTAAGCACAAAAAAAAGGAATTAATGTAAGACATTGTATTATTCTTTCGTTTAATTATAAATCAGCGTGCTATAAATATGTAAGTGGGGTCAACTCACACAAATAAAGCTCACAGCCTGTTTAACGGCAAAGCTCTTTGTTCCTAAATACACGCAACACTTGCCCGCTGTTAGCCAACATACTCGATGTATAAGTACGTATAAATTACGCCGTCTCCATCGTAATTACGAGTTTCACGACTCATAATCTTCTATTCGTTGTATTGTGCGACTTATGAAAGTTGTACTTTATTTGATTCAGTCATGGAAATTCTTATTTTCGGTGTCGATTTACACCTTTTGTGTTATTTTCAATATTTATTCGTGATTGATGAAAAAATTTTCAGTTCGTCATAACGACTATTTTTGATGAACGGATCACCACTTATCATAATCATATGTAAATTTAAAGTAAAGATTTTGGCGTTAATAATCTAAGAAACCATGAAGCTTTTCTTATTCTTTTGAAATATAAAACAGTTATGGCTATAAATCACAGCGACATTCATTTTCACTGATTTTGTACTGAGCAAGTGGTTACGTAGAAAAAGTCAAAACTGAAACCAGTTTTACGGTGTGCACTTTACGGTGATAGTTTTTTGAGATCATAGATTAAATGATTTCACAACGGACGGAAGGAATATTAAAAATAAAACCTTTGATCTTACATAGTAATATAACACGTTCATAATGGCATTAAAATTCTGATTTATGTATTGATTATCTAAAAAAATCATTTTCAAATGCATTTTAGACCCTCTTTTTTCAAATTTGATTAAATGATTGTGTTCTTATCACAATCAGGTATTTTACGATAGGTATCAGTAAAATTGTTGAGTTAACTGAAGCACTGCAATTATAAACATTTTTACATTTTTAAATTAATTTTAACCAAATTTATAAAAGAAAGTTGTCAATTGGACGTACTTTTTTTATGTGGTATTTATATTTTTTTGCAATACAAACATGACTGTCTTAATGAAATGGATGTTAATCTTTGGAACACATTCCCACTAGAAGTCAGGATGTCCACTAGCCGATCCAGTTTTAAGCTTATAGTACGGAAGCTCTATGGAGACCTGTTGACTTAGTCATCACTGTAACACTTTAAGATTATCTTTTTTATTTAGGTACGTACTATACATATTTAATATTTAATAATAAACATATTAGATCAACAGCTTTTAACAGTCCACTGATGGACATAAGTCTCTTCTTCGAAAGGTGGCTTTGGCCTACTATACCACGTTGGCCAGACTGGTTTGTATAGAGTTTCAAATTTTCCTTCGTTTATATAAATATTATTTTTGAAATTTTTACTGTTATATGTATAACCTATACCTAGTACCCTATATATCCGTAGGATTCTTTTCCTTTTATAACATACTTTTATTTAGTCTCATGTCTTACTTGTTTCAAATATACACCTGCCACATACAGCTTTGCAGCGGCCAAAGGTTTGACTGGAAGAAAATGGCGGTGGCTGTAAATCCGCCTACAATGTTTATCGTCATGTTGATGAAGCAATATTTGCAGGAAGTTTAAATTAATAAGTAAATAGTATTTGTGTTGCGTTATTTAATATAGCTCAAATGATTACTAAAAGTATATACAGTACTTTGAGTATATTTACAAACCTTGCAAAAGGATATGCTATCTAATAGACAAATCGCAAAGTGCATGTCTAGCTTTATTTAGGTCGCCGACGCACGCGGGCTCGAATAACTTATAAATTTCATGACCATTAACTCAAGGTCAAGTTTTAAAAATAGTGTTTAGTCATTTGTAACTTCCTGAAAAGTCTAAACACGATTCAAATTTGCATTCAGGCAAAGGTAGTCGCTATATGCACGAGCACCATAAAATCATAACAGTTAATCCAGATTGTGGTTCAAGATATCAATTATCATCGTCACCAGTTTTTTATAGTCCATTTTTGGACAAAGATCTCTACTTAGATGTTTTGGTGCACTCTAGTAAGCTGGCCAGATGTTTTTGTTTTGTGATAGGATAGGGGGACTACTAATAGGGGAATAGGGGAACACTCCATATTGTTAATCTGTTACCATCCGTCCATCCGTTAAGATGAAAACCTAAGCAAGCAAAACTTTAGTCCGTGTGGAACACCTTTGCTGTGGAAATCTTCAGTTAGCTGTTGGAATCGTATCGTCCAAAATCACTTAATGTTGGTAAAATCAAACTCGGACGATAGAGACGAATATGCACGCAACAGGACGATTAAGCCACTAACATTTTACAAGTCCTTGCCACCTTACAAATATGATTATTATTGAAATATTGCTATCAAAGAATGAAGGCAATAGGGAAAAAGACCAATCAATATTTACGTAACAATTTCTGTAAAATAAATGAAAACTAATAGGTTGATTAATTGAATAAATATAAATGTATCTACTTGTGTAAAAGTATCAGTCAAAGTCAAATATTTTTCTAACTGTTACTGGCTCGTTAAGAACATTGAACTTAGTGTCAGTACTCGCATTCTCAAATCTAATCCCTTTTCTTATGAGAGATTAGTGATCCATTGAATGTGTTGTTAAAAATTGGTATTTAAGAAGCTTTTAGTACTGACTGAAGTCTTTAGACAGTAGATTTTGGTCTACCGTACCTCGCTGGTCAGATGGGTAGGTATGACGTTTATTGTTATCGTTCGCTTTACTTCATTAAAAACACACATACATTACTTTTAAATATATTTACATCCATATACAAAATATATTTAAAAATATAAAAGGTGGTAGACCACCGACTTTGGGTACAGGGACTAAAAAACCGGTAGTTAGACCTCCAAAGACGGACACCCTTAAACCCTTAAACCAGCTATCTGATGTGAGCCTCTTAAGATCTTGGTCGAGGCACTTGGCTATCAGACCGCGAGCAGATACAACTATTGGAACAATCATCACTAAACTCACATTCTATTTTGACAAATCATATCGTTTATCTCGTGAGATAAATCTAAATATTTAATTTGTTTTTCTATTCCAATTTTCACGAGATTCTCGTCATGAGGTTTGGCGATATTCATAATCAATACGCGGCGTTCTAACTGATACATATATCACAACAATATCAGGTTATTTAGGCAACAAGAGTTCTGTCTATATAGATCGATCCCAATGTAACGTAGCGTGAACATTCTGGAGAACTGGGTCGGAGACATACTTGTAGTATGGCGCTTTTAAATTCACAAATTGGTATTCTAGGGCAACTTGTTGGTGTACGATCCTAGATACTTGGTTGTGCCTGTGTAGAAATTCACCTTTAGGAGTACGAGAACAACCAGAAATAATATGCCTGATATATTCCCCAGGACAGTGGCATACACGACAGAGGTCAACCGTACCATCTTTCAGGATATACGAGTATTTTCAGTATTTGTTCGTCATGATAACTTCGTCCATTATTATTATTGTTATATAGATATTTTAAAATGATTATAAAATTGTCTTTATAAATTGAATACCTTAAAAAGGACTTAAACGCAATTTTAATAATTAGCACTACAGAAAAATGCGTGTTTTAATGAAAAGGTCGCCCATATTTTTATTACTTTATTCAGGTACTTTTACACTGTAGCTCTTAAATCAACGTCTAAGCGAATAACTATAACCCATTCGTTATACCTACTGCCAAGGTAATTTTATTTTTAAAAGAGAGGTCAAATTAGTTGTAAACAATGAGAACACAATATAGGCGCGAACAAGTGCTATAATCACTTTGTTTTTTCAAAAAAATCAGAACATAATCAATAAATGGTTAATTACATCAGGAAGAACATCTACATTTCATTATCATTATCATCGTCATCAACAGCCTTTAATACTTCACAGCTGGACAAAAGCCTTTCCACTTGGCAAAAGGTTTTTAAATAATATACCACGCCGGCCAAACGGGTTGGTATAGCTAGAGCGGAATTCCCACTGCTCCCCGCTCCAATCGCTGTACCTGGCACCTCCACATCTGCTTCCTCCACATCTACCCCTTCCACTGATGGTTGGCAGCTTGTCGGAGGGCCTAAGAAGTCCCGAAAGCGGGGTAAAAAGGCTGCACAAAAAGCAGCCTCTACAAAATGTTGGGCGACGCCGGCAGGCTGCTCATCGGTTTCGTGAGCGCTAAGATCACACTCCTGGCGGCGAGACCGATGAGGTGTTACAAATGCCTGGCATCCCCTCACTGCCCAGTATGTGCGGCAGACAACAAGCCTGCCAAACACAAGATTGGGCAGGAAGGCTGTAAACCTTCCCGAAATTCTCGGCAGCCGTCAGGGCCTAACCAGTCGGCCCAGGCTGCTTCGAACGTCGTTCGTGCGTCGATATCGTCGCCCATGGAGGAGGTTGTAGAGACGGTCCAGTAATGGATCAAGTCTCCAACCTCCTTGTCCAGACCAACCTGAACCACTGTGCCGCGGCGCAGGACCTTTTCCTGCAAACCATGCCACAGTGGTCGATCGGTGTTGCCGTAGCCGCGGAACCCTATTACGTTCCTTCCCGTCTAAACTGGTTGGGTGACCGGGACGGTTCCGTGGCAGTCGTCGGCTCCACGGCGGCTCATTCCCCGCCCTTGTCGTTAAGAGACAAAGGCACTGGATATATTGCTGTCGAGTGGAGGGGATCACCGTATATGGTGTTTACTTCGCCCCCAACCGGAGTTTGAGTGACTTCGAGGTTTTCCTTAACAACTTGGCAACCTCGATGCGGCGTCTAACGTCTGGGCACGTCTTAGTGCTGGGGGACTGGTGCGGTGTTCTTCTCGTTTTCCGCGGTGGGCTATAACCAAACTGAATAGGGACCTACTGAAGGAGGCAGCCATTATTCACTCTTGGTTGTCTCCACAGACTCCGACCGAGGAGGTCGACATGGGGGCTGGTCGTTTCCGCGCTTACGCAGATCTGCGATGCGGCCATGCCCCGCATCCAAGGTTGTTGGCTTCCACGGAAAGAGGTTTACTGGTTGTCCCAGGAGATGGCGGACCTCCGCACGGCCTGTACTCATGCCCGGAGGTCCTACACCCGTAGTTGACGGTGACACCGCGAAGAAGGCGGGGAGGACCAGCTTCATGAGGAGTAACGAGAGGCGCGGAAAACTCTGAAGCTGGCCATCAGCCGTGCTAAAGAAATTAAGCTTAAGGAGATGCTGGAGGGTCTCAATCGTGACCCCTGGGGTCGCCCTTATCGTGTGGCGCGATAAAAGCTCCGCACGCTAGCCCCCCCCCCCCCCCTTACAGAGACACTCCAGCCCAGCTTCCTGCGGGAAGTGGTCGAAGGCCTTTTCCCGCAGCGGGTGGAACACACACCCCCGTCGATGGCCTTCATAGTCGGAGACGACGGTAGGCACGAGGACAATGTTCCGCCCGTCAGGGAATCGGAGGTAGGGGCGGTTGTTGTACGGATCCGCTCTAAGAACACCATCCTCGGGCCAGATGGGATACCTGCCCGAGTGCTGGCCCGAGTCCTCGAACACATGTCGGACCGCTTCAGGGAGGTCCTGGACGCTAGCTTGGCGTCAGGACGCTTCTCTGAGTGCTGGAAAAGCGTGAAACTGGTCCTATTAACGAAGCCGGGACGGCCTGCCGATTCGGTAGCGGCCTATAGGCCCATCGTGTTGCTGGACGAGGCGGGTAAGTTGTTTGAGAGCATACTCTCTACCCGCATCGTTCGGTACCTCTGCAAGGTGGGTCCCGATCTGTCGGACGCCCAATTCGGTTTTCGAGCGGGGCGTTCGACAATCGATGCCCTGCTACACCTCAGGGCCGTTACTGAAGAGGCGGTGAGCTGTGGCGGCGTACTATTGGCGGTGTCGTTGGACATCGCCAACGCATTTAATAGTCTGCCATTTAGCTGCATCAGGGAAGCACTCCACCACCACGGGGTGCCAGAGTACCTGAGGCGGCTTGTGGCAGACTACCTTGAGGATCGTACCGTCATGTACGAGGACCGAGCTGGTGTTCTGCGGCGGCGGCTTATGTCGTGCGGTGTTCCACAGGGGTCTGTCCTCGGACCACTTCTGTGGAACATGGGATACGACTGGGCCCTTCTAGGTCGTCTTCCCCCCGGGCTGGGTGTAATTTGTTACGCCGATGATACATTAGTCACGGCACGGGAGTCTCTTTGGTGGTCGGGCGTATTGAGGCGCTGGGTTTACGGGTGGCCCTAGATAAGACGGAGGCCCTTTTGTTCCATGGGCCCCGTCGTGGTCCACCACCCGGCGCCTCTATTGTAGTCAATTCGGTCCTCGTACCGGTTCAGGAGCTGATGAAGTACCTGGGCCTGATCCTCGACGGGAGGGGGCTCTTCGACGAGCAACGATCGCCAACGTTCTCCATCAAGGTCAAGAACACGAACAAACTATCGAGAAAGAAAGCATCTTTGTTTCTACCACAATAAATTTAAAAAATATGCACAGAAGTGCGTTGAACCATGTGACTGGAAACAGACAACTACTTCAAGTTTTCAGGGAAACTAAATGAAGCGCAGAGTACGGCTGAAACTCTGCGCTATACACCCGTCCAACCGCCTCACTATTACCGACCGAAAAAGTGGTATGAGATTTTTAATTGACACGGGAGCGAACATTTCCGTTATTAGTAAGCCGCAGAGATATCCTTCATCACAAAGTGAACAATACACACTGTACGCCGCCAATGGTACCAAAATTAAGACGTATGGTGAAAAAACACTTACTTTAAATTGGAAGCAACCTTCAAATCAATAGCAGCAGAGCAACTCTCTTTCGCTTACGCAGCAGCCAGCCACTACGCAGCAACCGCCCCGACTCACTGGGGACTTCACCGCAGCACCGCGCACCGCATACAATCTCGACTCATTGGGATCTGCGGACTTCAGCCCCGACTCACTGGGACTAGCGACACTCAGTTCCGACTCACTGGAACTTGCGGCACTCAGTTCCGACTCACTGGAACTACTCACTCCTGGCACTGGCACGCTCCACAATAGAACATAGACCGCCTGCTCATCAGTAAATCGACTAAATGAAAAACCATCATATTTTAAAAGTTATTTTCTAATAGGTTAAGTCAGGCAAAAATCTCAATTCGTTTTAATCACCTTGTATTTCAACAAAGGTTAGAAATAACATATTTTATTAATCAAATAAATAATAAAAGAGTTTACTTACCTGCGTTGTTATAATGAAAACAAAACTGAGAAAATAAAATAAAAATTTTAATAACCGACAAAGAAACTGACGTCTTTCTCTCTTTTCTCTCGAGAACAAAATGGCCGACGCATTTTCGGTTTAGACATGTGATCGGCTCGTCTGAGTTTTGTTATTTTACAAAAATAAACAACATAAATGATCAAAATAATGGGCATGATTTTCAACTTAATTTTTAAAATTTTTATACTTGACATCAAATATTTTTTATCGAAATCAATGGCAGTTAACCTTGCTGAACCCGCGCCAATTAGTGTAACACCTATACCCGTGCACGGTCTCACGGACCGGCATTTTAAAAGCCGAAGCTTTGATTTTTTCAAGAAAACTTAGTATAAATTCATATGTTGTTTAAAGCTTAGGATATTATTAATTAAATAAAACAATATTTTATTCGTTTTTTGTATTTACTATTGTTTTACAGTCTTCAGAAACAGCCTTTGGAAAAATCAGTAATTCTTATATACTACGATAAAGTTAACTAAAATTAAAATTCTTCCAATAAAAAACATAAAAATTTCCTTTAATATTATAGATAATAAACATACAAATATAAAATTAAAATCTAATCATCTTTAGATTGATTAGTATAGCAATCAGAGCAAACCATAACCGCGTGTTCCAAACAAAAGTATTTTTTGCAAGTAAGACAGTTGTACGCGTTTTACGATTTTTTTCGAGGAACAAAAGCTACAACGTCCTTGGTCGAGATTGTAAGTGTTACCTGATGGTTCAGGACCACATATTTTGCAAATTTCAGCACATCTCTGTCGTATGATTCTCGGTAAACAAGTAATTGCCGCCCGTCTTCTCAACTGTGCGTCAATGAGTTTATAAGACAATTTTTCAAGAAAACTCTTCTCTGAACTATTTTGTCAGGATTATTTTGAGAGTAAATAATACATGAATTAATTCCTGCTACATTCATTAGTCTATAAAAAACCACCATAGGCCACGTCTTTTTTTTTTTACGCGGGTAATGCTTTTCGCACCATACCCTCCGGAGGGACGAAGGGCGTGTGTGGGACTTCCGGAAAACCGGTCTACCCACTAAACCCCGCGGTGCCTTACCTCGGCAGTCGGGAGGAGCTCCAGGAACGCATTTAGTACCTCTAGCGATATTATAGGTTTCACACATTTTGTCAACGGTATCAACGTCTCCCTTCTAACATCAGTCTAATCTGCTCCTCGTTCATTATCACGCCGATAAACGAATCTCTGAAACAGAAATAACTTATATGAATTCATAAAAGTACTGAAATAAAATGCTTTAAAATATAGGTTATATTATAATAAAAGTATATTAGAATATTAAAAAAAAACTATAATAAATGAATCTACAAATATCTAGAAATATACTTATTTATAAATAAATACAATCCATATTATAATAACTAATGAAATCGCGAAAATAAAAAAATACTACTTACCAAAAATAGTAACACATACTCGCGCCGGTCTCTCGCGCCGAATGATGCGTAGTTCACCCAAATGCAGCCCCCGCGTAAAGTCACACTTCACACCAATTTCAAGGTCGTGTCGAATTAGGCAAGTACTAGAAAGCTCATTCAACTAGCATTATCCTTTCTATAAATAATTTCAAAAAATAATTCTGTCGGTCTCTCATATATACGTTCTTAACCTCCCTATACCCGCGATAGGGAGGTTAAGAACAACTTGGCAAAAAGTACATCTATAATTAAATACATAATAGCTAGATGACTAATATATTTATTGTGATGATTTTTGTCGTAAAAATAATGGGATCAGATAAATAAAGTACATTATAAGCTACCTTATCAGTTCACAGATAAGCAAGGTATTAATGCTGCTGTAAAAATTGTAAGTACACGTATATATACACGAGAGAATCATCTACTAGCCACAACTGGCCTGAGGTCCGTTGGGGTATCAAGTATTACTTTTCTACGGTACCTGCACATGGTACCCTGGCTACTGGTACCTAAGACGGTACTCGTGGTTTTTAATCGGGGATTCCACTAACAAAAAGGGGTCTAACACACGTAGATATTATAGACCTAGGACAAACATTGAAATGACAGCACTTTACTGAAAACATATACAGTACAATGACTTAAATTACACTAGATTTTAAAGGTTTAAGGTTTATAGAACACGGTCAACATTTGACTACCAGCGATCTACAGTTACTATTTAGAAGAGGAATTTATCTCTTGAAATCTGTTAATATATTACTGAAGTTCCAAGTAAAACTTTAGTACCAGTGACTGGCTTTAATTTATTCGATATTTCGTCATTATTCTCATGGTAAACAGTGGTAAGCTGCCAACATAATTGAAACACTGTAATCAGGACACAAAGTTTGTCATGTTGTTTTAAAAACCATAACAACATTACCTAGGGACTCTTTGGAATATTTGGCGGTTCGGTAAAAATATACTTCTTAATATATTTGAATTGTAAGAACATACTTAATAGTTTGTGGAGGAACGGGTGTCATGCCCGAGGTGACCAGGTGATGTGGTCATGTCTGGCGGGCCGCGACTCGACGGTTGTAGTTGGGATGTTGTGTATATGCTAATCCTTGCGAGAATTTGTATGTCGCGATGCAGGATTAGTAGTTACTCAATAGTTCGATGTGTTTTCGTTAGATGGCGTTGCAGTTTGCCTTTTATTTTTGGCTATACGAGTATTTGGTAGTCGCGACAAGTTAATCCAAAATTGTGGAAGTTTAAAATTTATTTAGTAGGTCATTAAAGTTATATCTAATTACAAACCATATTTATTGGTTTATTTCTAACCCCTGACACCAACGGATGAGTGTTATAGGTTTGAAGTTTGCAACAAGTTTGAACACTGATTTTTTTGCCATCACAGTACCTAAGCGAATGGACTGATTTGAATGTATTTTATTTTTATTTGAAACCAGGTTTTCTAGGGATAGTTCTTGGCGGTACATGATAAAGCTCAGATCCTCCAATCGGAAGACATAACCTTATTAACATTTTTGTAATTTAGTATTTTTAGAGTAGCAGGTTCTTTTAAATTTGAAATTTAATATTACTTACATTTATTGGTAATAATTATGGTATGGAAAGGCACAAGAACTCCGTTAGAAATCAAGACTCAAGACTATGTTCGTTCATATTAATGTTTTCCTTCGATATTATAAATTAAAGGTTATCACGATTTTATCATTTTTAGTTTGTTATTGTTTATTTTATGATCATTGTTCTTACATATTATGGTGTTTACTGATATTATTATAAACTTAAGGGTTCTGTTTCTTTTACGGACAGAACTCTTGTACAATCGATTTGTTTCCAGTATGTCTGTATCTGTCGTTAAAAACTACTTCAGAAATTTATGGTCTTATTCAAATTGATATTAATATTTATCAATGTTTGCGGTCCCTTCAGGTAATAAATTTAATTTTCAATGCAATAAAAAGATATGCTATCATTTAACCTATTATATTAAACGATTTCACATTTAAAACTTCAATTATAAATTTTATGGAAAGCAAAGGGAAAAAGACTTTTTTTTAATCAGGCTATGACGACTCTTCCACAGAACTAAGTATTTTTCTACAAGACTATAGAACCACCTTGTCGGGTACCTACTTAATTTTGTAACCTAGCAAAAGTACAACTTTCTAACAATAACAATATAAGATTAGATAGACATGATAAAAATATGTAAGTACTTATTTATTGTTTAGTAACATTTGTTAATAAATTGATTGCGTTGCAAATAATTCATTATTTGATGTTGATTATTGTATGAGGTAACTTTCTAATGTAAACAACACTGTGTAATATAAAAAAGGTTGTTCTGAGTCTGGATGTTCCTTGTGTCCGTTTCATGTATGTTTGTAAAGTCCCCCGTGACACTGGAATATTCCTACTGGAGGGTTTTGTTTGATAAAAAAAATATAAATAAAGAGATTATACCCATTTCTTTATTCCATATGTTATGATTACAGAACTCTAAAAATGTAGTTGCTTTACATAACGTTATACTTTTATCTTTTCATTAATTATACATAAATGATCTTACGACCTTGAGTCGTGTAACTACTTACTCAGAGCAACGGCCAGATAGTTTTGTGCAACAGAACGAACGCTACGTGTTATCAAAATGAATACTAACAAAGTTACCAAGACAATAATTACATCTCCTGCCATTTACAAGCCTGTTGGGCCTTACAGGTTTGTAATTTGTTTATTAAATACGTGTTTCGTTGCTTATATTTACTATTTAACAAATTGTATAGCCTAGGTACCTAGGTAATATGAAAATAAATGTCCTTTTATGATCAGTATTGAAACTTGCACATTTGCTAATATTTAGACAGTGTTTCACCTTTGGCGGTTTGATAACAGTATTAACTATGATAACATTAAAAAAATGTTGTGGGTTAAATTAAAAATAACAATCGATTTCATTGAAATGGAAATTTCGTTCAATTTGAAAACAATATTAACATAATAATACTAAGTTAAATAACTTTTTAAATAAATTTTAATGCCAGAATTTTATTTATTATTAGTGCATAAATGATAAAATTGTCTGTACGTAATATTGCAAGGAGTTCTAATTATAAGACTCGTGTGTAATTCTTTTTCTGTTTGATTTTTAATACCTGTAGCATTTTATAGTAGATACAGATAAATAATTATTCGTATTATGAAATCGTACCGCAGACCAAAGACTTAGACATAGCTAATATTACCAATTTATAACTATTAAATATACCGTTTAGACAGGTACTATATCTTTTAAGAGATAAATATTTTAATCAATTCATCCCTGTTCAGTCGACTAAAGGAATTTACGTAATTTACGTAATGCTATGAAGACTTCAGGCTGAGGAGTGTTATTATTAGTTATTGTTTGCAAGCTTTATCAGTTGATAAACTATTTAAGTTTAAAACTGAGAATAATGTTCCGATATAGCTTAGAGTTCGACCACACCCTGTTTTTATATTTTAATGTCTAATGCAACATTTTGTCTTTTTTAGTCAAGCTGTTTTGGCCGATAAGACTCTCTATGTTTCGGGGGTGCTGGGGATGACTCCTGATGCGCAATTAGTCAGCGGCGGCATCAAAGCTCAAACAAAACAGGCTCTAGACAATTTACAACATATTTTAACTGCTGGAGGTGCATCTTTGCAATCTGTAGTGAAAACAACCATTTTGCTTGCAAGCCTCGAGGACTTTGAAGCTTTTAATAAGATTTATGCAGAATGTGAGTAAAACTATAAATATTTTTCTATTTAAAAAAAAACCTTATTATGCATGTTCGCCGATTACTCCGCCTTTAGACCGAATTTAAGAATTCTTTTAATAATTACTGATCATTAATACATACTGACTTACGGACTTATTTATTATATCTCGGTTTAGATTTTAAATTTAATACAAGCCTTATATTTGCAAAATATAATATATATAATGAATTTGTAATTAAAATGTTTTAGATTTTCCGAGAAATCCACCAGCTCGTGCGACCTATGAAGTTTCTCGATTACCTAAAGATGCAGCGGTGGAAATAGAAGCCATTGCCATCAGTGGCGATCTCGTCGAGAATGTGTTCAGTACTTATTCACACACGTAACAGTTATTTAACATGAAATATATACTTATTTTCTAAGTATAAATTCCATAACATAATAAAAAAAAACAATATTGTGTTGACTGGTAAAAGAATATACATACCTTAGTTAACTAATCTTTTTTCTATGAGTTTTTATTGTTGTCAGAACTGTCCCACCTTAAAATATTTCTATATGCAACTGGCATACAAATTGCCTATTTGAGTCCTCGCCTGCGGAGTTCAGGACCGCAGTCCCTATTCCCGTTCTACCTTTACAGTCCTGTACCGCACAGCTGAGGACTCCATTAAATGGTAATCAACGAAATAGCTTTTCTCTTAAAGTAGTCAAGATCTTCAGATACACCAAAGTTTACTTACAGCATACACATGTCACACGATGCGCTGCAGGGTTAAAAGCGTTAGTAGACAAGTGAACAGAAGATTTTAACTTTAATATATGTTGTTCAAATTATTTATGTATCCTGTAGATATCTTTTTTGGGCATAGGAAGTAATACTTCAGGTTACCCATCAACTAATAATAAACACATATTCTCCAGTAGAATGGTTTGTTTCCTCGAAGCTAGACCAATAACTAACTTCACAAATAGGTAACTGAACTTATAATATTACTGCAGCGATGAACGTTTAAAAATATTAAACAAAAAACAGTAAGGCTGCATAAAATTATAACAAGTACTGGTACAGTAGTTTTTATATTTAACACATCACATAGGTTATAATATCATACTATCATTATCATCTTACATTCATCACATTTACGCGTGAACATGATTAATTGTTGATGTTTTATGATTGATTGGAACTCACATATATAGTAGGTATAATGTACTTAGTTTTCAAGAGTAAGTAAATGTTTTATCAATATTGTCATATAATTTTAGCTCTTATTTATAAACTTTACACATACTAAAGATTTCAAATTGCTGACTCAAGATCTAAAACATATTTTTTGTCTAGTCTTAGACAAATGTTTATCTACAGTGCATTATGTATAAAAATAAAACAAAGGCATGAGTGTCGACCCATAATTTAATAACATTTCTGTTAAATAAATAAAGTTTTACATATAACAAAATATATAAAATCGAATTATAGTCAATTACAAATGAGATAAAGATAATAAAATTACACAATAGTTGCGAAGTGCAAATAAATATATACTAAGTAGGCGTGCAAGGACAGGGACCAGCAACAGCCACAACCAAGTCCCCGCTAAGGGCAATGGCTTCTATTTCTACTTCAGCGTCTTTCGGTAATTTAGCTACTTGGAAGGTAGCGCGTGCAGGCTGGTCCTTCGTAAAGTCTGAAATAACAGACAGTGTGTCCGGTATATGTTATAATAATGAACACATTTCGTGATAATTATAATGTGCCAACAGAACAATGAAGAATTGACTAGACCTAAATAGAGTAAATGAAAGGGTATTGCTCATTTTCGGCTAAGTGTGTACATGATGTTCAGTAAAAAGAGTTTCTGAAAAAAACATTTATTCTAAAGTATGTACATATTTTTGCAAGGTTTTTTGTAGGTAAGTATGTACAAAAAAAATATACTGTAGTAAGTTTTAAATATAATTTAATCCACAAGGCATCGCCATAATGCATCTGTTAATTGTTAAATGGTATTAACTCTCGTAGTACCAAACGTAATCTCTTTACCTAGAAACGCTAAACAGTGAAAAATAAACTGAACTATTTGTTTCTTCAAAAATGCACGACTTTTTATAACCATTTAGATCAAAAGTTTACTTAATAACTATAATTTAACTATTCTCAGCAAAATTCTAAACGTGCCTACGTAATTACTATATTACAATTCTTGTCTTAATATAATTACTTATTAATTTAATCAAAATATTTTTCTTATATGTGCTAAGTACCTAAAATCTGCTTGAAGTCGATGCCAAATCCAAACTTCAGCTTTACAGGGCTTTTCTTTCCTACAGAATACTAGTTACTACATAGGTAACTTAAAGTTTCATCTAATTACTGTTTTTTACGTTTGGGAATCTTCTCGGACCGTTACCCCATCGGGGCTTATGGTAAAGCAGTAAGGCAGAATTAGATCGACTGAAACCACACGGTGTATCACTTTTCGCCTGAAATAAGAGGGATCCGAGAACAGCTGTTACTATGACATTCGGATCATCATCTCTTAACCTATCCTATTAGAACACATGAAAAATGTTTAATGAATACAACTAAGGACCTATACACGTATACGTACACGATACAATATTTAAAGAGTCATCCTCTCACCCCTAACTGTTAAGACGTTTTACCTTCTATCATCGCTTAACCTGAATAACTTGAAAGAATACAACTAAAAGTCTATACGTTTGTATTGAAAGAATTATCCTCCAACTCTTAAGTATTCAGGACCTGTACCTTCCACCAACAGCTCATCTTTATGAGATGATGAGTACCATATGCAAATACCTTAATAACTTCAGAAAATATATAAAAAACATAACACGTTCCTAGTTATAAACGTATTATTTATAATTTTGAAATTAAAATACCTCGGTCTCCTTGGGATAGTGGCACTACTTTGGAAGTCTACCCGACATCATCATCACGAAATCGGTTCTCAATTGACGGAGTAATCGGGTTATTCTTCGATTAAATCCATTTCTTCTCTTTTTACCTGACAAATCTATACGTAAACTCTACTTTCGTATTACTGTGATTGCTGATTTTTTCTATTTTTTGGTTTTCATTGTATTTTGTTTGTTATTATGAACTCCAATATCGCTGCCTGTACAACCCGGCTTTACAATTGATCACTGAACCTGTTTCTAACGTTGTTTCTGGCGCGATTTTGGACATCGAATCGGTTTTACGCGTTGACTTTCGCATCAATATGGGCTCTTCCTCACAGAGGCAGATTAAGTATAAAGAGTGCCTTAGGCAAGCATTTCATCTATGCCCCCACGCGCTATTCTAGCACCCATATCTAATATACATGAACTAAGAACTATTCGTTAGTCTTAATAAAACTTAGGAATGCCTTGATCAGTTTGACAAATTTTTAATTTTTAAATATTCATAAGTTCAGGAAAAGTTCAAACTGTGAAAAAATATGGAAAAATTACGAGAAAAATAATTAAACTATTACTCTTTTGAGGAACGCTGACGAAGTTGCACGGGTGACATTATAGCTCGTGATATTATATATTTATATATAAATAAAAGTAGGTGTTGTTAAATTTCTCCAATTTTTTTTATTTTTTTTCTCCAACTTCTCTACAAAAAAATATATGTTATTTTTTGTGTGGGAAACCCCGTGGACCGTCACCACTCTGGGGTTTTGTGGTGAGGCGATGTATCTTGTGGTGAGGTAAGGATCTAAAAGACCCTTGAAAGAACAAGGTCTATGATTTCTGCAAGCCAACTCGAGACTTTACTACTGGATCCTCCCCACAGCTTGGGCAACCCCAGTCTCAACCCTTACGATGCTCATGCAAATCTTCTCTTAAATTCCTACAAATTCGCAGTTTCCGTAGCTTTGATGTTGAGAAATTACTGAGTAGATGTGACAGCTGCTACTGACGTGGACAACAAAGTTCGTATATCCAATAACATCATAATGAAATTGTATGATATCCACGCTCCTATTAGGAGAATAAAATTAAAACGAACTCTGGCACCTTGGATGTCGGAAGAGATCTGAACCTCCATTAGACAAAGGAACCAGTCTTTTCTTCGTTTAAGGAAAGATCGACGCGAAGACAAATGGAACCTATATATAAAACAAACAGTCTTCTTCTTCGTCCAATATTTAGAACTCTCTTGGTACTCTAGGAATAGGTAAACGACAACATCTCATGTTTACTAATAAAATTAGTTTTAATGATATCAACGGTCACTTCTCATTCACAGCTACGCTGGATCTTCAAACTTAAGTATCAAGCGTCAACGTATCTAGTCTTACCAGTCCCACTACTGGCTCATTTCAATTTTCTCCGGTGTCTCCTGGGAATATCAAGAAACTTGTTCTATCTATCCATTCCAATGCTGTAGGAGGTAATGGTATAAGCCGTCACATGTTACAATTTGCCTAAAACGCAATCAGCGAATTCTCATTTCTCTCTCTATTTTTATTTCTCAACTCACGATCCTTACCAACTTACAACTTGCTCCTTATTTCCGTTACCGTACACAAAGAAGTATATATATAAAACATTAAAAACATACAAGTTATTTGTTAATATACATAATTGCTGTTCACGTTATATAAAATGAGCAATACCCTTTTGACTCAATACGCACAGGTTTTACCTCAATCACTCATAGCTTGATGGTCCCTTACCCAAGCTATGTATACGTTGTTGTTAGTTATAATAGTTAGTTAAAATAGTTGAAATTGAAAAGAATTCGTTAAAGAAGCCAGCCTCAAAAAATATGTTATACTAACATTCCGCATAAATTTTATTGACAGCTGGAAAGTCTTCCATATTTGCCAGCAAAATGGTAGTCTTAACCACCGATTCTAAAGACGCACCACCTGCCTCGAGGACGTGCTTTAAGTTATCAAGAGCCTGTTTTGTCTGTGCTTCAATACCGCCGGGCGCGAACTGCCCATCAGGAGTCATGCCGAGCACTCCGGATACATATAAGGTTTTATCAGCTAGGATAGCTTGGCTGAAATCGTTAAATTCAGTTCGAATATAAGGTGGAGAATAGTACTCGGTAAAATAGGTAGTCCTCGTAGCCGGTGGTACGGTAAGACGCAGCGTGTCACTTTTGTCTGTAGAGTTAAAAACTACCATCTCGTTGATCTTGCCTAATACCATATTTTATTTTATTCAATATTTTATTGTAGCGAATCATAAATATCGTAGGAACGTAATAAATTGTTTATACGCAATTTATGACACTATACTAACATTCAACGTAAACCTGATTAACCACTTGAAAGTCGTCCATACGTGCCAATAAGATATTCGTTTTTATGACTGACTCAAAAGATGCACCACCGGCCACGAGTACATGTTCCAGATTGTTAAGAGCCTGTCTAGTCTGTGTTTCAGCACCACCACACACCAACTGTCCTTGAGCGTCCATACCGAGCATTCCCGATACATAAAGAGTATTGTTAGCTAAGATAGCTTGGCTGGAACCGGTCATTATTCACTAGTCAACAGATATTAATTGTTGTTACCATTCCGTCATTAGGGGAAATTGCTGCCACATTTATCACATAATAATAAATTAGTTCTAATGAAGTTTAACATTTGTGGAATACATTTGACCAGATTCAAGTTAGGTCAAAACTAATTGCATATTACGTTGCCCTTGCATACTTCTATATTATCCTATACTATATTCAAAAAATCATACCTGTAAGGACCGACGGGCTTGTATATATCAGGTGATGTAACTATTGTTTTAGTAACCTTATTAACATTGGTTTTAGAATCTGTCTTTCCCAAAGTATTCATTTTACTCGTCATTTATTATAAGAGCACTGCTTACGTTAAGTACAGAAAATGAATAAATCTGATTGAATCCTAAAATCACTTCATATGAAAACAGAAACTTTGCCTATTTAGTAAAGTAGTTGCAATTAACCCATAGGGGTTATATAGTATTTAAGTAAATAATTACACAACAATTTTGAATACTTTTAATCATCAAATAGGATGTGACATGACTGCTGCTAACTAATTACATTAAAATATAAAAATTGACATCTAGTTTGACAAAATGTTTTCAAGGAGATCTATAACAATGAGGCAGTCCGGCTGCAGGAAACCTTTTCCTTCGTACTGACGCAGGTGCTTTTCAAGCACAACATTTTCAAGGAATCAGTCACATTGGAATGGAACTCTCACAACGGGTCAGTAAACGTTCAATTGCTGGTAGCGACAGATATTTTCCCACGGTCGCATCCTTTACGAGAAAATCACCGCCGGCGAACCGAACGGTGTATTTGCACATTCCAGCACCTTTCCCTGAGTGTAACCCAGGGTTTGATGGCACCTCAACCTCTACCAGTTGTACCGCATATAAAGGGTACTAGACACTAACGAGGTGTCTGATGTGAGCAACGAATATGATGCACGATGCTGCGAACGTGACAAACGCGAACAATACAACGGCAATGCAATACAATGCAACATACCTTGCTTGTGACCATATGTGGGTACTGTGGCGAGACGCGATATAACGCGTACTTGTTTTATACGCGACCAGACACGACACCATGGTTGATTCAGAAGTGTTACCATGTGCCATGTGTTGTTCTCGCAGTGTGTGAGTAAACACTGTTATGGGATAAAAAACGACAACATTGCAGGAATCGTTTATTAAGAAATTCGGACCCCTCTAATAGGTGTCCGATAGAAAGGTCCGAATGTCTTATTCGTAACTGTTTCCGGATCCTTTCTGTTTAAAGCGCAGATTGGTACACCGTGTGTTTAACCAATTCGTTGTTGATACATCGCCCTAACGCTTACTCCAGTGGAGTGACGACTCGTTAAAGTTGCTAACATGTTCAAATGATTCATGAAGTTTATGAGGCCTGTACCATTATAAGCCAGCTTCTGAATTTTATATTATGTTTTACACAAAGCTTAACAAGTAAAAGTCATTGTAAAACTTTCAAAGTATATTTTACAACACACTTTAAATAAATCATTATTACTCATTGGATATAAGAGAAGTAATATGTTGAATTTAAAGTTATATGGCAGCTCATGGCCTACTGTAACATGATAAACGTTAGGTGCATTTACAAGGGCCAGATCCTTCTGCTACGGTTACTATCAGATCCCCGCTTAAAGCTATTGCTTCTATTTCCACTTCAGCATCTTTAGGTAATTTTGCAACTTGAAAAGCAGCGCGAGCGGGAGGAAACTTTGAGAAATCTAAGAACAATAACAATATAATTAACAAAAATTACACGATTCTGTTTACTAGGATGATTACAGAGATGACCGAATTTGATGATGAGACAGTCATTTCTGTCAAAAGAATTAGCCTATACAGAATAAATACTATAAGAAAAACTCGTTAAATTTTTAACATTCGGTTCGACTCGGGGCCCAAGGCCCAAGGTTTGGCAGACCATCGGCATCGCTTACGGAATCAAAAGACATAAAACCGACTGACACTGTCACCGATTCAATACTAAAATTATGAAAATAGCATTGTACTAACATTCTGCATAGACCTCATTAACGACTTGAAAGTTTTCCATACGTGCCAGTAAAATGGTAGTTTTTAACACTGACTCTAGTGACGCACCACCTGCTTCGAGGACAAGTTTCATGTTATCAAGAACTTGTTTCGTTTGAGCTTTAGCGCCACCATACACCATCTGTCCTTGAGAGTCTAACCCAAGCACTCCAGATACATAGAGGATTTTGTCAGCTAAAATAGCTTGGCTGAAATGGGTGGGTAAATTATTTTCAAATATCTGTGCACTACTTATTATTGTTTCTACTTTTCTCGCTTATTAAGAAAGTTCCGACTTTTTCAAAACTTTTTAAGGTATTGCATAGCTTTTATCGCGAGCTTCGAACGCTGCGACTGAATCAAGAAATTCCGTAACGAAAATAAACCTAACGTCGTTTCAGTTCGACAGACTTCAGCACGGTGTTTGTGTGCGTGCGACTAGACGCATGCGTGTAGACTGTACGAAGCTCGCACGGATCCAGACGAGCTGCTCCGAAATATTATAATTGCATAAGTTAATTGATTTTCTATGCAATAGCTTTACCGTGGCAGTCCTCGAGTGCCACACGTATTTTCTTCTATAGATAAATAGGTATGTACCTATCATCAACAGCCTTTAACTACGAGTAGTATATGTATCTATTGTAAAACTAAAGTTAACCCAAGTCATCGTGAGAGCATATATTCAGTATCAGAAGAAGAATACTAGGGTAGTTAGAAAAATAAGTTCTATCCATCTACTAGCTATTGTACATGGCTTTGCTTGCATGATTTTTTCTCATTTCGTGTTGCTTGCTTAGGAGATAACGATCCTAAGTACAATCACTCATCCTTAAATTAAATAGCCGTATGGTGATGGATTAAGAATGCAAAATATCATCACCCTTATTCATTTCATGAGTGTTGCAAGAATTGACTAAAGGCGCAAATTGTGCAAAACAACAGCACGTGCACGTGCACCTGCAATAGCAGTGAAGGAAAACTGGTTTATACAAACTCGTCTGGCCAGTGTGGTTTAGAAGGCTATCCACACTACGATTACTACTACGCTACTGGTCAGGCCTATGTCCAATAGTTGACTATAAAAGGTTGTTGATGTGGTCTAGTCTTCTGTGAATATACTCCTTCTACCTGTATGGTCCAACAGGCTTATATATATGTGGAGATGACACAATTGTTTTGGTAACTCTCCGAGTCTTAATTTTCGAATATTGATTTTTAACAACTCGTTTGTAATTGACTAAATTGGCACCCTTATATATTTTTGTTAAATAAAACATATCGATAATAAGAAATTATTTAAGTACACTGCTATTACACTTGCAACTGAGAGGAGCTTTTATATAATATAATTATTTTTAAATTATATCTGGAATACTATATTGTAGGTACACAACATTGCATATGTCACTTTTTGTGTCAATCTGGGAGTCGCATCACTCTTAAATCAATTTGAACCTTTTATGATTATTATGATGTATTGAGATAGAAACTTTTTGATTTTCCAACCGTATTCCATGTTAGTCAAAGAAAACAAGACATGGTTAAATCTTGTTTTCTTTGATAAAAACCACATTTTTCTCATTTAATTTTAAACTTACCAACTTCAACACTATTATAAACTATCTAAAACCAATATTATATTTCCAGTGTACAGTAAAAAAATAAACGACCCACGACTGATATTTTGTCTATGTACATTTAGGTCATAGCCATAATCTCTGTCCTATTAGAACATAGGGATGGGCAAATGGAAAAAAATATGCAGTAGAGCTTATTGTTATTGCAAGGCGTTTGATTAGACTCCTACTGCTAATGAGAATTTTTTGAATTTGACAAAAAATATCGATATGTTGATACATCGATATTTTCTGCGACAAGCAGGTCATAGACTGAAATTTTTGTTTGTGTTTGAAGCAAGGAAACTAAAGCCATAGAGATTAGTCGAATACATGATGTAACGCATAAGCAGACAGCAAAACTTTAAAAATATCAATGATATCAGAAAATAAATATCGAAAATTGATGTATTACGGTAAAATATCTCTAATTTCATAGATTTTTGTCTGAAAAAATATCGATATTTTGATATAGCGATTTTTTTTGCTCAAGCCTATAAGAATGCTCTCATGTCACACTGAATGTGAAAATGACATTTAAGCTAAATGTTTTGAGGTTATAGAAGATGGCAAAGTATTAAAACCAACAATTAGTGTCTATTGTTAGATAAAATCTTCAGCTGGTATGTAATTCCCTTCAAGTTACACAATAGTAAGTAAACAAATAGTGATTCTTGGGGTACAAACCTTTTATTCTATTTCAGATAAAATGCAGAGGCTCTTGTGCGTTATGAAAACAATAACATCTTTGGCGAGTTTACCTGTGAAAAGTGCTCAAATGTCGATATTTGACTCAGTGCAACAATTTTCTAAAGCTCGATTATTACAACCTATTCTACCCATAATAAATCCTGTGTGTAGTTTCAAAGTGAGAGGCCGACTCCGACGTCGATGCAAATCTTGCTACTTCGTTGTCAGAGATGAAAGATTATATGTTATTTGCCCTAAATTTCCCAGACACAAGCAAATGGCGATGAAAGCGAAACCTTTGAATACCTGGATTTTAACACACGCAACTCAAAGTCCTGTAAGACCTTGGTAATCTAGTTATTTTTAAAATGTTATAATGTTAGATATGTATTAAAGTAATAGTCATCTATATACACACTTTTATTTATGTCAGTCTGATTCAATTGAAACAATTATTGTTTATTTGCCTCAATTTGGAGCTTTCAAGAAATATTAATAATTTCATTTTTAAATCTAATCTATGACAAAAAAAATTAGAAAATATTGACCAATTATTATTTTTACCCAGTTTTGTACATCTAATTACAGATTTGTAGTTTCTAAAAATGGTTATCTAAACCTGTAAGCAAATATATATAGCTATAATGCCATATATACATAAATATGCTTCATTGCAGTGAACCAATTACATGTATTTCTAAATATGTACATATATAATGTAAATTATACCCAGACAACAAATAATATTGCTCATAACAATATATGTCCTGGCTAGGAATTTAGGATCAAACTTGCAAATTAAATAATTTATTTGCACCGTATATATGTAGTTAATATATAAATAGGGTCTTTTATGCAAAAATTATTGTCATATAAGATTATAATGTCAAAATAAAATAATGAAATAACTGCCTCGGTGGCACAGCTATAGTAAATGCAACTGCTGTGCTTGAGGTCGCGAGTTCAATTCCCAGATTGGACCAAATGTTTGTATAATCAGCAAATATTTGATTGGAAGTTTTGGGCGTTTTCTGTAGTTACAAAAAAAGAGTATATAATTATTCTATCAGTCAGTCTGGTTATTATAGTACAAGCTCTGCTTAGTTTGAAACTAGATGACGTTGTGTGTCAAATATCTAAAATATTTATTTATTAACGATACACAAATGGGTCAAATATATTTTGTTAGTCATTACTTATTAAAATCTCAATTCACATTTTAAACTGTATAGTGTAGTATTTCCTGCAACCGTTCATCTCTTGATAAACAGTTGTAAGAAATTCACTAATTTCAAAGCCAGAGATATAAATGCACTTCTTCTTCCTTATAAAATTTAAACAGACTGTCAAGGAGATTTTTGGTGTGATATTCAATCTTTTTATGCAATAACAATATTTATATAAAATAGATCCAAATTAAAAAGCATTTTCGATAACAACTTTATTTACTTATCTTGTAATATACAAAAGCATGGATACAATAAATACTATGTAGAACTATTACGTTCCAATTTATATACTTTCTTCACGGTGTTCGGCATTCCTTTATTCTTCTAAGTTAACTGAACTGAAAAGAGAAAAACCATACCAATAATATCATTATTATCCTAGTTGGGTAGTTTATGAATCTTTATTCTAGCAATTCTGAAATTTATATTTGACAATTGATAAGAACAATTAAATTAGCTTTTAACCCCAAATAAAAAAAAATAGTCCCATAATCATCTACCAAGCAATGTACAGATGATTCCGTTTCGAAATTGAGTATGTATATGATAAACAATTCATACAGAATACAATATTTATTCACATAGCCTAAATTTTAAAATTACTCATAAAATAACCAAAGCGGTAAAGGTATGTTGTTAAATAACAAATTTGTTATCTCATGAAGTAGAGCTTATTATTATTGCAAGGCGTTTGATTAGACTCCTACTGCTAATGAGAACTTTATGAATTTTATAAACGTAAAAGGCAATAGCCGTTCGCCCGACCTCATCGAGTAATAAACATTACAATCACACGCCAAATCAAGCTACCAAATTATAAAAGGGGTAAGGCGAGAACCCCACCCGCTTTGGGAGGGTAGGTTGACGATATAGGAAATCGCTCTAAATTAACCATGTTTTGATTTTGGACAGAACAATCGCCACAGACAAACCGACGGATGAATATAGTACAGTATACGACCAGCAGACTGAACGCGTCCGACGACTGAGATTATGTTTCAATAACTCACACTTCACTTCACAGTCACTAAGTCAGACAAACTGTCAAACTGACAAACAAGTCTGACTTGCCATAAATCAATATACTCGTATGCTTAATTTAGGACGATTATCTGGTTTGGAAGCCATGCCACAGATAAACCTGTTGTATCTACACCTCGTCGTATACCGTGACATAAATCAAAAATCTTTTGGAATGATATCATTAACGTCATCCAGCCCAACTGAGGAGGTAGTGTCAGTGGGATGCAGAATTATTCTTTATATTAAAAATAAAGTTTACTTCTCGGGCAAACCACATTCCAGAGCAAAGCATTAAACTCTACTGAAATACCAGCTCAAAACCTCCTTGTCAAGGAAAAGCCTATATCCAGTAGTGGGCTGTAAAAGGCTGTTGAGATATAAGTATTGTTGATAATTAAAAGCGAACAGAACCATATCAGTTGGTATTACTTATCTGCTTTATACCCCTGATTTTATCTACCGCCCAAATGTCGGCATACAATAATTTTTGCGGGGTCAACCACGCAGGATAATTGACCCCGGGTGTTGTTTATTTTATTTGTTATTTTAGTAGTTTATAGATATTCGTTTCTGATTTACTGTAGTTGTTTACCATTACACAAGTCTATAATTTGTTTGTCAGTTTAGGAATTAAAAATAAAGTATAGTATTCGTACATATAATAATAACCATTTAACTTACAAAGGAAAATGTTTATTTTAATTACAACAGTACATGTGTGCCAATCATTACAAAGACGTTTACGAGCTACTTTCATGATCATAATTAACAAGAATAAAAAGTAATAACATTTTCTCTATATTCATAGGCCTAATACAATCTACAAAAGATTATTTATATGGCACTTCAGCACTGACGAATATAGTTAGTAAGTACAACTAGGAGCGGCAACCTCGTCCACAGTATGGATAGACGTGTTGTTGACCAGGAATCAGTGTGTGGGCGTGCAATGGTCAAGCCAATCTTTATCATGTTAAGCCGATTTCGGCGTTAGGTTTGCTTCAAAGAGCGCAGTCTGTAGACACCTTTTCACAGCAGTTAGGGTTTATCTTAAAGTAAATCATGTATCGTTTAGCACTATCTTTAAAACGGAGTACATGGCGACTGACGGGACGTTTAACATTCGCAATTTCTTCTGGGGGAATTTGTGTGGGCAATTGAGAGGGCTTTATCCATTTTATGTTCCCAAGACATCGTAATCGCCTCTGCTTTAACATGCCAGATATATTTGCAATCCAGCAGTCCCGAGCACTGTCTCGTTTGTTACCCTATTCTACGCGTTGAAGACAACACATATGGAATCTGTTTATATTCCTCTACTATTTGGTATATGATATCCAGGCTTCAGTATGTACAAGAGTATGTATGTATGTAGATGGCTCTATTCGATAATAGTAACGCTCGCTATGGTTTCGTTAACTCGAGGGTTACATTAGATCCATATTGTCAAATTGCGTCACTCCCTGAATCGACCTTACGTTAGGTCAAATAAATCATCATCACCTTAAATTAGTTTTTAGAAAGTTATCACAAAGCAGGTGTTAAAATAGCTGTATGAGTTTAATGAAGTGGTTAAGATACAAGCACCTCTTTCCGCGGTATTGTAACGATAACTTAAAAGAACGTTAAAATTAAGTAAACTATTTTCACGAGAAGTGTTATTCATCTTATTTTTTAGATGTAGTTAGAGTTTGTCTGTAAAAAAATGTAAGTTTGTGGCAAAATAAGAAAACGGCTGAGACACCTTACTCCAATTTAAAAATCCTATTCCGAGTGTACAAAACATAAAGGAAAGGAGGCGGTGAGAATGATGCATGATGTTTAAAAATCAAATCTATGTCTCTTTGGCACCACAGAATATGGTTTACGTACTTTTTAAGTATTTAAAATACGCATGGCAAATAAAATATACTTAGCCTAGAGTTTTTTTATAGTATTATATAATTTATTAGTATTATCAAATTTTATGCAGCTAAATTTTAACTTTGTATTTTTGTTAACTAATAAATACTATATTCTATCCGTGTGGTGACGCATTAAGAATACAGTGTTACCAACCCTATTCATCCCGTGGGTGTCGTAAAAGGTGACTAAGGGAACAAAGTATGCAAGACAACATCATCACAAAGAGAAAGAAAACTTGAAATAAACCCTATTCCAACCCGTGTGGCCAGCGTGGTATAGTAGGCCAAAACCTCCTTATTAAGGAGAGGCCTATGTCCAGCAGTGGACTGTAAAAGGCTGTTGATGATGATGATGATGAATAAATATTCAGTCACTTTTTATTTCTTTCCCCACAATATTTTCTACATCTCCCGTCTCGCTATGTCATTTCTTGAATGTTATACGGCCGAAAAACCTTATAAACACTGTCGCCATTATTAATTGCCGCAATAAAATTTTAGAGATCCTCCTTTGTATACTTTACGATGTCTTAATGCCCACAATATAAACCGACGTATAAACAGCTAGACTAGCTATTTTCATAGTGTCATATGGTATAATAGTTAGTTGTGAGAAATGTTGCTGGCATTTAAAGTATCTTTTTGTTGTAGAAGAGAGCTGTTTGCGCAATTTTCAATCTCAGTTACACACAGTCACGGAGGGATAATGTAAAAAAATTGGTGTCGTAACATAATATTAAGTGCCCTTTCTCGAGAATTCGACTGGTTACGTTGGACGTTAAACGCCATGGGGGTCACCGGTGACCTCACCCTTCCTCTATCATAGCACCATGGGGGTCACCGGTGACCTCAACGTATAGTCATATTCAAACTACTTTTTCTCGCCGCCGGCCATACTGACTGTTACTTTATTCGTACTCCGTGACCGGCACGGCGCTGTAGAACTATACTGCGCAGTGGGACAAACATACCTTGTAAGGAATTGAAAAAATGAAAGATAGCGAAAAAAGTAACCAAAATAAAAATTCAGGATATATAATTCAAAATAGTCTTTATTATTTAAACGAAAATTAGCAGTCTTTATTTTTTAATGAAATACAAACATAAAAATCAGTTTTACTGAAAAATAAAATAAGGTTCTCATTAGTAAGCATAATTACAAACAACCATTAGAAATATAAATAATTAGCCATAATATTTGACAAAACATGCTGTAAAAGATGAGATAAGAAACCTTTTATAGCATCAACATATTAGCGATGGACATAATTGAAACATTTTAGACAAAAGTGAGGCTCCCCCTTACATTGCACACAGTACGTACTCACTTTCTTAGCTTTATTCTTAGCTACTTTACGACCAAATTCCTGTACTGAATCTTTATAACATTGCACGCAAAAAACGACGCGTGTCTCTTACTTTTCCTTCCTTTAATTTTAGAACATGCTTGAGTCTTTTAGGTCTTTCATTGATAATTATTTCTTGGGAATCTGCTGGCCGAGTCAAATAATTTATGAGAGCCCTCCTAAAGTCGACAATTGAAGATTTGCTCTGCTTATTTTCATTGTACATGACCCAAGCATTTACAACTGCCGTATTTAGAAGTAGTTCTATTGCCAATTTTCTATACCATTTTACGGTTTTCCGCAATGGCGAAGAATAGGCACCCATCTGGTCACTCATGTCTACAGACCCTTTCGATTTATTATAATCTAGAATAACTTTTGGTTTACGAATCTGTTTGCCTTTTTTCACCACCACAGCAATTTTGTCGGAATGCTTTGTCGACAGCATAAGCACGTCCTTCTTATCTTTTCATTTAAGCACTGTTACTCCATCTTCATTCTCCATAGCCATTGTTTCACCTTTTTGCAGTTTCGAATCAACAACAGCCTTAGGCAATCCTCTTCTGTTTTTTCGCAATGTGCCAATTAAATGGGTTTGCTTCTCCAATAACCGATAAGCCAGTTGCAAGCTAGTGTACCAATTATCAGTTGCTAGCGTGTGTCCTTTGTCAAATATATTTTCACATAGTGCCATCACCATATTTGTTGGCGTAGTATTTATTGCGTCAATGTTTTTCCCACTATACAAATTAAGTTTGCAAGTATATCCGGGAACAGTACATAACTTAAATAGCTTCATGCCATACTTGTGTCGCTTACTTTTATTGTATTGCCTGAATATTATTCGACCTCTGAAAGGTACTTGGCTTTCATCCACACAAACATCTTCTTTAGGCGAATAATATTTCTGGAAAGTAGCATTGAGAGCATCGATTAAAGGTCTTATTTTGGCAATACGATCGTTTCTGTCGACAGATAAATTGTCGCTAAAGTGTACGTATTGCAGTAGTAACTCGAAGCGGTTCCTACTCATAACGGTGGCTGGAAAAGTTTGTCCAAGTATCTTGTCTTTGCTCCAATAATAAGCTAATTTCGGCAGCTTTACTACGCCCATAAACAAGACCAGCCCAAGAAACTGTTTTATTTCTGTCTTGTTTGTTGGCTTCCATGAATGAGACCTTGATCCAGGCTTTGTTTGCCTGGCTGTGATGTTTTGACTTGCGAACAAATTTGTCTGCTCAGCAATCATTTCAAGAATTTCTTCAGGCACCAATAGATCATAATACTGGTCAGGGCCAGCTTCTTTCAGCAAATTAGAATATGGAGGTTTCATACCCTCGAACTCGGTGAAAGGAATCACTGATGGCTGTCGTCTTTTTGGCCTCGACCATTTTGAGGAAATACGGTCATTTTGCGATATATTGGCGGCAACAAAATTTTCAGCCGACTCACTGTCACTATCACTATCACTTGCGATAACCAAACGTCTTTTCTTTTTCGGTAATTGCATGGGTTCACTATTCGATTCTACGAGAGCGTCATTGTTTATAGAAGCGATCGAAAAAGAAATTTCTGACGCGTTGATTTGCTTCCATTCATCCTGCGTAAATTCGAAGTCCTCCATAGCTAAATCCATATCTAAAGGCTCGCACATTAACTATTCAATAAGAAAATGATGACAGCTAAGATAGTAGGAACGTAATTGATCTAGTAACACACGTTCTATCACCGTAAGCGCGAGCGCACTACTGGTGTAGCGGGTGGCCGGGGGGTGGGCGGCGCGGCGCCGGGTACCGGAAAATATATTTTCTGTATTTGTGCGCCATGGGGTGCACCGGTGACCTCAGCTATGTATTTGACTGTAACTATGTAACCCATGTACAGAATTGAATAAAACTTATTTTCTATACGTATCGTAATATAATAAACAAATTACGACCAAAAGTATTTTTACGATTTTTTTTTTTCTATCGGCGTTTAACGTGTTAAATATACTTTTTTTGACACCTCAACAGGTAACCCATGACATCTACTCGTATTTTCAAGAATGAATAGTAATCTAATATATAAAATTCTCGTGTCACAGTTTTCGTTGCCATACTCCTCCGAAACGGCTTGACCGATTTTGATGAAATTTTTTGTGCTTATCCGGTATCTATGAGAATCGGCCAACATCTATTTTTCATCCCCCTAAATGTTAGGGGTAGTACAATCCTAAATTTTTTTTTTTTTTAGACAAAATTTTTAATTTCAATCTTTTTATGATACAACATACAAAAATACATACAATCCTCAATTTTCACCCTTATTTTTTAATAGGCATTTTAGTAATTTAATCATTTTTCATCCCGCTCAAATTACTTAGAAATAATTTATATGGCAAAGCAACGTTTGCCGGGTCAGCTAGTATACTATAATGTTTTCGAAACCAACTGCGCCTAAACTTTTTAAGTTTATTACAGCTACGTATAAAGCAGTAGCACTGAGAAAACTAAGCCACGTGATACAGTAATTTAAATTAATATAGAGTATAGTATAAAATATAATTTTTAAATCGCTAAAATTTAGTGCTCCATGGAATAATATTGACATTATTTCAGTGTCGAAAATATTTATTTTTCTTCTTTTAAAGACAATGCCCGCATTAGAAATACGTCGGGTGCCGCGAAGGACTTTAGAAACATACAATAAATGAACACAAAGAACACTCAGACTCGGTGCAACAATTTGTGGATCACAGTGTTGTCCCCTTGGGGAGTTTGAACCCACAACACTCAGTGTAGTAGACTGATGTGGCGACCGCTTAAACCACTACACCATCCGTGCAGTCAAACATTTAGTTACCAATAGTTAGTTCCGTATAAATACCTGATTCTATTAACAATATCATTGATATCATCAGCTTGGACAGCCTCCGGTTCCAAAGTAACACTATCTTCACTATCACTGATTTCAATAACTTGATCGGCAGCGGCCGGCGGACGCAGAGTTTGCCTATAAATGTCGTGTATAAAGGTATCCTGTAATGCTGTCTATTAATAATTAGTTTTCGACCAAAACTGTTTTTTTTAGCCGAAAATGAAACTAAACTTTCGGCCTTGCTCTCAGTTTCGGCCGAAATCGAAACCGAAACCTATTTATACATATTTAAATTTTGTGCAGTATACTGAAGGCTAGTGTATTTTATAAACATTTATTTGTGTAGACATGCGAGTACAGACAATTAAATAAAATAAACAAACAATAATTATAGAACGATGATGATAATGATGATGAATTATAGAACGTAACGATTATGATTTTTATTATTTTATATTCTGGACATATTGACCAAATAAATAGGTAATAGTATAAATGTGTTACCATAATTACAAAGAAAATTTAAATAACGTCTAACGTGATTCATATAAAGTCAGTTAAAAAAAATAAGCTACAAAAATACAGAAACGCGAATTTAATTTTTTGTTCATATTATGTATATATAGTATTCTATAAAATAATTTCGGATCAGGGCACCATTGTTTATATGAGTCGATCAACTGTAGACAGCGTGTCATAATAAGAACTTTGCGTTCTTATTATTAATTAGGATCATTTACTTTATAAAATCACTTAATTAGATATGGTTTTATTCACGTTTTATATTGGAGGTGCTCGACTAACTTTGGACCTGGCAGTGTTTACCATTGTTTTAAAAAATCAGTACTTTAGTTGTCTAGTAATCTTTGTACCTTGTAGTTTGTTAGTTTACGAAAATGCCCCAGTCTGCAGGAAATATAATCTATGCCTTACCTCGGTATATCCGTCAAGCTATTAATGTGTTTTGATGGCAGTTTGATATTCCGATACTGTGAACGTTACTGACGGTATTCTGAATGTTGATCCCGATTACTCAATAAAATTATATATATATTTGGCCACAGTATCTGACGTAGATAATTGTTCCAGCGCTTTACGGGTTTACGGGTTTCTACATTGCTGTTAGTTGCTGTGGAGTCCTATGAATCCACACAAATCGTGAGTCTGTAGGAGGTGGTGGTAAAAAGCGACAAAGTCTTTTCCGTTTCAATTTTTTTTTTTGAGAACAACTTCGTAGCTTATTTTGTCTTACCACTGAAGTGACTACAAGCATAGTCCTCAGGTATCGCATACTGAAAGCATTAAGTTAGCGCTCTTGGTTAGCGTATGTAGTCCACGCTTCGCAAGCACTCACTAATGGACTCAGCACGCAGTTCGTATATTCCATAAAAAGAAGTCGAAAGCACAAAGAGACTCCAGCTTATGCCACTATGCCACATTAAAGACTTCGTAGAGAATTTAAACCTCTAGTCTTCGAATCTCGTTATAATGAGTCACAGATTACCCCCTAATAGATACCGCATTAATAAAAATTTGCTTCGATTCTGCTTCACAAAATGCCGAGGTATGCACGGGATGCGTGGGACGTGTCAAACGCGCTTTAGTTGGATATTTCAAGGTTAAACTTAAAATGCATCTAAGCGTAGTGATGGACAAAGTCAAAACGTTGATCGATAAATATGATTGGGATGATTTGGATAATTTATTTTTATGTTTCTAATATTTGTAAATAAATGCTCTAAAATAACAATCATCTTTCATTGATATTGAACCACTTTTCTTATAACTTTTACAAGTTTTATAATTAAATACCATTAAAAAACTTAAACGTGTAAAATTTGTGTTTTTCATGTCTATTCGCCTCCCGCAGTTACCCGCAATATATACAGTTATTTGGAATATTATCAACAAATAGCGTTGGGAGTGATTTTGATCGTGTAATGGTTGGTTACAAATTAGAATGTGTAAACTTTAATAATTTATTAATAAATTTAACTAGCTCTGAGGTATTGAAGTTTTTTAACGCGTATCACTGTGCTCTGGGGTACTTTGTATCGATAAATGTACACACGTAAATATTAGAATATTATGTGTCCCTTAACCACCAAATATTCAAAAACCATGTGGAAATCCGTACTATACCTCGGTGGCGTGGAGTACTTGGACTTCGTGAAAGAACATTTAAAGAACACTTTTATTTATTCTTACATGCGTTCAGTCTCACCGGTAAAAAAAACACAGTCTAATTTAAAACTTTACAATCAGTATTTTACGAGACAGTTATTTATTTTGCGGAGCATCACAAGTGTGTATCATCCACATTTTTTTCTTTTCGGGGCATTAAGGAATCCCTTAATATAAATATTCCATAGTAATAAGTCACTTCTTTGAAAAAATATCTTTGCATCAATAAAAAGTCAAAAGATGACCAAGCAATATCGACTAACGAATCACAACACGACAAAAACAACTATTGTAATTTATGAGATGAGCGAAAGGTACATTTCAAAAACACGTCAACGCCTACTTAATTACTATTACTTTGCACCACTAAGTCACCAGTATAAGTTGAACTCCGGTAAATTTAAAATATATTAACATAATAAAAATAAAATGAACCTGTTGAAGTGAAATGTTATGCCTATGTTGATAACGGGATGTCTTAGCTGACTAGCCACACCGCTTTAATGCACAGGAAGTAATTTTCAATACATTTTAAATATACGAGTAAAACTATTTTCACTTTGCCAAGAACTCGGTGTGCCTATAGGTCACAAATTTGGTCCATACTGGTGTCGTGATTCTTAACAGGACTTCCGTTACTAGCTATAATAAGTATGTGTGGTGCACGTTTGTGGTCCTGTATGCGGAATCAGATAGGAGGTAATCTGTGTAATGAGTCGAGTATTATAATTCATCAAACAAGTTCGTTAAGATAGGGCTGAAAGACTCGAATTTTTTCAACACTACCGATAACGCACTCAGTTCCAAACACATTAGACAACACAATTAATATTTTTCAAAATATAACTAGTGGGACACGTTACAACATAAACATTTTTTGTTCACATCATTCCTATTAATTTTCTAAGATCAAGGACAAGCTAATTAAAAACAGGAGTCTTTCCTCCTGACGGCACGATAATCCACCTATTTCATACGATTGAAGTCTAGTAAAGCAGCAACTGCCAACGTGTGATGTTACCGTGCCACGTATACAGATGATCGCTGCCTGAGGTTATTCCATTTACACATGATGTTGCAAATTATGAAAACAAAAGTTGTCTTGTACATGTATTCAAGTTTTATGGTAAACCCTACAATTCAGTGTGTAGTTAATCGTTTATTATATTCAAAACGTAATCTACATTTAAAGCTATTAAGACGGCGGTGCAGACGGGCTAGCATGAATTAACCGCGATTTATGAACACTGAAATTTCGGCGCGGCCGAAATTTTCGTCCATTTTTGGTCGAAACCGAAATAAAAGTCAAAACTAGATTTTTATAGTTGAAACTGGTAGAAACCAAAACTTAAGGTCGGTCACGAATAATAATATAATTATTTACTCCACACTAATACCACATTAGCATCTACATTGATCTGTGCCAAGCCGGGGCGGACTGAAATCGCTAATACAATAAAAAAATAACAAGGAATTAAAGTAAATAATTCAATTATAATTAAAAATTAATTGAGGGTTAAGTGGCAATGGTGGACCCAAGCAACGAATAAAAATCGAATGAAAAAAAACGAATAAAACGAATAACACACATGACATCTATTTTCAAGAATGAATACTAATGTAGTATAATGTTTTAGAAACCAGCAGCGCCTAGTTCTTTTTAAGTTTATTACAGCTATGTATAAAGCAGTAGCATTAAGAAAACAAAGCCAATTGATACAGTGCAGTACAGTTTCTTTTCTAAATCGATGCGATTTAGAGCTTCATGGAACAATAATGACATTATTTCAGTGCCCAAAATATTATTATCATTTTTTTCTTTTTTAAAAGACAATGCCCGCATAAGAAATGTATCGGGTGTCATGGAGGACTTTACAAACATACAATAAACGAACACAAAAAACACTCCGGCTAGGTACAATAATTTGTGGATCACAGTGTTGTCCCCTTGTGGAGTTTGCACCCACAACACTCAGTGTAGTAGAGTGATGTGGCGACCGCTTAAACCATTACGACATCCATGGAGCCAAACACCTATTTACCAATAGCTAGTTCCGTATAAATACCTGATTCTATTAACAATATCATTGACATCATCAGTTTGGACAGTCTCCGGTTCCAAAATTATACTATCTTCACTATCACTGATTTCTATAACTTGATCGGCAGCGGCCGGCAGACGCAGAGTATGCCTATAAATGTTTTGTATAAAGATATCCTGTAATGCTGTCTATTAACAATTAGTTACCGATCAAAACTGGTTTTTTAGCTGAAATTGAAAATAAACTTTTGGCCTTGCTTTCAGTTTCGGCCGAAATCGAAACCGAAAACCATTTAAGCATATTTAAATTTTGTACAGTATACTGAAAGCTTTTGTATTTTTACACATTTATTTGTATAGACATCAGATAGTTAAATAAAATAAAAAGAAAATAATTATAAAACGCAACGTGTGTTTTTAAATAATAAAAATTATGCTCGTTCTGAACATGTTGACAAAATAAATATATTATGGTATAAATGTGACCATATTTATAACGAAAATTTAAACAAGTGTAACGTAATTCATATAAAGTTAGTTAAAAAAAATAAGTACAAAAATACAAAGACGCGAATTTATAGTATTCTATAAAATTATTTCGGATGAGAACACTATATTTATATAAGTCGCTCAACTGTAGACGGCGCTTTATAATACGAACTTTACAGTCGTATTACTAATCAGAATCACTTTATAAAATCACTTAATTAGATATGATTTTATTCACGTGTTTATATCGGAAATACTCGATTAACTTTGGACCTGGCAGTATGTATCACTCTTTTAAAAGTTATGTAGACTTTAGTTGTCTAGTAATTTTTATGCCTAGTTTATTAGTTTACTAAAATTCGCCAGTCTGTAGGAAATATAATTTATGCCTTACCTCCGCACATCCGAAAAGCTAATAACGTTACCCGTAATTTGATAGCGTTACCCGTAAATTTATCATCACGTCAGGATATTCTGAGGCTGTGAATGTCACTGACGGCATTCTGAATGTTGATCTCGATGATTAAATAAAATTATATATATTTGGTCACAGTATCTCACAGTTATATATAATTGGTCTTAATTGTGAGCCTACTGTTTCATGGAACTCGAGTAAAAGCCCACCAAAAGTGGTCGGTGTTTTGCAAATTGGAGTATGCATTGCCAAGTTACGTTTTATACATATGTATATAATATTCTTTCACTCGTCAAGATTCACTTTAAAGACTCAACTCAGTTAGGCAAGACTTGTATGTTTAAAAGCTCGAAATCTAGAATCAAATCCACTCGAGTTATTACACAGTGACTTGAGTCTAACAAAGGACTCAGGTCTGACAATGAAATCGAGTCTTCAAGAAAAACTCAGTAAGACTTAAAGCTTATCCTTCCAAAAGACTCGAAAAGGTCATGTGTTGAAATTTTAATTTATTTAACTATGACCATAGAAACAGTAAAATTTAATACGACAAAATGAACACGAACCAGTTAAAAACACATTTCTAAGAAAAGATGTGAAGGTAAACTGGCTTTATACTTTGCGATACTATCCTCTTAATATTTAATATTTTAGATATTCGAGTGAACGTGAGAGCCAGTTAGTATTTTGCATAAAAAGAACTCGAGAGCACTAAGAAACTCGAGTTCACATGTCACATTAAAGTTTTCGTAGACAATTTAGACCTCTAGTCTTGGAGTCCCGTTACAATGAGTCTAGTTTTACAATTCATCAAACGCACTTCCTAAGATAGGACTGAAAGACTCGAATTTTTTCAACACTATCGATAACGCACGCAATTTTAAACACAATTAATACTTTTCACAATATAACTAGCGGAACTCGTTACAACATAAACATTTTTTGTTTCTGTTTATTTTTCTAAGACCAAGGACCGACTAACTGTACAAACTAATTATAAATGCGCGTCTTTCATCTTGATGGCGCGATAGTCTACCTATATCATTCCATTCAAGTCTAGTTAAAGTAGCAACAGCCAAAGTGTGATGCTACCTCGCCACGTTTACAGATAATCGCTGCCTGAGATCAATGCATTTATACATGATGTTGCAAATTACAAAAATGAAAGTTGTCCTGTTTTTAAAGGACTACAAAACTTTCGTTCTTCTTTTGCAAATCGTCTGAGAATAATGAACCCTACATGTAATAGAATTTTATGACAAATCCTAGAATCCAGTCTGTAGGTTAATTATTTTTTATATTCAAAACGTAACCTTAACTCAATGCTATTAAGATGGCAGAGCGGGTGGGAGTTTCGGCCTTTTTCGGCGGTAACTGAAACTAAGACCGAAACTAGATTTTTTCGCCGAAACTGGCTGAAACCAAAATTTACGGTCGATCACTAATAATAATATAATTATTTACTCCATATTGACACTACATTAGCTTCCATATTGCATCTGTGATAAGCCGGAGCCGTCTAAAATGATTAGTCCAATATAAAAATAATAAGGAATCGAAGTAAATAATCCAGTAATAATTATAAACTAACTGAAGTACAAGTGGTAATGGTGACCCCAAGCAACGAATTGGTGGGATGTCTGTGTATAAGACTATTCTCTCTCGCAGTTTCCGGCCGGCTCCACTCCTAAGGGTCATAGCATAATGTTGAGTACTCTTTCTCGACAATTCGCCAATTTATTAAATGTAGTTGTAGTTAAGCCTATGATATTTATTTTCAAGAATAAATGTAATGTAATGTAATGTCTTCGAAACCAACAGCGCCTAGAAGTTTTTAAGTTTATTGCAGCTATGTATAAAACAATGTCATAAAGAAAACAAATCCAATTAATATATAGTAAAAAGTGTTTTTTAAACCGGTACAATTAAGTGCTTTATAGAATAATATCGATATTATTTCAGTGCCCAACATATTACTATTATTATTTTTTCTTTTAAAAACAAGAATCGCATTAGAAATAAATCGTGTCCGCAGAGGACTTTACAAACAAACAATAAATGGACACAAAGAACACTCCCACTCAGAACAATAATTTGAGGATCATACTAAGTGTTGCCCCATGTGGGGATTGAACCCAAAACACTCAGCGCACACTTACGCCATCCGCGCAGTCAAATACCTAGTTAGTTATCAATAGTTAGCTGCATATAAATACCTGATTCTATTAACAATATCACTGACATCATCAGCTTGGACAGTATCCAGTTCCATGCCTACATTATCTTCAGTATCACTAATTTCTATAACTTGATTATTCACTTCAATAACTTCGACTTCATCAGATTCGTCACTATCAGTGTTTATCAGTATAACATTTGCATTATCAGTCTTTATTCCTGCTATACCTAAAACAATAATAATAAATTAACTATTATCTAATTTCCTTAGATATGCTTAGCATGACCTGCACTAGCTTAAGCTGTAAAGTGATTCAGTGAAAAAAAAAGGGTTTATGAGATATTTGACTAGAGTCAATCATGTTTTTGTTCTAAGAAAATATGCAAGAAAAAAAAATAGATAACTTTAAAACTAACTACTCTAACTAGAAGAAGACCCTAAAATAATCTTGGGATTAGTAAAGGCTAGATAGCTGATGATAAATAATATTAATTATTACCTTTGGACGGGAACGTTGGTGTATCACGACGAACACGACGACGCCTAGTTTGGTCACTTCGCCGGACTTGTGTCATGCTATGAAAATCAATGTTGTACAATGTCCCAGCCAGCAGTAGGGTACAAGCTGGATCGCCAGCACTATAAGCCGTTTCTAATTCTGTGTTACTACGCTCATCATATTTCCACCAGCCTAAAAACAATAAGTACAATTTTTTTTAAACAATAAACTATATTGATAACCCTCTGCACATAATACAGCTTTTATGCATTGATAAGGTTACTTAAAATATAAATGTTAACATTTATTTTTATAGTATAGGAGGATAAATAAGCAGACTGGGAATATGGTGGTAAGTGACTACCACCACCTATAAAAAGTCATAGTTGTAATAGAAAAATGACAAATTGGATTATTAATTACTTTACATTAAACCACTGTTAAGTTTACAATATATTATTAATTAATTGTGTATATATAGTATTTTATGAAAGCTCTCTTATGCATAGTATACTTCGAAAATTTAAAAAAAATTAAATAGCCTTTTCATAAATATTCCAGAAAATATCATTTGTAAACTTCGAAAAATTCTGTCATTCTTCTATAAATAACAACAAAGTTTGTTGCCATCCTTTGTGTTCCCCTGCAGAATTAGGAAGAGAATTACATTTTGAACCATAGAATCTTTGTCATTCAGTGACAAGTAGCTAGTTGTTGTAGAGCTAGCCAATTCTTACTAAATCTTGGTTCTACTACGGTTAATATAGAATCATTATAGATATGTAAGTAATTATTTCTTTAGTATTTACTAAATATTGATCACTTTCATAAAAATTTTAAGGATGGGATTAAAGTATTCATATAAATACAACTATTACAATTAATTTAGATTTAAAATTCTTTACTTACCATTTCTACCTTCGTAAAACCATTGATATACATCTTCTGTATCATTTGTGTCAACTCCTCCAGTTGATAAACTCTCCAATAATATCGGATTATCTAAGTAATTTTGAGGAATTGCAGCCCGGCACATAGCACACTTTCTACTTTGGAAAGTAATGCCCTGTTCAATAGGTTAATAGTTAAATTAAACTTCAGATTACACAACATAGAAAATACAGAGATATCAAAGAAATTAATCTAATTTAAAACACTGTGATCACATAGAAGATATTATACTGGCTGCGGTCACAAAAACTGTTGACACATCACTGTTTAAATGTACATAATATATATTATATAGTCAGTTTAATTACTGTATATGTACATAATTATATTGAAAAGAAAGTAAAAGTTTATAAGTTATTGTTTTCAAACATTTATTCAGTCCACCGAAGTGAATGCACAAATATCATTGATAAACAGTAATGAAACTAAAATTTGATCATTTACCTTTACACAAAGAAAACAAAATACATGTCCACAAGGTAATTTTGTTGGGTGGTTGCATTTTTGTAAACATACTGCACAATCTGGTTCTAAAAGGAAATTGGAAAAATATCTAAATAAGTTTTCAAGACATATCATTTTTTTGTAATTTTAATACAATTTGATTTTGCATTTTATTATTTCATCATGATCAAAGACACTAATATATAATTCAAGAATATCTTAGTTCATGTAAGTTGCAACTATTAAAAGTGCGTTGTTGCTTTATGAATACTATTATCACAAAAACTTTCTTTTTTACCACAACACAATCACTGTAAGGACTATGTACCTGGTTTGAGAGTCTGTTCGTTATCGTTCATCGTGTCTTCGCTCCTACTTATAAATTAAAGTAGGTAAAACTGTCTTTTATTCAAAATAACTTTATGCGGATCATTTTTGAGTTCACCTGAAAAACAACGTAAAACCAAATTTTACAATAGATTAAATTGAATGTACTACTGTTTTGACGTATGACAGATATGACAACTGGTACTGACAGCCAAATGTGACAGTACCTGTTTGTGAGTGAAAACGAGACAATGTTGTGAAAGTCTCGGCACTTTTTAGAGATAATTATGTAAATTAATATTTTACAGGCTAATCTGGTTAATAAAATTATAGTAAATATTCTTTAATTGATAACATTAAAACGACCGACTGACACCATAATGTATTGAATTCTTTTTGTGTTTAACCGTATTTCAATATTTGTTTTTTTTTAATAATAATAGAGATTTAGTGTTCAATAATTTAACAGGACGTTAAAATATATTTTAAAATAATTCGGACATTTGACACATAACGTCATCTAGTCCCAAACTAATTAGAGCTTGTGCTATGTGTACTAGACAACTGATATATATATATATATACTTTTTTTGTAAATACATGCATATTATACATAGAAAACACCTAAACTCCGAAACAAATATTTACAGATCATGCAAACATTTGGTTCGACCCGGGCATCGAACCCGAGACCTTAAGCACCGCAGTTGCGTACGCTACCACTGCGCCACCGAGGCAGTCAAATAATATTATGCACAACAAAGAATTGGTCATACTTGACAGTAACAGCGAAAAAGAAGAAAAAACTTCAGTCTCGTGTCTCCAACATGATCCCTAGTATAATTTTAAGATGAATAATAAATATATAATTAATTTATATATTTATATTATTTCTTGCATATGTTAATGACATTTGTAAATCTGAGATTCGGGATGCTGACATACAAATGTTTGCCGATGACACTGTGGTATTGTTTCATAGTGACACGTGGGAGGACGTACGACAGTTAGCTGAAAAAGGTATGTCGCATATTACAGCTTGGCTTGAAAATAGTCTTCTATCACTAAATGTCGAGAAAACAAAATTTATGTGTTTCAGTAAAACTGTGGCGTCTTATTCAAAAACACTCAATCTTCGCATACATTGTCATCCGTGCAACCGTTCAGCTACCAAACTGTCTGCATGTTGTAATTGTCTAGAGCTATTGAGAACAACCGCAATAAAATATTTAAGAGTGATTATTGATGACAAATTAAATTGGAAAAAACACATAAATACAATCAGTGGTCGACTTAGGAAGCTTATTTATGTTTTCAAGGATTTACGAATAATACCTGACACAACACTTTTAATACAAACCTACAAAGCCTTAGCTGAATGTTTAGTCACCTACTGTATTTGTTCATGGGGCTCAGCAGCAAAAACACACTTGATTGAGGTAGAAAGAGCTCAACGGGCAGTACTTAAAGTACTCCTTTACTTACCATTCCACCACCCGACTCATCTAGTGTATGAAAAAGCGGAAGTTTTAAGCGTGCGAAAGATGTTCGTCTATCAATGTATTCGTAAATATCACAGGCTTACTGTACCCTTTCTCCAACCCTCGGGTAAAAGAAAAGTTAAGTGTCCAATCCCAAGAGCAAAAAGCAAATTTGCACAACAGCGATATAGCAACATTGCGCCTAGATTGTATAATAAACTTAACTTAAAGTACAAGACTAGACATTTATCAAACTACCAAATTAAAAATTTAACTAAAACATGGCTTAAGAGTTTCGACTACGATGATGTTTAAAGTTTGGTGGGCGTAACGGCTTAGTTTAGGTTTTAAACGAATGAATACTTATAACTAGATACACGAATAGGTCAAAAGACACACGAATACTCATAATTATACACACAAACACACTCGCACACACACACACACACACACACACACACATACACATACACACACGCAAGGACGCACGCACACACACTCACAAACTCACATATACACACACCCATAAACACAATTTACTAAATTTATTATGTAAATAAGTTTCAACACTTCTGTGTATGATTGATACATTTGCTAATTGTAAAGGATTATTGTATCATTGTTTTTTGGGAAAGAACTCATTCCCAACATACAGTTCATGCTAGTTTGGGAATCAGGGCTTGCACCTAAATTGTATGCATCCTTTGGTTCAATAAAGAAATTATTATTATTAATTATTATTATAATGAGTCCCTGTACCTGTATACACTTACAATGGGTGAATTGTGCCCTAAGCACTCCATTTAAAAATTAATATTCAAGTAAAACCGGTTGAATTAGTAAGTGACTCTCCAAATAATTTTGAGAATAATAAGGGCTAGGAAGATAATGTAACTTACATATTTAGAAATATTTAAGTTCATTAGTAGTCTGGTTTCCATAGGTGGTCGACCTGGAATTATTTTTCCTACTTGGACCACGCATATACCTTAACAAATTTTGTCACCAAATATCGGCATTTGTCGGTCATTAGTTCAAAAGTTATGTGTTTCTAGATGGCCAATAGTTATAATACACTCTCGCACTACACCTAGTCTAAGAGCTTGACCGAAGAGTTTACGAAAAATTGAACTCATTATAATTTCTAAAAAAATTGTAACTAAATCACAGATTTAGTCGGGCTATGACCCAAGTGAATCCGTGATCTAGTGCAAAATTCAAATTATTTAAGCACAAAATTTTGAGATATAAGCGTGCCCAAACTGGAGAAAGCAATCCCAGGCCATCTATGGGAACTAGACTACAGATGAACTTAAATATTTCTAAGTATATAAGGTACGTCATCTTCCTAATAGCTGTTCAATCAGTGCCTGAGAAATTCTGATATTTGGCGATAAATTCTTGTGTCGTCAAGGCTAAAACAGACGAATTTGAATATAAACGAACGTGTTTTTTTTTACTCTTCAAACAACTTACAAGTAAATTAGAATAAAGATTCACCGGCTGTTGTGAAGAGCTTGAGGGAGGCCTATGTCTAGCAGTGGACATCTTTGGGCTAAGATGATGATGATGACATTCATCAGTCTATTATCCAGTCATCGACAGTCTACCGCATGTGACACACGTTAGTAGCAACCTAATTTTTACGAGTACCTACACAAAGATAGAAAAAAGAATATTTCCAAGTCTGATAATGGTTAAAAAATCCTAAAACAAAACTTCTCTGGGTCTAGAATGCAGCGATTGCGAGAGGGTTGTCCATCTAACACTAGTGTGCAGGACTAACCAACAAATAAATAGCCGCACTAAAGATTACCCCAAGCTTGGAGTGGACATGCCAAGAGTGCCAACAGGAAACACCGACACGTGGTTCATCTATCATTGCACTAGACGACAACGATGAAGAGGACATCACACCTGTCCAAATTAACACAAGAAAATTGACAAGCAACATAAGTAAAGAGGTCAAAAAAGCAATTAAAAGCGAAATGGTGCAACTGAACGACACCCTACAGTTCCATAGTGCCAAACTGGACGAGGCCGTAGAATGTATCGAAGCTTTTAAGAAAACTATAAAGAGTCTAGAACGCAAATATATGGAACTGATTAACAAAAACAATAATGTGTGGCTGCATTGGAACAACGCCTGCACGAATTAGAGCAAGAAAAGCTGTCAAACTTTATAGAAATCGCAAATATGTCCAACCAAAACAATGAAGACGTCAAGGTAGTGGTAGAAAAACTTGCGTTAAACCTAAAACGGCCCAAAGAAAAGATCAGAAATGCAAGACGATGCAAGAAAAGATAAGATCACTATATACTAGTGGAGCTCAAAGATGAAAGTTGACAGGAACAGTGGGTCTCGGTGGCTAAAGATATCAAGACTACGGTCTCAGATATTATCCTAACGGAACCAACCAATAAAAAACCTGTCTACGTTAGTGAAGCCATGACAAAACTCAATAAGCAAATACTTTGGAACACATATGTAAGGTTTAAGAAGGGGTTTGTCAGAGTACGAAGGGACGATGGCGAAAAAACCTATATCCTCCGTACTCGGAATGAAATACTAATTCTCACTACCTACAAAAACTAATTGCCTATCTGATTGATTGTTGTTTTTTATTTCCTGAAACTAAACTCGGTACAAAATTAATCTTGGCAAAAATAGTTAATATATTTATAAATATAAATTTATATATGTATATAAATGAAATATTTCAATGCTTAGATGTAATTCATTTCCTAAATTTTCTCCGTAACAAACTAATTAATTTGTTATGTCTCCATATTAATATTTGATCAACAGTAAAAAACTTCTATTCCCTCGAACAATTAACATTGACATCAAAAAAGCATTTCGACGTTGTCATTGTAACTGAGGCCTATTACTTAAAATACTAGCATTTTAAACAACGTGGAGGGATATCGAATGTTTACTGCTTTACGAAAGTGCTGAAAAGGTGGTGGTATAATTTTATATGTAAATAAGAAACACAAATGTACTATCATGAATGTAAAAACCTCCTATTTCGAAAGTATATTATTTACCATCGCTACGGAATCAAACTATACTGTGAATTTGTGTGCGGTATATCGACCGCCAAGTTCCAGCAAAACGTTATTTGTTGCGGAACTGCAGACTACACTAAATAAATTCAATAATACAACCGATTTGTATCTGATAGGCGACACTAACATAAATCTACATCTAAACAACTATGTAAAACATAAATACAGTAACACCTGTGCAGCATGGGCCTTGTGTGCCGGATCACAGAACACCCTCGAATTGAAATATACAACAAAAGCATAACAAAAACTTGTATTGATCATATTTATGCACGATCCCGCTCACAAGACCTGTATACGGCGGCGCTGGCGACTAAACTGGCCGATCATCGCGCGGTGGTGCTTGTGTGCGTTGGTGAGCAAATATAGTGTTCCTAAAACTAAAATTGGCATAAATGGTAAACAACTTGGTGTACTTCTTCAAAAAGTAGATTGTGATAAAGCAAATAATTTGAAGTGCCCAATAACTTTATATAACTATGTGTATACTCAATTTAAAGAGTGTTATGAACAGTCAGAATATAGAATCAAAATAAAATCAGACTCACGTCGTACTCAAAATAATTGGATCATTAAAGCGATCAGTAAGGCTTATAAGCATAGAGATTATCTTTTCACGAAATGGATAAATGACCCAAATAACTTAATTTTTAAACGGAAGTATAATCAATCAAGAAACTACACAAATATATTAATACGAAAAGTTAAATATAAAACTACAAAGTCCGAAATATTTTTAACTAAAAGCAATCCTAGACGACTTTGGCAAATCCTAAGTCGAATAACGGGCCAATTGTAAAAATCCATTGATAATAGTGATAATAATTATAAAGATGTTGCAAATAATTTTACCCAAACATTTAGCAGAAGTGTAAAAGAAATTAAACCTAAATGCTCACGATCATTATTAAATAAATCGAAGTATAAAACCTCGACTAATGTTACCATGTGTCTAAAGCCAACGGACCCTATGTCTGTAAAAAAATCATTAGTTCCTTGAATGACAACAAGTCTCCAGGAATAGATGGTATCAGAGCCATTGATATAAAAAAACGTTATACAAAAATCAGTTCAGTGATTTCGAATTTAATAAACCTAAGTATACGAACTAATATCTACCCTCCTACGTTAAAAACTGGTATTGTTAGTTTTTATACATAAAAATACAGTTTATACATAAAAAGGGTACTCAGTCAACATACGATATTTATAGACCTATTACGATTCTGCCTATCGTTGACAAAATTATGGAAAAGTACATTGGTAATCAAATATATGAATTTTATAACAATAACAAGATACTTAACAAACAGTATGGTTTTCAACCAAAAAAGAATACTACACAACTTTTATCAGCATTCACGGACAGCAACATAAACACCTAGATAAAAAACAACACGTATTCGTGCTATTTATCGATTATAGCAAAACTTTTGATACACTTCGTCACGACACCTTATTGGAATGTTTTCATAACAGCGGAGTAAGAGGTAACCTGCTGGGGTGGTGTAAGGACTACCTAAACGGTAGAAATTATGTGGTACAGGTTGGTGGTGTGAGGAGTGAATCAGTTAGCGTAACAGAGGGTACGGTGCAGGGTTCAGTCCTTGGGCCACTGCATTATCTTACATACGTTAATAGCCTTGTTAACATAGTCAAAAACAGCGAGATTTGTCAATTTGCTAACGATACGTGTCTTTTAGCTACTGGACGGAATGTTGAACAAGCCCAAGCTTGGCTTTAAGATGGCTTTGACCTATTAAATAATGGTCACATGATGCAGGTCTAGTGCTAAATACGGATAAGACCAAACTAATGTACATTAACTCCAGTCGAAATAGAAGTGTACCTACATTAAAAGCACATTCTCATAAGTGCATGCACAGCCACCAATCTAAAACTTTGATATGTAGCTGCAGTGCAATAGAACTAGTTGATAAACAAAAATACTTAGGCCTAATTATAGACGGCGATGTGACTACTGCAAACGACCCGAGACAGGTGACACTCCGGTGCGGCCGGGGAAATGTCGTCTGGGGCGGAGCGCTGTTCTGCCTCTTACTGCGCAGGGTGGTGAGAGGTACGATAGCATCTTGCCCCTGGGGCATGAGTTGCCCGGGATGTACCTCACTTGTGAGGTACGGCAGGGAGGACTCTAGAAGCCCCTAATGCGTTCCTGGAGCTCCTCCCGACTGTCGAGGTAGGCCGCCGCGTGGTATAGTGGGTAAACCGGTTTTCCGGGAGTCCCACACACGCCCTTCGTCCCTTCGGAGGGTATGGTGCGAAAAGCAATCCCCGCTTTAAAAAAAAAAGAAAAAAAGCCCTAACAAGTCTATTGTTAGGGCTTTTTTTTTTTTTTTTTTTTTTTTATCGCCTAAGCTGGTGGAAATATATAAATAAAGTAAGTGATAAATTAAGAGGGATACCAGCAAAATTTTCTATCATCAGACATAAAATACCATATCAAATACTCTTACTCCTTTATAAGTCTCTGGTTGAATCAACTATATCATATGGACAATCCAGCTATGGTAGGACAGGTAAGACTCACCTTCACCAAATATACACACTTCAACAACGTTTTTTAAAAACCATTGTCCCAAATAATATTAAAATCAATTACGAACAGAACTACCATAAACTATTTGAATTCTGTAAAATCATACCTGTATATGAAAAAACCAAGTTAATATTACTGATAGATTTTTTTAACAGAAATCTCAAGAGAACTAAAATATTTGATAACAGCAAAATTAAGACAGGTAGCATTACAAACTCAAAGTTATTACTGCCTAAATATAACAATCTACATGGTAAAAGAACACTACAATATGCAATCCCAAATATTGTCAATCAGCTACCAATATCTTTGAGACACAATATCTCACAAGAATATAAAAAAATAATTACAACATTTCTTATCATATAAAAAAATGAATAATTTAAAAATGATACACACTAAGAAAATAATAACACCGTTAATAAAAACTTGTTAAAACGGAGCAACAGCCTGTATCGCAATAATTTTTTCATTTCTCTATCCGCTGCCTCATGCCTGAAGTTCTGATATTTTGGAAGAAGTGATTTGTGTGGACATCCGGCGTTGTCTGCGCCCATACAATCGACATAAATCTATTGGTGTCTACCCACATTTTACATTTACATATATGATATTCCCATAGTAAGATATAGTTTGTAATTTGTTCATTATGAATTGATGACCTCGATGCATGGTAAATCTCGAATGAGATTACGATTGCATCAATACTGTAAGTGCTATTGTGGCTTTTTTATATAAATAAATAATAAGTAGCATATGGCAGTTGGTAGCGAAAGAGGTAATCTGTTTACTATACTGAGTGCTTGAATTGGAAGATCTTCCCAACTTCATCAAAAGATCAACTTTCTGCTCTTCCAACACTCAGGCAAGTGTCCAGACGCCAGGCTATGTAGTATCACTTGTGTAGTGGACTTGTATTTCTGTTACAAGGACTTTATAAGCACACATGAAATGGTCACAAAGAACACTCAAACTTATAACAATTTGTGGATTACACATGTGTTTTTGCATGTGGGATTTGTGCCTGCAACACTGAGCACAGTGGAAAACAGAAAGTTGACCGCATAAATCACTAAGTAGTCCAAATTTGCTTAATTTTGAAATTCTGTTTCCAATTATGTTTTTGCCTTATCTCCCTAGCAACATGCATGTAAAGAGTCTGCATATATGATGTATGAACCAATATAGATTATTATTTATAAGACTAGATTTTAAAATGTATATTACTTGTGTAAAAGTAATTTTACCAGCTCTTAAGAAACAATTTCTTTTTTAATGTCAAGTACACTTTTACAGTTCTACTACCCTTGCCATACTTTCAATAGACACAATACAATTTCATAACCTATATATATATTATCATCTAAAATAAAAAATAGGTTCCAAAAACTTAGTTATTAACTTGAGACTATTGAGACAAGAATTTTTTTGAAAGAACTCAAAAGGCAACAGCTAAATCTTGAAATTTAAGATTTTTGAAAATGGAATCTTAAATAAAAAATAATAATAGTATTGAACATTTAATCCCCAGCTTATAAAATATTACAAAGTAATCTGGAATGAAATTGAATTACAGAAAATAATCAGGAATTAAACAATATTATTATACTTTCACTTATCTAATTGAATTAAGTAGAAAACACCATGAATTTACTTGTCCTTTACTTTGATAAGATCATTTAGATCTAATGCTACACATATTTCCTTGGAGTCTGTACGAGGATTACGATCAAGAATTTCAGTGATAGGATAATAATTGTCTCTGTTGTCTACATTCCATCCAGAGTACTGAAAAAAACAAGTGTTTTAACATAGCTTTCTTTCTATCACACATAATAATAATTTCATTTTACCATTAAAATAATCTTAGCTGATTTTTAAACTATCATGCTCCATAATATATTATGTTTACAGTAATTTATACACTTACTATAGGTATTAAAATACCTGCTGTTTCAACCAGATTACATTAGCCATGACCACTGCTAGTGAGTGTGTTACTGATTATAAACAAATTACTAATTAAATATTAAAAAACTCACCACACATGTACATTTGTGCAAAACCTTTCCATTTGATTCCATTGGGATAAACTTCTGCAGTAATGCTTTACCATCTATTTTCCACAAATTCAATTCATCCAGTTTTGAAATGACTGTGTCCCCATCCCACTTCACATCAGATTTTAACAAGACAAAGTTTCCAGACTGTAAAAGTAACAAATGAATATTGTATTATTACAATTAAAATCATGTAAATTAATAATTACATTAACATTGTAGTGGTATTATGCACCTCTTCATATTTAAGATATATACAATGTTTTATGAAGAATTTACCTATATTTCCAATTAGATTTTTATAGTAGTGCTTTCTACAGTACTCAAAATGGAATTTTAAAATACTCATTAACTTTTTTAGTCATGTGACAAAAATACCACTTGACATAGTATGAATCACTATGCAATTTTATTCAGAATCGTTTTTTAGATTAATTTAAATTATAAATATTCAAGAAAATATTTCAGTCCTGTCTTGTTTTAAAACTATAGGTTCATAATGTGAACACACGCTCAGAACTGACATGAGTAAAATAACAAACATTTATACTACACAGTAGCTACATTATATACAATAACATAATAAGTAAGGCATTAAAAACTAAAACAAAACTGATTAACTTACATGGAAATGCTTTGGTACATCTTTAGATTGACTTGAGTCAGACTTATTTCCATCAGACCCATTTTTCTCATCATCAGAACCTTCCTCTTCATCAAGGTCTCCTTCTTCATCTTCTGCTTCTTCGTCTTCTTCACCTTCTCCTTCACCTTCACCCTCACTTTCCTCTGATGACGAATTTTTGCGTTTTTTCTTGGTATTATTCATAGAGGGCTTCGAGGTTCGTTTCCGAGTGCCGCGCCCAGGTTGTTCATTCTGAAAAGTAGATTCTTACATTACATAAAAATAGTTATAGAGTTTACTACGTTGCCAATTGCAACAATTCTGAATCAAAAGGTAGAGCGCAGTAGTCTAACGAACTTAACCTAACATAATAATGTCCTGACGGGTAAAATTTGCTTCTTGATAGAAACAATAAAAACAAAAATTGAATGTTTGAACTAAACACTCTCAATTAAAAAAATAATGAGGTAGACATAATTAAAGATTAAAATGTTATTCTATACGCATTAACAGTCAAAATTCAACACTTACCGAATCGGCATCCGGCGTCCAATCTTCACCTGAATCCTGAAATTCTTCTGGTTCAGCCCCAGGTTCCGAGCCGTCAGATTCATCATCATTTTTCTTCACAGATTTTCGCTTACGCATTTTGCTTAAAAATATCAAGAATTGACAAGAAAGAAAAATTCACAACCCACGCCAAAGCCTCAAAAAGGCAAGCAACAAGCAAACGAAAATGAATGAAAGGCGCTAGAGCGCTAGTATCGCAGCAAGCGGCAAAATCAAACGACTATTGAACTAGTGTTGATAAACAACTTACCTTGTAGGTACGTTGTACCATCGATTACCTGTTTGTAGAACAGGACACAATTGACGATAATTCATATAAAACTATTAAAATATCTGTTATAAATATAAGTTTTTAATGTTCTTACTTATTTAAAGTTTTGTTATTATAATTATTTTTCTATTTTATGATGTGTTCTTTTGTTCTTATTGTCCATGTCCTTATTGGAACGAATTGGTTTAGTTAAACCCGACTAAGCTTAGAAAGTATTTTTAAAAGTCTTTGACACAGTTTATTATTTGGTTTTTTGTGGATAATTTTATTATAGTAAAGTGATGGACTTATTGCATATTTTCAATAATCAGCCCTCGTAAATTAGTTGTCTAATTCAACCCAATCATAAATTAATTCATAAATGATTGATTGAATGGAAGTTCGAATAAATGCATTTACTTATTTCAGTTCCAATCAATTGTCACAACAAATGTGAACAAATAAAAAAATAGAGGTATTTGATGTTAAATAAAATATTTTTCATTTATAAACTCTCATAATGAGAAAAAAATCACAGAGATTCATACAGTCACTAGATATAAAGTAGAAAATAAGGGGAACAAGCTTGGCTCCTCCATCACCCAACTTAACCACCTTGTTGGATGATATGTTTTGAATTGCCCCTTACCTTCTTTTAGGACTACCTTATGTTTAACTACATTTTTTCTGCTGTGGAGAATCTGTTGGCAGTCTGTGACATCTCATAGTCTTTCTTGTAACAGAAGCGCTGGTCGTATATCACGATATGACAATGTTAACGATATTATCTATCGTGCTCTTGTTGCCGCCGGCATTTGTGCTGTACGTGAATAAAATGTGTATATGTGTGTTTATTTTTTTTTTTGGCACGTGCCCTATGTGCTTGCGAGCATGTGTATACGCGAGATGTGTGTATGCGTGATGTATGAGGGGAGTGAATATGCCAGTTATTTATAATAAAGAATAGAAATGTAATAGATTCTCACATTTGACTATAGTTTAAGCCAAGCAACCACTGCTGGATGCGGGCTTGCGCGGGACCGGCTTTTGTGGAGAACCCTGGGGGACCTATGTCCAGTAGTGAGCGTATTTTAGCTGAGATGATGATGATGATGTACCACTTACATACGTAGAGAATTTTATTACGTAGGGAATTTTTAACAACCATTTACTACGTTTGTGGTGGAAAATGTCAGTGTTATGGGGTCCGTGTACTTGTGCTACATTTTAACAACTAGCCAAGCAAATAACCGCCCAAAACATTTCTAAATATATTTTTGATCTTGAACAAAGTCTATGGGTACCAATAATAACAAATTTATGTTCTATCATTTGTTGCAAATAAAATACAATAGAAAATTATACATGCACCGTCGTCCCTACTTGCATCAACTTCTATCAGTATCAGCTGTCGGTGCAACAGGAAACTCCAAATTTATTATTCAGAGTTTCAAATTTATTCGTCTATAAAAATTAATAACGTCAAGATTAACGATCGGTTTTCGCTTCCTAAAGAATCGAAAAACAAGGATACAACTTCTTATTTCTTGATCTAAGGTGATCTTGTCTATCCAGGAGTTGATGGGCTCACGTGCATCCTGTACTCGTGCCCGGAGGTCTTATACCCGCACTCAGTGGCATCACTACGAACATGAAGAGAAGGACAGGACAAGCTTCGTGAGGAGTAGCGATAGGCATGGAAAACTCCGAAACTGACCATTAGCTGCACCAAAGAAGAGATGAGAAAAGAGATCCTGGAAAGTCTCGATCGTGACCCCTGGGATCGCCCTTATTATACTCTAAAGCTCCGCACGTTGCCCCTCCCCGTTTTACTGAGAAGCTCCAAAACAGTTTTCTGCAAGACTTGTTCGAGAGCCCATTTTTTTTCGTTTTTACACAGCGGACGACCGACACCATACCTACCCTGGTGCTGGCGCAAGCTCTCGATCACATGTCAGACTACCTCAGAGTGTTTTTTTTGTTTGAGAAGATACTCTCTGCCTGCATTATCTGGCACCTCTGCGAGGTGGGCCCCAATTTGTTGAACACCCAATTCAGTTTTTGAGCGAGGCACTCGATGATCGATTCAAATATCGTAAACACATTCACGATTGCGACTGCAGTGATGATTCAACTCAGCTCACGCTGGTGGTTTATTCAACCTGGGTGGCGCAACATTTCGCTACTGGTTGTCATATGCTCCATGATGGGTAGTGATCGCTGTTTTTAGCGGTAAGTACCAGAGTGGAGGTCGTCCTCTTAAGTGGAAGTCGTCACCCGGTTCACTGGTGGCGAAATTCTATGGGTCAAGCAGTGAACCGGGCGGCTGAGGTACGCTTTCCAGCGGCGCCGCCCTGAGTGTGTCCACGAGTTGACGGGACGGATTTTCCTCTCCATTCGCTTCAGGCGTCTTATGCTGTAATAACAGCTGTTTCCGGGTCCTCACTACCTCAGGCAGAAAATGGCACACCTTGTGGTTTTAGTCGGTCCGAGTCCGACACACCACCCTAAAGCAAGTCATAGTAGGGTTTCTTCGGGATAGGGTTTCTACACATAAAAAAGCGATCTCGTAGAGACAACTTTTACATACAATTGATCGGGTGTCTAAGATCGGTAATTGAGCACGAGGTACTTCAATAGATTTTAATTAATTACTTGATTTTGTTATTTTAATTAATTAATTTAATTGCCAATTGATATTATTGTGCTTTAGTTCGATTTTTAATTGAATAATTGAACACTTTGTCATATTGGATGGGTCTATATTTTCTGAAATAAAAAATATAGTTTACAGTTTCAACGTGTGATCTTTGAATCGATTCTTTAAAAGAAAATCAAAAAGACTTGTACTCGTATGCAAAATGCTAAATGATGCACGTAAATACTCTCGGGTATAGGGAAAGAAATGATTGCCACTTTATGCACATTATCTTGAGCGTCATAGATTCATATTTTGTTTTATGCTATTAACTATTTCATAAAAATGAATTATGACCAGCTTTCAGGTCCAAATATCCGTATTGTGCAACAGTTTTCATGACCTGACCTGCCGGCCTTTTTCTAGACTTTTTCCTGTTTGTCTTTGACCGTGGCCATGCCATGCACAACCCAACAACGGAGGAAGTTTTTAATGCTTGTATTTAACATTGAAAATATTTTTATTGTCTATTATTTTGATTTATTTAAGTATTTGAAAGTTACAATAGAGGGGGACAAATCAGGTATGTTACTAAAATCGTGTTTTTGCAACTCTAGTTTAAGAAACTAAAAGTTTAGCAGAGATATTTACATTTTCAGTAAATTCTAACTTTAAACCAAAGACAATACAAAAAATATATTAAGTGAGTTTGACTTGCCAACATGAAAAATTGAAAAAAGACGCTAAGAAGCTTGTCATATCAGCTGATTGCGTCATTGCTTTGTACTCATATAACGCAAAAACAAAAAACAAGTCGCAGTAGTTATCAGAACCGACATTACTGGTGATAGTTTCGCAAATTGTTGAGTGTACAACATCAAAAATGAAATTCCAATACAAAGAAGAACATTCTTTTGAAAAGAGAAAGACTGAAGGCGAGAAAATTCGCAGGAAGTATCCGGATCGTGTTCCCGTAATTGTTGAGAAAGCCCCGAAGGCTAGGCTTGGAGACCTCGACAAGAAGAAGTATTTGGTACCATCTGATTTAACTGTTGGACAATTCTATTTTCTGATCAGGAAACGTATTCATCTGCGACCCGAGGACGCGTTGTTCTTTTTCGTTAACAATGTAATTCCTCCAACATCTGCAACAATGGGCTCTCTGTATCAAGAGCATCATGACGAAGATTTCTTTCTCTACATAGCCTTTTCTGATGAAAATGTTTATGGATATTAACTTTTAATGATTTAAAATATTTTCATTACTTTAATTTTACTATTATACTATGTTAAAATATCTGACCATATGGTGAAGCTTAATTTTAAGGTTTAGTATAATGATGATGTACCTATTGTGTTATATATTGGTTACTCGATTTATGGGCACCTTCACATTGTCTTATGATAATTCTATCGCTTGAATATGCAGCAAATATTTGCAATGATTCTAATTTTTCATTTGGTTTAGGCATATAATTATTCCTGTATGTAAACAATAAAAGAAATACCACATATGTTTGTCTTTATTTAAATCTGATGTTTTGTCCTTTGCATTCTTTTTTCATCAGTTTAACAGAAACAAAGTAAAACATATCAAATATTCATATAAATGTATGAATATTTGATATGTTCAATTAACAAAAAGTCCTTCAGTTAAGCACCTCAGCAATATCCTTCTAACAGCATAGTGGAATGTCTTTAGAAACTTGGTAAAATTGGTGATTCAATAATTGTTCAATTAATATGCAATTAGGTGTATTAGAGAATGATTTTGATACTATTGAATGCTAGTTTTTTTTGTTAAGTATTGCGGATGTAAATAAAAAATTTTTTAATACATAATAACCGATGCTTGCCAGTTTAGGTCTTAAGGTTAAGGGTTTAGTGAAAACAGGGAAATATTCTAGGAATCTTAGTGAAATTAAAGAAAATTAACAGATCAATTGGAGCACTTATTATTTTTTTCCGAACCATACTGCAAATTTGAATAATTTGAAATTACAAGGAATTACATTCTGGAATTTTAGATTCATCCAGATATTTTTTTAAGTTTAATTTTTAACCATAATCCCATTTCTATATTTTTATGTATAACATTCCAATAAGCATTGATTTGTGCTTTTAACAACAGCCTTTATTCTAACAAATCCTCATTTTACCTACACTTGCCTTCCTTAAGTGATGTGCTTAACATTGTTAATCCAGCAAGTTGTTACAAGAGCATGTACAATTGATAAATTTCTTTTCTTCCGTTTATTTAAAAAGATTAGAAAAGCATCAAAAAGATGGCATAATGGTGTGATGCAATGTTGCATAAGGGGAATGAAATATTAATCTGGCAGTGATGATGAATGTATTTTGTATTGTTCCCAATCTTTTAATTTTCTATTTGCCTGATAATTTATCATTGTCATATCAGCCAAAAGACAATTTCACAACTGGACATAGGTTTCCCCTAAAGTTCACTACAGCAACTGGTCCTGTATGTTGCCTGCATCCATCCACAATAGTTGTCTAAAAACTATTATACGTCAGGTATGTATATCACATATAGGTACTTGTATGTGTTAATTTTCTTTGGTTAATTTAATCCTCTTTGTCCTAAACATGTAATAGCAGATAGTTGTGCTACATCTCAATGTTTATGCTGTAAAGTGTTTCATTTAGTATTTTCTGTGAAATTCTATGGACATATTTTTAAAAATAATTTTAATATTTTTGTTGAATATTGACCAAACTTGTTTAAGGGGCATGGCCTACTAAATTTAATAATTATTGGTCAACCATGAAACAGTAACATCAAAAATCAATGGAACTTTTGTAGAAGAATTAAAAGAATTTGTAACAGTTTGCGAATAAAAGTACCCTGAAGATTAGGTCACATTCAACTGAAGGATTGATATCTAAACATTACTGTCACTGCTAGTACGTACAGTACGTTACGTACGTACGTTATCTTAATTAGTCATACCATTGAAAACCGGTTTATAACATTACGAAAACTAATTCCCTTACATTTGTATTTCGTTTATTGACTCTTAATCTACCTTTTGTTTGTGGCAATTCCCCTGAATACCACCTAAAAGTGGTTGTGAATACGTAGTGCGCTGCGCTGCCACACTGGTCTGTTTCTGCTAGGATGACATATGGTTTTACCTTTCACCCACAGGCTTGCGCTTATGGAGCACGGAGATCGCTCTGCGACCTCCGGGGCCTGAGTCGTCTACAGCATCTTTCCCGGTCCTGGTGGACCGGGAGAGTTCTAAATCTCTCCCGGGCTTAGTGGACCGGGAGAGTTCTAAATCTCTCCCGGCCCCGTTCCGCCGACTCCTTTGCAAGCATTACTTGTCCGCAGAAGGAGACGACGAAGAGTCTTAATTTACTTAACATTGTAGACAGAAAAAAGTATCTCAAATGGTGAGAAAATCTGCATATTTGTGGAAATTATCATATTTAAATTAAAGAATGTTAATAATGTTTATCTTAATTTATTTCAGTAGGTAGAATAAATTTTACAATTGGAAGTATTTGCCTTTAATCATTACATTGTTTTTTCAATATCGATTGCATTTCGGCTTACCAAAACGAACCTCACTTTAGACATACAAGTTGTACTAAAAATCGCCTGTTCTAAAGAAATTTATGTTTGTACCTTTTCGAATTTATAACTAGTTGATCTATGTAATATTTTGAGACCAATAATACAAAAAAAAACAAGTATATTCTATAGGGGTATTACAGTGACGTGTATTCCCAACAATGATTCAGCAAAATACCAATTGTCTAAATAATTACTATATACTATTTTGTGTTTCAAGTTATTAATTTGCAATGAATAACATAATTTATAAAGACGCTGAAAGATCTATACGCGATTTTTAACTGACCGGGTCGAAAGTAAGCGGAGTGCATGTCGCTGTGTCGGCGCAACACTCCAAAATAACGAACTTTAACATGACACGATATAACTATTGCTATATATAATAAATTACCTGACTTATACGTTATTATTAATGTTTGTTGTTAACATACTTATAATAAATGTCACACCCAGTAGAGTTACTTTAACAATATAATATGATAATGATATAATTTTAAAAGGGCCAAACATAAATTACATAAATTTATTTACTACTAGGCAATAATTACATATTTTCTTTTGTATTATTATTATATTAAACTGTCAATTCTACTTTTTATAAATTTAAGGACAAAAACGGTATTATGGTTATTCTAGCACGGTACATTATTGTATCTATAGTCGACGATGCGTTATACTGTTGTAATGTACGAGGTCTGTTATAGGTTTGATGTATCATGTAGTTATACTTTACGCCGTATCAGCACCTTACTTCATTCGACTACCGGTAACGGCTAGTTGATGATATTCCAACGTGAGCCATAAAATACAATGGATTGTCGAATGTGAGCACGTATTGAACTTAATTATGAATAAAAAAGAATAAATAAAGGAATGTGCTAAAGTTATAACTACAGTACACGAAAAACGTACCACTTCGCTCGTACATAAAGAAATACAGTTTGTTCTAGGTTTAAAACTTTTGTATCACTTTAAATTTTAATAACCTTTTAGTTTATTATATTATATATATTAAGACAAATTGATATCACGGTTGGCTCTAGGCATAAGATTGCAAAAAATGCGTTATTCATCGACTATATCTTGAGTAAAAAACATCGTCTAGCGCATTTTAACCGGTTATATATTATTGCTAAACACTTAATATATTATGTGAATTCCATTCGACGGAGTCTTTAATAATTGCATATACAAGTCATCTTTTTCTATTAACTACCTTTTTACCACTTTATGTGTCAGCTATAAAACTGTAGCACCTTTTTAAGACATGTGTATATATATATAATGGTTTGATATAGTGAGATAACTACATATACTATTAGTGTTTAGATATACTCGGCTTAAGTAGGTCAAAGAAACGTAAATAAACAATAGAAAGACTACACAACATTTGTTATCTCACGAGTGTCTTCGCTGTACTGTTAATTGACGAAAAATTTTACGTGTATCTCGATACTTTACTGCTATGAAAGAAACTTACAGGGTTCATAACGTGCTGAATTTTATCACTCGTCAAAGTGCACGTGGTCCCTGATTGAATGGTTTTAGTAGTCACTCGTTTCATATCCATTGATTTAGAGTAGAAGCATAGTAACGTAATCTAGAAAATGTACAGTTAATTATATGATATTAGGTATATTATGTATTGTTTAATGTCAAGTGTAGTACTAAAAACTCAGTAAAAAATCAATAGTTACGTTCAACGCTGCGTTCGTCGTATGATGATCATCAACCTACCGCAGTTGTTAATTAGTTCACAATTGAAAGATTACATTGTGATAGATAAGAAGAAATACTGTGCCTTACATTGTTTGCTGCACTTTACTATTTTTCGTCTGTTAGCGCGAGGGTAGTAAGAGGTAGGTAAGAAAACTAATGACAATCATATGGTGATATATATATACACATTGTGTAGTCTTATTTGAATAAAATTATTTCGATTTGTTTGCCTACCTTTTTCCACTGCCAGGACTAAAGGGTTGCTTGAATGCGCTAGATGACTAGTGGCACTCAAATTCTATGCATCACAGTTTGTGTTAAAACAAGGTTTACCAGCACTTATTTTATTCTGCTTAATATTATTATGTGGAAATAATAATGCACGAAGGATTTTAACATTTAAATATTGATTTCAAAATTATCTAAGTGTTTAATAACATACTTTACTAATTACGATTTTATTACGTTGTTAGTCTTGAGATCTTTGTTAACTAACTTTTAATTAGTTTCAATTTATAGAGGCCTGATCCTTGTACACATTATAGAAACGAATTGATATCACTGTTTGCTTTGGATATAGGTCTGAAACTGATATTTATGATTGGTATTGAAAAATACAGGTTACGATATCTCCTAGGAAAAATTGCGCAGGTAGTATTCAAAGGAACGTCTTAAGGAGATATAACGACCTATACTTAACAATGTGTTGAAAGGTAGATAGATACTCTTAAGCAGTTCTTCATATTTCTAATATAGGTAATCTACTTCACAAGATAATCTATTATATTTGATTCAGTTTGTAACGTCATATAGTATTTAAACTATGAAAAACAAGTGTTAAATTGAAAAACAGTTTGGAATACGTTTGGTGTTTAATTAATAACAAGGGTGTGCCATGCCGAGACAACTTATATCTGTAGGTAAAATAGACAAAGAACAAATAGTGATGTGTGTTGAAAGAAATTCAAAATGTGTTATAAAACTTAACTTTGTCGAGATTTTTGGCATTGGATAATTTTACTTTATTACATGTCGTGTACATACAAACGAAACAATACTATGGCTTATAAAAATTGCGATTTGGATAAAAATAACACGAAGGTTAAATAAACTACATATTAATTCACATACAATCACCGTGCCAAAATAACATAAAAATCAGTATTCTAAAATGTAAACTACCAATTAAGATTAGAAAATGGAACTATATAGAAGGAGTTTCATCTTATACGCTAGACTAATCTAAAACCTCATGTAATTATGCGATCTTCTGGAAGGTCGTCCACGTCGCATACCGCGCCCACGTGGGCCACTCTCGCTGTCTGCAAACATATACCAATATTTAACCAACTGTTACAATAAATAAATTAATACTTGTATATTAATAATGTCACCATGATAAAGCGTTTTGTGAGTTTATAACATATGATTGTAAAAATATAAGATGAATTCGAAACCGATTGTATTTACAATGTTATGTGTGATGAGTCAAGTTACTAAGCGTTAAGGTTGCTACATAGGCTTCTATGTGAAAACAAAACGCTTCAAGTAAGTTTAATACTTACTACCGTCAACGGTATTACACACGGCGAAGATGCTATAACATTTTATATTAAGGTGCTTGGATTTATAATATTTTAATATATTAAGGTATCAAACACTTGTAAAGATACGACTAAATAATACTTATCAAGTATATTTCTCAACTAAATCTATAAATTAGATACAATTTTAGAAATTATTTCGCATCTTAACATTAAATTGCCATTTTGCTAGGTAGTTCAAGATAAAATATCATTAATATATTCACCGTCTGTGACGCCGTTAAAACCAGAATTACTTTGATTATATTACATTAGTTTAAAAAATTGGTTTACATTTACCAGCGGCACGCATCCAGCGCTGATTCTGTGAGTGTGGCGAATGAGGTGAATGAGCATGTGGTGGAGGGTGAGCCCGACGAGCTACGCCTGTAGGAGCACTTGCTTCCGCTTCACGCCCTTCTTCTGCTATCTGCTATTAATGTAATAATAATATATTAGTTTTCATAGAAAGATGACGCAAGTCTTTTTTGAAACGATAGAAATATACATATATACTCTTGTAGTTTCGTTATTCGTTGTACTTTCTGTTCCAGAAAATCACGAGTTTTGAATAATTTCAACCAATTATTATTAAAAATGCATATATTATATCTTGAATTATTATCGTTCTTGTCGTCTACAAACTGGTTTTGCCTGTTCATGGTTCCACGAAGATAAGTTTCACGGACAGAACCATATCAGGTCTGAGAATAATTAAATATCATTCCACAAAAGAGAAACCATGGCACCAATAACGGAAACTGGTCTATGTCCTCTGTCGCTTGTGGGTTCGAAATAGACCTGAATCAGTGCTACAATGTATTTCGTGTTCGTCTCTCTGAAGAAAGGAGGTCAAAATAACTGATAGGCAATTGTTTGTCAGCTACAGTTTTACTTGAAGGACCCAGATCTGCAGGTGTTTTTATAGAACGTATTCCCAGGGTTTATTTAAATCTTAGAAATTCTCAATAGGAGTAAAAAACGTTTAAACCACCATCATTAATGCAGTCACAAATGTGAAAATGGGTATATAAGCTCAAAAAGATGATTATCCGTTCCAATACAAAAAAAATTACGATCACCTGTACGATGAAGTATGCAGTTCAATTAGTTCATGCTGATGTGTAACGGAAGTCATAAAAGTAAAATCCTCAATGATGCAGACATGATATTTTGTATCATTTTTATTTTAAACCGAATGATTCTGATGACAATACTACGGGTATGATGACGTTAATTTTTAACTATTGTGCTGTTGTGCTTTTATTGATTACTTTGTATTCTTCTTAAGATGATAAAAAAGTGATGCCGAAACTCAACTCAATTCAACCGAAATATTTCCATGTATTTTTTTAAATAAACAAAACATAAAAGCATTTTCACTTAACGGGTCAATTTTGGATAGTTTATCCTGTTACAGCACTGTTTTTAGTCAACCGGCTTATATAGTAAATAATTAGACTTATATAGTAAATAACGCTAAAAAGCATGACAAGAAAGGTGCCGTAATTATTACAAAAAGAGGTTAATTGTTTTATACGTAGTGATGTATTCGTACCATGATAACATAAAACAATGATAAGAAAAGAAAACACGTTACTGCATTTACCGATTCAAAATTAGAGCGTGAAATATAAAGTTGATTTTCACTGAGAAACGATTATTTTCAATCTTATTTAGAATTGTATAATAGGCATAATGACAAATTTTTAAAAACTGTTCCATAATGTTGGGCAATATATATTAATTACAACAAACAATGTTTCTGTTAAAAATTAAGGCTTGGAATTTAAAAGTTACTTATAAATTCGTAAATTTAAAATTCACGCTTCGACGTGTCATGGCGTCCCTTGCCACATCACTTTAGAGTACAAGGATCACTCGACAGCTGTAAAACATTGAGACGCTCTTAATTAATTTTAAAATTACAAAACAAAGAAAAGACTTGAAGAATTTAAGTAAGAATTACAGTACTGAACAAGTACAACTATAGCTACAGAACCGTTGGAACTTGAAGACCCTTCACTCGGAACATCAGCCATGCAGGCAAATATTACACAAGATGCACCTAAGATGGCAAATAAATCCATTCAAGTGTACAAGTAGATTAAATTCGATTTACACAAAATAAATTGGAGTTGATAACAAAATGAAAACGGCTTATTTAATGGTAAAAACGAGGAAGTGTATAATTATTTATTGAATTGTAAGTAAACAAAGACAAATCACTCTATTGTGACATCGCGTGCTCTGATTGCCGTTCAAAATTTCATGGCAGATTGGCATATTTTGTGACTTTGTTTTAATCAATAAAATAATAATTTCACTTTTAATTTTAAAATGAATCAGTGTATTATAATTAACTATTTAGGTATCTTATACACACAAATTATTTCAATGAAATTTACTTGCAGTCATCATGCCTGTTCGACGAAGTATGATACGAGCAAATTAAAAACTACTTACAAAAATAGGTGATTTACATGAATTAGTACAGAACCTTCGTCCGCATATTTTGGAACACAATAAAAGAACAAAGCGTTCCTTTAAATAAATGGGAGTATATGGATAAAATACAATACTATGGCGTACAGCATTAACATGAGTATTATTTCAAAGGCTAAATACATTTGGACGCTAAATTAAGCTAAGTTTCAATGCGATTTTCTGTTGACTGAGTAATTAAACTTTTCAATTTTAAAATACATTAATAAGTATTGTCTTGTCAAATGTATCGAAAGCTATTGTTAACTTTTACGTGATTTGAGATGTATTTACCTTTAATTCAAAACAATAAGGAAAGTTAAACGAACACTGAAGTTAGTACCGATGTTGATTGTTGAATAAGAAATTATGGCTTCGCTAAAACGCTACATCTAAGTGCATTATTTCTTAGTGCTGAATCCAAAATAACATAACGTTCTTGGTTACAAAATACATTTATCTTTCTAATAATAGTTTTTTTTTTCTCTCTCCTTTGTTATCTTGCATTCAGTCGTCTGAACTATGAGCAGATGTGGTGCAGCCAAAATGTTTTTTTAAGGTGCTATAGAACTCTCAAGAGAGTCCATCTTTTATTTTATATATACTGAACCATACTGACATAACCATAGAGTTTCCTTTTAAGTAAATAATTAATACATTATGTTTAAGTTAATTATTTCTTACAATGATGAACCAAAAATAGAAAGCAATTATAATAATTTTAGTTATAAAATACGTGCTTCTGCACAATAATAAAATTTCATTGAATACTATTATTTCTTCTAATACTGTAAAACTTGACTAGTTGATTATGTGCAGTATGAGAGCACTTTCTAGAATATTTACACTTTGATATTTTTACTAGCCAGTCTTTGCAGAAAAGTTTACTTACAGTGGTTCCATAACCTACAATCGATCATCATTCCAGAACATTATATAATATTTATTGATATACTCTTTATAATTCTTTGCAATTAGAAAAAGAAGACTTAAGAAATTAAGAATAGGTGTCTTGGCTAGACGATATCGGTGCACATGTGCGATTAGTACAACGTGCAAGGTAGAAAACGTATAAAAACAATGCTATTGGTTCATATATATACAGATTACTCACGACTACCCGAAATACAAATTTTAAGCACATGATGAAGGGACCTTATAATAGTTATTTCTAAATATTATTATAGCATTCTTATTTTATCAATTATTTTACATACATTAACAAATTACAATTTGTACAAGTATTATATAGCTTATAATTATAAGTAACACTAGTACTTTTTCTTGGGTCAGTGAATAACAATCAATTACATATTTCTTATTACTAGTTATGATCAAATGACAATCGTTTGAATCGCATTCTCTCAGACACCGGACTGTAGAATGCAATCCTAAAAATTTAAACTATTTTCGCCTGTGATGAGAAATTTTCTTGCTTAAAGCAAACAATACATGAATTCGTCATTGTTAATATACTTCTACGCAATAGGTAAGACGTAGGATTTTGAGGTTTACGTGATTTAAAACTTTATTGTATATTCTGACTCATTCTTTTTTGTTATTGTCATGTATTCGGTCAAGACTACCTGAGCACTCTAAAAAAAAAAGTTTGTTTAAAACTAGCATTGTATCGATACACAATTACTGGTGCAAAGTTTCAACCCTGGCTTCCCTAACATAAAATTGTTTTTTGCGTCTCTTGGAGCCAATAGTTTTTGTGCGATTTTTTCTGTATTTCTGGCGATAGGTATGCAGGTTGCGTAAAGATCAGGCAAACAGTATGGCAGCACTGATTTTAAAACGCGTTTATTTGCTCCAACTTATAATCAACTAACTCTTTGGTAATTAATTTTAACATTTTACTAATTGTATTATCCAAATGAAGTCCACACGATATAGTTATTTCCTCCAACTTATAACTAACTAACTCTAGTTAGGTTGTGAGCGAGGGCGAGAGGGTTTTTAATAAGACAAGTGTTCGGCTTGAATAGCGGATTGAGACTGACTTTATTTATAAAACTATTTCTTAAAGTTATTATAATATTCTTATTGATATGTGTTGGAGACAAAGAGCTATTTGTTCTAATGTTTAGTCTGCGGCTTATCATCTAAATGGTGGTTCATGACGGATGCCAAGATTAACTTTATTTATAAAACAATATACAGTATTCTTATTATGCGTTGGAGACAAGGGGCTAGTTGTTCTATTGTTTCCAGGGCGTCTGCGGCTTATCAGCTAAATCGTCTATCATGACTGATGCCATTGTGGGGCGTCACGTCTATGACGACATAACTCTCTTTGGTAGTTCATTTTAACATTTCACTGATTGTTTTATCCAAACGAAGTCCACATGGTGTAGTTATGACACTTGAATAATAATATAATCTGGTTGATAGCACTGTAGTTGTTATCTTGGAGTTTATTCGATGATGGAGAACAATCCCCTCAAGTTTGGGTGGAGTTTCTTATTTGTTATTTCTTTATGGTATAAAGAGTAAAGGAGTGACCGTCTTCACGTGATGGTAAGTTACTAATTCCGCCCATGAATATCTGCAGCTCAAGCGTGGAAAGTACAATGCCGCTCTTTGAGCTCTCTACTCTAAATAAGCCCAACCTTTCTCAAGTTGGGTTCCGGTGACTTCGCTCACTCGGTGAAAAATAGAAATCGAATATCAGAACGATTTTCTGTGGGCCTTGGTATCACTTCGTATTCGCTACTATGTGACTTTTTACTTTTATTTACCCATTTTTTTATATTTTTTAGATTCTCATATTTTTACACGTATATACTGTGATATCTAACAATTTTTTGATCACAGAATGTCCTATGAATGAAATGATGATATTTTTTAAACTCCAGTGACACATATCACTAAAAGAGTATAAAATATCTTCGTCTTTCAGTGAGCCCGACTAAACTGAACTGGTCACTAACAACTGCTTTAGAATATGTACGACTTACTTAAAAATAAAATATTTTATTCAGATAATTTATGTGCAACTTTCTTACACTATCATAGTATAAAATTTATAAAAGTAATGGTAAAATTTAGAATTGGTGTGTAAACTCTTGGATCCTACTCATGCTTTCCATCAGACAAAGTAGAGTAATTTTGGCAGTTTTAAATTTTTAAAAAAACGCCTTATTAATTTTGTTGACAGATGCAAATATACGAAATACTCGTAGCCCTTTTTGGTATAACACTTCATTAATATATCAGTTGGTAAATTAATTTTCAATAACTCCTATTAAATGCCTTTAACCTTCTTTCAGAACTTCTTTCTTATAATATAACAAAATTGCATGAGTTGCTATTGTAATTAATATGAAATCTTGTAATAGTAGATTTGCAGTATACGTTCAATTAGATATTATTATTACGTTTCCCTTTTCTTTTGGAAAAGTAATTGATTATCAAATATATCTTTTTAAATACATACTTGATGTGGAGAGGATGGTTCGCTGCCCTGAGAGCTGACTGCTGTCGCTTCTTCCTCAACTCTTGACTCCTCCCAATCACGTGTTTCCGTTCCTTCTGCACCTATACATAAAAACATTAATTAAGTTTACTCAGCTACAGTATTAATCAACATCACCTGCCCCTTATCCCACTTTCTTTGGAGTATACGCCGTACAATTCATTCTTTAATTCCACTCTATCATTCATACCTACTCGTCCTTTTACTATTTTTTTTCCTTCCGACCCATATCCTTTTTCACGAAGTCCATTCACCTTTTCTTTGATCTTCCTCTTCTCTTGTACCCTTCAACTCTCTACCTAACACTTTCATTGGCACATTTTCCTAATATTATTTAGCTAAGTTTGTTTTTGTGGTTTGAATTGAATTAGTTTTAGTGCTTGTTTATCGACGCACGATACAGGGTATGTAGCATAGGTTTCTATTTGTTAGAATTAAATGTTGAAATGACATACAAGAAATGAAACATGCAAAGACAATGTCAATGCATGTTTAAACAGGTCGAGACGCATTCGTAGCGCACTAACGTAGGTCTGTATGCAGTTTTTGTAAGTGTATTTTCATCATCATCATTAACAGCCTCTTTCAGTCCGCCGCTGGACATAGGCCTCTCCTTAACAAGGAGGTTTTGGCCTACTATACCGAGCTGGCCAGACGGGTTGGTATACTTTTCTTCTCTTTGTAGTCAAATTTTTCTGAATAGTTTGTTCCCTCAGTCGGCGTGCTCACGGGATGAATAGGGGTGGTAACACTACGTATTCTTAATCCGTCACCACACAAAATTATGAAACCAAATTTTGGTTCCATAATTTTATTGAGTGCCTTATAGATATTATACAGAGCGATCAACGACTCGAGGGTACTATTAATCCGTCAAAAGCGAAGCAAGTAAGTAAAACGTAAGCCTCGGCGAGCACGTAAAGTCGTCAGTCCTGCGCTCGATCTCTCCCTAGTCGTGTAGCATAACCGTCCCACCGGATTATGTGGGTGAAGGATCAGAGAGCGCATCTGCGTTTGCGCATACACTTGTGCTCCACAACATCCCCTATGTAGTCGTCGGGTTTCCGTCGAGACCGGTCAAAATCGGTTAGGAGTACATCATCATCATCATCGAACGTAAGTATAGTGCGGTGTTATACTGACGAGCGTCGGCAGGCGGTGCGGCCGGCGGTAGCGCAGCAGCGAGGTCCGCGTGCGTGTCGTGGTGAGCGGCCAGCGCCGCGCCCGCGCCCGCGCCCGCCTCCGCGAACGTGAAGCGCGCGCCCGCGCCGCCCCCGCCGCCGCCCGCGCCCAGCGGCGACACCACCGCCTCGCCGAACCTACGTAAAGCAATACGTTGTTCATTTTACATTTCAAAAACGATAGCCATTTGATAATTCAGAGAAAAAATAGGTATGTACGTGATCGTTCTGTATATGTGTATTTATCTTTTTAGTGGAATTTAAATGTGACGAGTTAAAATCGCTCGATTTTTGTATAGTCAATCTAAATTCAAATAGAATAAAGAATAGTTAAAAATTATTACTAATCAACGTACGACGATAATAACTATTAAAAATACGTTTTATAAAAACTTATTCTACAAGTAAATTTTTCTATTTATGTACCCGTCGTTGCGCCTAGGAACGTAGAGGGTAGGCGTCGAAGGGACTATGCTGTCGTCGCCGTCGTCACCTCCGTTACCGCCGAGTGATAGCGTGCCACTCGCTAAAACAAAAAAAAACGTAAAAGATACAAGGAATTTTGATTCATCATCATGATGAATCTGAGAATAAAGCAACTACAGTTGCGTACGTACGTACATTAGTCTGAGAATAAATCTCACGGTATTGTCTGCATTCGCAATGAATATGGTGAACTATTAGATTCTATTTATGCACTCCACCAGGCAGACAAAAATCAATTTATCAGGTTCTTAAAATAAAAATAAAAGTAAACAAAAAATTGAAACCTTACAGACAAAGCATCACAGGAATCAGTCGGTCTAAAGTCAGACAGCGAAATAGTAAAAGCGATTGTGTAACTCGACTAACAGTGTGCAAGATACAGCCTAGTCTTCAACCCCACAACTACCATATAGAAGCATGGACAACTATATAGCGAAACATATATTGGATAAAGTAACCCAAAAAAAAGGAGGATACGGAAACACTGGCAACAAACCAGAGACCCTGTTGCGAAAAAATAACTCAATCGCGTCAGCAGAGAGCTGACAGCACTGAGCATAGATAGTAATGACTGGATGTTACTGCTTCCTCAGATTACTCTTTATGGAAGGTCACCCGAAGACTTAAACGGTTCATTAGTGTTTCTCCTCCTTCAAAAATATCTGCCAGTACCTGGGCACAAATAACCAAGAGAAAGTTGGTACCTTCTTAGAACCTCTCTCAAAGGTCTTTATTCCTTATCTATACGAAGGCTTTTCAGGGGATGTAGCAATAATGGAAAGCAATACATTTGAAATGCCTTTTAAATTTACAAAGACAAATTGTACGAATTATAAAAAATCGGACCCAAAAATGTCACTGGAATACGATTTTATAACGAACCAGTTATTACAAGAACTACCTGAATCTGAAATCACTTTCCTTGCATTGCTATTTAAGGTTATGACTAGACTGCAGTTCTTATCTTTGGAGTGGAAGCTCTCACACAAATTGTGATACAGACCCTTAGATAAACATCCTGGCGAAGCAAAATCATATAGACCCCTAAAGTTTGCTACCTATTTCATTCAAGGTGTACGAATCTACTGTTACAACGAATCATACTCATATTTAAGAAAAAAAAAATAATGCTTGACTATCAATTTTGGTTCCGTAGTAATCATGGCACTATTGATCAAGTGCACAGACTAAAGAAGTAAAAGATTATTGAATCACTGGAGGCAAAATCTTACCGTGCCAGTGCATTCCATATCTTTAACTGCATCTCGCACGAACTAATATCGTAAAAATAACGAATACTAAAATCATTTCTAGAGCAGCGTCATTTCATAGTGCAAAATAGTGAGGTACTGTCAGAATTTTGTCCTATAAAAGCAGGTGTTACACAGGGTAGCGTACTGGGTCCCACACTCTTCTTATTGTTTACTGTAGATTTGTCGACATCTAAATCCTTAACCACTGGAACCTTTGCTGATGATACCGCATTACAACACTGCAGACAGTGACCCAATCAAAAAAATTATTTATTTTGCAAGCTAAAACTAAAATTTCCTTTCTTATGAGAGACCTAGTTCCAGCAATAGACTATTAAAGCCAAGTAATTAGACAGTAATTTGCAATAAGTCCTAACTTTAACATAAATTATATGTATAATACATGTATTATATATAGTAGAGAATTTGTAAGATTTCAATGCAAAGCCGGAGTTAATAACAAATTGCATTTAAAGAGTATACGAACGTTCAGTCCCGCTACTGATGGCTTCGATCTGCTGATGAGCTGGCTGAGGCGCAGGTTGAGGCGCAGGCGCGGGTTCGCTGTCAGCCTCGGCCGCTGCTGAAGCACTGGGTTGCATTTCACTATCCTCACCTTCCTCGCCATCTTCACCGGCCTCCGGTGATTGTGCCGGAGATTCCTGTTATATAAATTCAATAAAACTATCAACGGTGTCGCGAAAAGTTATTATTTTTGTATTATATTAATAGTTGTTCCTGTCTCACAATTTGATGTACTTTTTTGGACAGTGCTTCGTTCCTAAGAGTCATAGCATAGTGTTTCATAACTCTCATAGTCACAACTCATAATCTTTTACATATTCTAAAATCTTTAAAAAGAATAATTATCAGTCACTTTGACAGATAGTTCAAAAAATTAGAGTGTAAAGTCCACGATAAAAAATTATGTTAGTATAGATTTCAATTATGTTAGGGCATTCAGTAAAATTTTAACTTTGAATACCTGACGAACTGCATTTTCGACGTCTTCTCCTTCAGCTTCATCTTCTTCTTCTCCACCTTCCACATCCTGTTCCTCATCCATGTCATCTTCATCTTCTTCTCCCTCCTACACAAAGGATAATAATGTTAATAATAACGGTTCAGATTAGAGGCCTCATGCTTAAAGTAGTACTTCTTGATATAGCACACATTGCGAAGTTTCTATCTTTGGAGTCCTAACCATCAATGTCTTCGTCCCTACATCTGATACCAATGGAACACTATTTTTATACTTTGAAATATTATTTTTGTGTGAATCATAAAATTTATTTAAAGAAGTAATTATATTCATTTGTATGAATTAAAATAAGGTTTACGTACAGAATTTCACGAACAGCCCTAAAACTGTTAACCGCTTAAGTTGTTTATCAAATCTAATCTATCCATTCATAATGTGATTACACTTTTTTGGGACTTTATATTGAAAAAGATGTTTACTAAGTATTTAAGGATTTTAAACATACCCTATACATAGTGCCAGTGCATCTCTCGTCATCTTCCTCAGAGTCAACAACAATTACACCTTCGTCGTCTTGGTCACAGCGCGATGATGTCGGCACTTGGTATTCTACTTCCACAGAACGTTCAAATCCCTAAAATGTAAACATTGTGGAAGTTTAAAACATGCAACAAGTATTATCAAAAATGTTACAAAACGAAGCATATAATATTGAATAAAAATGGCTAGATACTTTTGAAGTGAAAACTTCTTGAGGCGCGTTGAGCGTTTTGGTAGAGGGTAAAATCCTCGGTTCGCGTCACCGACATGCTAATGATAATAGTATATCTATAGCTATGGAGAATATGATATTATATATTATATATGAAATTTATTATTATTATATATTATATATGATATTATATATTATATATAACTACTAGCTGACCCGGCCACGCGTTGCTGTGGCTAAAGTTTTTGTTATATTACATTATAGTAAACAATCTAAGAGGAACAATAAGAGAACATCAGTCACGGAGTCCACTATGCTTTTTCACACAGATGGTATTTGTAAAAAAATATGGTGATCTCCTTATTTGACTTTCTACTACTATAACCCTTTAGTACAATGAAATTATTTACAAACAAAGACGAAAATTTTGATGTTGGTATACAAATTCACTGGATTGACATTTGAAGGGGAAGTACATTGAACACAATTAATTAAAATGTTCTTACACTTGATATTAAGCAGAAATCAATAGGTATAAAATAAAAATTTATCAGATTTATTATTTCCATTTAATTTTATAACAAATATAAGTATATTACAGTATAATACAGTAAATAACATGTGACGCTTAAGCTCATGAATGAGGTAGGCAAGGCAGACAGTCTTAAACTTTTAAACATTAATATCTATTTTTTTGAATTATAAATACTTTCAATTTCAATTTAATTTATCACCAATCGGTGCACAATGTTTTTGGTTAACCTGTCTTTAGTTAACACAAATAGATTCGACGGTTTCCCAACACGTGAACACGCAACATATAGTTGCCCATGAGAAAAACATGGATTTTCCAAATCTAAACCACAAATGGACATTGTTTGACCTTGAGATTTATTTATAGACATGGCGAAAGCTAAACGAATTGGAAACTGTAGCCTTTTGAAGGGTATGGGTAGAATCTGATGGTATCATCGGAATACGTGGCAGCAGGACCACTTTTCCTTTAAACTTCCCAGCCAAAATGGTTGCTTCAAGAATGTTTCCGGTGATCTTTTTGATGACCAAACGCGTACCGTTACATAATTGAGGTGGATTCAAATTACGGAGGAGAATAATAGGGGAACCAATCTTTAATCGAAGATTATGTGGTGGCATTCCAGGGATATCTAATGAATTTAAAAATTCAATCGGAAAATTTACACTTTCATTTTCATCAACAACAGTATCGATTGATTTAAAAGACATCAGATCGCCTGGTAACAACTGTTGTATATGGAAGTTAATTTCGTCAACATCAACGTTTTTGGCTGCCAAAATCGCCCGTTGACTAAGCCATTCATGATTCAAATAATTATTCTGTATATCCGGGAAAATACTCTGAATCAATTCATTTTTATCCTGAACAACAGTGTAAAAATTGTCTGGTAGTTTAATGCATTGCGTATTTGGTTGCAGTTCTATTTTACCGTTCCCAATATCTAGTAGTTGTTCGGAAAATATTTGTGCTGATGGATCATTTTGCAATTGTAGTCGCATATTTATGGTCAATCGAAGTGTTTCAACACTTCGCCATAAGAATGATTGTTTCAAACATGCATTAATCTCATTCGCGAAAGTAGAGCGAGGTATAACCGGTAAGGTCTGCCGGAAGTCACCAGACCAAAGTAAGATAGCACCACCGAAAAGTTTATTATTGCTGTTTAAATCTTGCATAGTTCTGTTTAATGCTTCAATTGAATATTTATGTGCCATTGTGCACTCATCCCAAATTATTATAGAACTCTTCCGCAACACTGCAGCTATTCCACTATTCTTTTTGATGTTACACATTGCATCTGGTTTATTATGAACGTCCAATGGCAGCTTGAATGTTGAATGTGCTGTTCGCCCACCATCCAGTAAAGTAGCCGCAATGCCTGACGATGCAACTGCTAATGCGATTTTTTGTTGCGACCGTATTTTGGCAAGAATCAACGATATTAAAAATGTCTTACCGGTTCCACCGGGTGCATCCAAGAAAAAAAAACCGCCTTGTTCAGCAGCAACAGCCAGCATAATCCGATCATAAATAATTTTTTGTTCTGCTTGTGGCTGGACGATTAGGTGATGGCATACCATAATGATTAAGTGGTAAATTTGAAATAAGAACACATAAATCCTCGATCAAGACCAATGCTTCATTGTACATCTCTGGTGTATAATCTATGTTTTGGCATTGATTTGTTTGTCTAATTCGGTGCAAGATGTCTTCTGTCATACAATTTTTATATTTTTCTTACAAAGTTTGTGCTTGCGAGGGATAACATGTCGTCAAAATAATTGCAAACTGACGAATGTTAGCCATCTATTGATTACTTACTCAACCCAGTCGAAAGGTATCGACATCTGCTAGAATCATTTGGAGTTAACAGATAATTGTGACTGTCAAATAATAACAGACAAATAATTAGCAATAAATTAAAATTGCGACTATAATTTGAGATTTAAACTATCCTATCTCTCAAGTTGGATCGAACTGCACATGGTGTGCGAATTTTATTATAATCGGTTAAGTGGTTTAGGAGTCCATTGAGGACAAACATTGTGACACGAGATTTATATATATTAAGATATATGAAACATAAAAAATTTCATATAATTTTTGCATATAGTTTTAATTACTCTCAACTTAATAAATAGTTCCGTTTTCACTTCTATCAGCAGTCCCACGACTGCTACTGTTTTTTTTTTTTAACAATTGATTGACCGCTCACTAATACAAGGACTAAATATATACTCTTACACATTTAAAATATAATTGAGAATAAGAAAAAACTACAATATAGATGGGACGCGTGAAGAAGTTATGAGCTAATTATCACAACTGATATTAAACAGGTCTACGTATCCGCCCTTGTGAATACATTAATTTTTAAAAAGGCGACTACTGCACTGGTAATAGGGTGAGTTACATGACCTAAAATTAAACGACGAATGCCATACCCCTGTATGTTTTCTAATTCGGAACACTTAACAACGAGTGCACGCTACCACAAAAACAACATCGTAGCCATGCGAACTCAAAAAACCAAATCTGTAAAATCTATCATTTCCAATCACTTGACCACGAATGCACGCTGCCACGAAAAACTAGACGCATCGTAGTCTTGAGATTTCGAATGACAAAATCTCTAATTCTCCAATTTCGAATCACTTAACAAAGAATCTACGCTAACACGACAAACTGATCACCGAAATCAAAACGATCCCTGTTTAACAAAACCTCTAACGAGAAGCAAGTTTGTACGTTAAAGGTTTGGTTAAGCGAGAGTGGGTGGCTTCGGCGAATAGTTTATCATACTAACGTGGATTCGTTACTAAGTGTTCAGTATTAGTAAACATATGGGGATATAGCATTCGTTGTTTCATTTTTTTAGGGCATGTAATGCACCCCTAGTAATATCTTGTATCGCAAGATCTTTACAGACATACATGAAACGGACACAAAGAAACAACTAAACTCCAAAGAATAATCTTTGGATAACAGTGTTGTTCAACGTGGATATACCCCACGAACCCAAACACAATGCAGCAGGAAGTAGCGAGATGTTCGCTTCAACCGTTACGTTTTGTGTTTGTGAAGTCATTTCATTTACTTTCACCGGAAACATAAGCTAGGTAAAAAACAAATAAATACCTAGAAACGATATGCTTATAGTTGTGAAAGAAGACTTTGTCATGTTAAAATAATACATACCTGTACTCTAGTTCTTTTAGCCGCTAGTGGGCGCTGTTGAAGACGACGTTTAGGCGGTCGTGACTCTGGTGGCGCATGAGAGGTACTGACGCCGGGTGGTGCATTAGACGTGCTGACTCCGGGTGGTGCATTGGACGTGCTAACTCCAGGAGCCGGGTGAGATGTGCTCACTCCAGGTGGTGTCTGCGAGGTGCTGACCCCGACGGGTGCTTGCGATGTGCTGACTCCGGCAGCTGGCTGCGAAGTGCTTACGCCAGGTGGCGCATGCGACGTGCTGACACTTCCAGAAGTTTGTGCACCGGAAGTTCCCGTGCCGGTTGGACCTGATTAGAAGTTAGTTTCATGTTAGTTTCAGTGCATTAAATAAATTACTAAGAATTTTGTAGTGTACAGGTTCGAATATTTCTGATGTATTTTACTTAATTATTGTTGGGTATAACAGATTTTGAAAAAGCAGAAAATAAAAGTCTGCCAAGAATCAGTTTATCCGTTTGATCTATGGAATATTTAATCACAAACGTTGGATGAATTGCTCTAGCTAAATCAGGAAATAAAACATTTTAGGTGTATGTAAAAATTTACATACACGTACATGTAGTGGAGGGGTAAATCAAACTTTATAAAAATAAATAAGTAAAATACTTAATTAAACATGCTTAACCTTACTAGGATACGTATGCAACTTAACAGTTCCTGTAAACATTTTAATTTAAAAAAGTAATGAGCACTTACCGACTAAAGGAGACGCTGAGGCAGTGGGAGTAGCGACACTGGGTGTGGCAGATACACTGGCTGCCGAACTAGCTGCCGACACTCCGGTGACACTTCCTGACGCTACGGCGCTAGGCTGTTCAATACGAGGCATTACCATTGCCACTGCCTGTAAAATATAACTTGTATGATACGCTGCCTTAATCGTAACAGATGTATACTAACTGTACAATAACACAAACTTCATATTTCGTTACTGAGGTAGCCACACCACTTAATCAATCAAAGCGTCTTTCATTTGATACGTTTATTATTTCTATAGAACATTTTAGAAAAAATCTATGGAATACATAACAATACTCCTCAACATCGAATTTTTAACAAACAGTTTCGTTTTCAATTATCTTTTAATTTATACTGGTGAGATCCTTATTTTTACTATATATCGCTATAATATAAATACAACTCGAATAATTTCCGAAGTTTTAAAGACAGATGCGTTAAATTATTTCAACGAGAGAAACGTAATACACTGCGCTGACTTACGACTTTAAATTAACTCATGGTTTTAAAGATGTCATTTGATAGAACACCAAGCGTTTTTAATGGGATTATTCGAAAAAATTGAGTTTGTAAAACCTTTAAATGCACACACGTATTGAATCTCTAACAATTAGTACTCATTTTCACGCAAGAATCGAACTTGCACATTTTGAATATAAACCGAGATATTGTATAAAATTATAACACGTCACATCGAGCATATTTTCTTACAAGACATTTATCATTATTTTGATATTTCCAAACTAACCTGCTGTGGTTGTTGTGTGTGTGACGATGGTTGTGCAGTGCTATCACTAGAACCCGAACTACCCATGCCTGCCTCACTTGTATCCATGTCCTGTATAATTAAATATTTATACAGACTTGTATGAAGAGACACGGGAGTATTGAAAAGACCTAAATATATTTTATCCTATTATCACCTAAGGTAAGTTTTGGCGCAAGAAGGAAAAGTAAGCTGAATTATTCCGTAGTAAGCTGAATTATTCCGCTATGTAATAACATAGCAGAATAAAAATCGTGTTATGCCCTTCCGCAGAGCCACCATAATAAAAATCAATTAATTATATCTTAAAATGATGTACGTCAAACGTCCATAATGTACTTACGAGTCACTATCGCTGTATGTACACACTAGGATAGCAGTACTAGGAGCATCGATTGAGGCTCCAAATATTATTATTAAGATGTGATTTTGTTCATTTTCACTGAACTGTAATTTGTATAATAATACAATAAAACAGCAATATTTAAAAAGGAACTTTGCTAAGACAAAAATGACAAGGCGTTTTCAATGTAATTTACAGTAAATGGAAAATAGATAAAATCAGATTTTTATATAATAACATTTTATAACACTTAAATTGTAAATAGGATTCGTACATTAATTTACAGAAGCTATCAAATGTCCTGAGTAAGTTTTTGAAGTAGCCCTGCCAGGGAGTATGATCCGTAGAACCACACTTGATGCTCGTTTTTTGTTACCGAACGATACGAACAGCGATAATGACCCTAAGTACATTTTATGTACATCTTAAAAAGATGTTGTGTGTGAATTCGGTGGTTTTAAAAAAATCTAATCTTACAAGTCATTAGTTTTTTAACAAGTACTTATTTACTTGTGTACAAAGATTTTATATTGTAAAGTTTTATATCGAACTTATCCAATATCTTATTCGAGGAAAAAGCTTTTTAAGGATAAATCGACTTGATGATAACTTTAAAATATATAACTCTTTTTAAGTACGTTTCTGTTAACACAAAAATAGTGAAATATTTTGGTAATAAAATAATATTCAAAATTAATAAAATTAGCCCTAAAACTTTTTACAGTTGAAGAGATAACACTGTTCGATATCATAGCTTACCGATAATTTCTTCAGGATTGATTACAAGCTTACATCAATTTCGTACGCGAATTTTGTAATAAAAATTTCAACTTGTACAATAACGTAACGTTGTAACGAGTTTGTTTAACTTAAAATAAGTTAAGCTTCACTCTAATTTAAGTTAAACAAACTCGTTATTTGTTCACAAAAAATATTTGGATCGAAATTGGATCAAACTCTTTGAAAATACAAACAAAAACTGATAATTTGTCTACGGTCGTAATATAATTTTTATACATAATATGCAATATCATTTTGTGCTTAATTTGATCTTAAAAGTTATTAAGGTAAATTGCAGTATATTATTACAAGTAAAAAACATTATATTATTTACCTGTGTGGACTCTGGTGGTGCAGTAGAAGCTGCAACTGCGGCACGAGGTAGTGGTCGTGATGAAGAAGCAGGCATGTACTCAGTAGTGTGGGCGTCATGCGGCGCTGTAGGTCCGACCTGTGCCATCGGTCGAATGGAAGCCAGCGGCGTCTCACCACCACGTCGACTTGCAGACACGCTTTGCTGAGCTACTCCTTACGAAACACGAATCACTGTTATTTCTTATGATTTAGTATTCTTACTTTAAATTATTCTCATGGCCTTAGCCCAGTGATGGCATTGCTCACTTGCCACTCTTTGGGTCAGGATCGAGATAATATGTGCAACTAGAACTAAAAAGGTCTTACCTGCCATTGGCTTAATGTTAGCTGTAGGTGGATCGCTAGTTGTCTTTTCTTGCGCTGCTTGTTGTTTTGATGCCGAGGCTTGAGTAGCCAACTGCCGCTGTAGTATCGTCACTTTTTGATGTAAAGCCTCTATTTCCCTTGTTTTTTCTGTTTGAGATTCACTTCGTTCTTTTTCCAGCCTTGATAGACGCCCTTCGTATTGTGACTTTATGAGAGCCACTCTGACATCTTGTTCGTCACGAGTGCTTTGCTCGAGAGCACCAATCTTACTACGACACTCCTCCAATTCACGGTTCAGAGTGTTTTTCATTTCTGTGAGTTGAACGATTTTACTCTTAGCTTGTTTCAGTACTTGTTTTGATTTCTCTTCTTTCTCCATATTGCCAGTTCTGAGTGATTCAAGTTCTTGCTTTAACTTATCCATACTTATTTTTTCACTTTCCAATTTCGCTTGAAGCTCAGCTATTTGTTCTTCGAATTTCTTAGTAACCTCTGTTATAGCAGCATCTGCTGCAGCAACATCTCCTTCATTCTTTTTCTTGTCTTCTTCAACAGTCTTCATCAACTCTTCATACTGACCTTTGTATTTCTTGGCAATTTTTCTTATTTGATTTTCTTTATTTCTAATATCGCTTAATGAAGCATCTTTGCTGGAAAGTTCTTCGTTCAATTTTGTATTTGTGGTCATGAGAGAAGATTGCTCAGTCTTCAATTTAGTTATCTCTTCCGTAATTCGACCCATGTCATCTTTAAGAGTTTGCAACTCCTCGTTAAGTTTTTTATTATCTTCTGCTAAAGCATTTTGTTGACGAGACACTAATGTATACTGTTCCTCTATTTTAGTCTTTTCTACTTTAACAGTATTGAGTTCTTCGGTTAGTTTCCTAACATTTTCTTTTTCATTCGTCAACATTTTCGCTAAAGTTTCTCTTTCATTTTGAAGACGTTTCCAATCTTCTGGGCTTGTTTTATTTGCACGTTCAACTAACGCATTTACTCTTGTTCGCCATCTGGCACAGTCGGCTTTCAAAGCACTATTTTCAGATTGTAAAGTTTCATTTTTCGATAACAAATCTGAAACTTTATCTTGTAATGGCGCTAATAATGATTCCGTTGCTTTTGCAGCCGCGACAAGTTCTTCTACTCGAGCAGACAAGCTGTCACGTTCGTCCCTTAAAATTCTGTTGCTATCTGTTAAAGCATTTAATGTCTCAACTTTTCGCAATACGTCAGACTGTTTATTTACTGTTACCATGTTTACTTCCGATTTTTCTCTTTCTGTTGCCAAAGACAATTTTGTGTCATCTAGTTGTTTTTCGGTAATCTCTAACTGCGATTTCAGCCGCATAGTTTCGGCTTGTAGTATATCAAATTTAGCCATAGCAATGTCTTTTTCTTTTCTCAAGAATTTAACAATTTGGAATAGTTGTTCAGATGATTTAGCATCATCTTCGCCAATAGATATATTCATATTTGACTCATTTGCAGACTCATTCATACTTTCAGATCGAGACCTAGAGGCATGAGTAACCGAAAGCTGTGTACCTAAAGCCTGTATTTGATCATGTAATATAGAATTTTGATCATTTAAATTTTTCAAGCGCTCTGTAAGTTGTTCATTTTCGCTTGACAAAATCCTCTCTCGTTCGAGCCATGATTTCTTTTCTGTTTCCAATTCGTCAACAGCGCGATTCCTTAGAGCTATCAATTCGTTTATCTGATTCTGTGACGTCTGGAGCTCTTCTTTTACTCTAGATAGTGTCTGTATGTCAGAAGAATGCAAAATCATTTCATGTGTATACTTTTCTTCAGCGTTTTGTGCGGCTTCGGATAATTTAGTCATCTCAGAACGTGCAGTTTCTAGTTCAGAACGATATCCTTCCATATTTGCTAGAACAATCTTTAATTCTGCTTTTACATTTGACAATTCATTTTTCAGTAGTGTATTACTATTAGAATGTTCTCCGTTTGCATGTAGAGATAATTCAGCTTCTAATTCAGAACATTTATCTTCTAAAGTTTGCAACTTGCTTGTGTAAGCAGTCAGTTTAGCTTCAGTTTCTGTTTTATAGACTTCATACTCGCTGCTAAGAGACTTTAATTCTTTTTCAGCATTTTCTGATATATCACAATACTGTTTTATGTGTTCTTTAGCTACATCAAGTTGTTCTTGTAGTGATTTGACTTCATTTTGTTTGTCAGATAACTTATTTTCTAATTCTCTAATTTTTTTCACTGTATCAAATGATCCATCTGTATTAGGAGAAAGGGCCACTTTAAGCTTTTTGGCCAGCTCTTCATGAGCTTTGTCTTTTTCAGTCAAGCTTTGCCTAATTTCTGCAATGTCTTTTCTTAATATATCTGCAGCTGCTTTTTCTTCTGTCATACGCTCTTTTGCAGTATTTGTTTGTCGTTCTAAGTGAGCTGCTAACTCTCTAAACCGATCTTGTTCCTCCTGCAGTCTCCTTCTTAGTGCTGAACATTCTCTAGTGGCTTCATCTAGTCTCGACTCCAACTTCATTCGGTTTTCAGCTTCAACACGTTCTAAACTAGCCTTGATCAATTCCAAATTTTTTAATAAAAGTGATTGGCCTTGTCTTTCTCTGTTAAGCATTTCTTTTTCAGTTTGCAGACGAGTCTCTGCGTCTTTAAGAAGTTTTAATTCCAGCTTTACATTTTCTAATTGTATTTCAGCTGCAGCTAGCTTACTTTGAGCATTTAAAGCTTCATCTCTTAAATGCTGTAAAGATACTTCATGTTTAGCAATTGTTGCATTATAAGCTTTATTCTTTTCTTCTAAGGAAGTTATTTGTTTTTTATAGGTTGTTACATTTGTTTGTAAAATTTTTAGCCTTTCATTGTTGTATTCTGAAGTAGAAGCACACTTGCTATTTGCAGCTGTAAGTCTAGCAATCTCTTGTCTCATGCTATCAATTTGTTCAAACAACATTCTTTCATTTGTTACTTTCTCTTCCTTATAAGTTTTATATTCTTCCTTTAACAGTTCCAGATGTTTTTCAGTTTCTTTGTATCGTATTTCAAATGAAGAAATTTCTGGAGTAGGAGGTTTACTTAAAGTTTCTGGGGATTGTACGTCCATGGAATACATTCCACTCTTTTCTAGCTCTGCAATTTCATACGCAGATAATTCATGTCTTTTGCCTTTCATGTTATCGTGATATAGTTTCTTAAACATGTCTCTTTGTCTGATCAAACCATTTACCATTTTAGTCTGTCGATCTTGAGCTTCAGTTAATTCAACAACTCTATTTTTTAATGATTCAATTTTAGATTGCAATTCTCCAGTCTCAAACTGTTCCTTATGTCGTTCAAATTCTTCCTGCTTTTCAGTCATGTCGCGAATCATCCTCAACAGTTTTTGATTATTGGATTGCAATTCTTGTATGTCACTGAATGTTACCAAAGTTTTTGAAATAATACGTGATGAACTCAAATCGGAAGAATTTGTAGTATTAGAAGCTGTCTGTGATGAGTCATGATCTCCATTAGGTAAATTACCCCCACGAATATGCTCAATTTCTTTTAATAAGAAACAAACCTGTCTGCCTAAATCAGCTAATTCACCTTTTAATTTGGTATTTTCACGACTATAGTGGTTTGAAATCTTTGATGACTCATTATAGTCATCGCGAAGTCTATTACATTCAATAACAAGGGAATCTATTTGTTGAGATAAAGCTGCATTACTTTCTAATGCTTCATCAAATTCAGCTTTTTGTTTTTGTAGCAATGGTGCTTTCTCTTCTAATTCTTGAACAATTGTGTTAATCGTGATATTTAGACGTCTATTTTCTTCTTTTTCTTGAGCTAGTTCTTCAGTAGCTTTAACAAGTTGTGAATATATTTGTGTTAGAGACATGCCTGATTTAAGAAGTTTACTAGCTGTTGCAGCAGATGGTGCTAAATCACTTAAAGCTGAATCAAGATTTCGAGCACTAGCTGCTTTTATTAAATCATTGGCCTGTTCTAATTCGTTCTTTAAAGAAGTAATAACTTCATTTTTCTTTTCCATAGATTCTTCATGATCTAGTTCAGCCTGTTTGTGCTTTGTCTCCAAATCTCCATATTTCTCAGTAGCTTCACTCAATAACTTTTGTAGTTCCGTGATACCCTCCGTCATTTCTAAGGTCTTAGATTCAGCATCGTCATGCATAGTCTTAAATAAGTCTGCTAATTTAGTTTTGGCTTCCAATTCTTTTTTATAATTTTCAGTCATTTTATGTTCTATTTCTCTTTGTTCCATTAGGCGCTGTGTAAGGTTTTCAGCTCGATTATTAAGGTTCTTCTTCACCTCATTTAGTTGGCTAATTGTTTCGTTGGCTGAACTTAATTCTTCAATTTTTTCGGCTAATTGAGTTTCCAAGTTTATCAATCGACTAGTATTGTTTAATCGGACAGTTTGTAATTCAGAAGTAAGTCGATTAACTTCATCTGTGAGACCAGCAATTTGTGAATTAAGTAGTGATCTCTCCTGTTCAATGCGCTTTTCGCGATATTGTAAGGAGAGTTCTTTACTCTGTATTTCATCATTGAACGCTAAAGCTTCACATTTGCTATCGATTGCTGCACGTAATTGTTGAGTTAGTGAAACTTCATTTGCACTTAATCTTTCAAATTCAGCATCACGCCTTTGCAATATTCTTGTTAAGTCATTTCTTTCATCAACAGCAGCATCTCTTGAACTTTTAATGGAAATGATGTCATTTTCCAAACGACTTATTTTCTCTCGTGCTTTTTCTAATTCTGTATTCAATGCTTGTACTTGCTGATTTAATTCAGTGATTGTCAAATCAGATGTGGAAAGTTTTTTTTGTGCATCTTCATATTTAGCAGTTACTTCAAGAACTTGAGCTTCGAATGTTGCTACTTTATCTCCTGAAAAATGTACAAAATTAGTTTCTGCCAAATTTAAAAAATTAAAGTACAATTTGAGTAACTATTAATAATTAGTTTAGTGTTTGGTTTTAAAGATTTTTTTTTTATCAATGATATGGACTTGGAGAGTAAAAGTTTTGGAACATACATTTAGAAACCACAATGTTTTTGTAGATGTAGAAAACTATTATTTTCATCTAAAGCAAATATAAGTGGTCCCTGCAAACTGGTGGAATCATCAGACAATCTCTCAGATTTGTATTTAATGCTAATATTTATTTGATCAAGTTTATCCTCAATAAACCACATAAGTCCTACACTGATGGCATAAATCTACCCAGAAAAATGATAAAACTTCATAAACAATAAAGGTATATTTGATTTTGAATTGGGTTCTGACTACAAAAAATATATCAAAAGCACATTTATACAAGATAATGATGACTTAACAATGATAAATTATAAAAGGCGCACTCGTATTATCGTACATAACTTTAACATAAATGAAGTTAAAAGCCTGGTTTTTAGTGTTATATCAAGTGATAAGAGGAGGAGAAGGGAACTAAGGGTTCGCATCAGTAATGATGTGATCGGATCACGTCATTCCAGATGCGAACCCTTAGGGAAATGCCAAGCATAGTCCTTTCCATCCTTTCCATTCCACACCCAGCGACTTTGAACTTGTTGACCATTGTAAAGGTCCACAGTAATTGCAGTGTCTACCTGAGGTAAACATATTTTTGAACAACTTTGAGAACATGTAAATGGTACATGTTCATTAAACATGATCATAGTTTTAACCAAGTTCACCAATAGGCCGATGCATACAGAAGGGTCAGCCAAGTCATTCAGCATCTGTTGTAGGTCCTGCAGCATCTCTGTCATAATCACCATGTTATCTGCAAATCGCAAGTAACAAATGTGTTCGCCGTTGACGTTGATGCCACGTCCTTTCCGATGTAGTGTCGTAAGCAAGTCCTCCATCGCATTTATGATCAATTTTGTGGCAATAAGGTCTTTGTACTACTTTTTGAATCTATGGTATGAGCATTCTTTGCTAATTCTATACTTAGACGAACATAGTGGTGGCTTCATAAAGACATCTCAGCAACACTACAGCAACTCTAAAACAGGTTAGATCCTAACCGAGCCAAAAGCCTTCTCATAGCCCACAAATAATAGACACAGTGGTTGATTACTCTCTTTTGTCTTCTGTATAATATATCACACTGTATGGGTTAGGTCTATGGTGCCATAGCCGCTCCGCTTGCTCCGGTGCTTGGAATTCGTCGAGTCTTCGCGCAAGATGGTACGTGGTGAATCTTGAGAATTGTTTGTAATGTGACTTTGAGGGGAAATAGCTCTGTAGTCGATTTTTCAACACAAGTCTTGTCACACTTTCTGAAGAACAATATGACCACACTTCTACTCCATGCTGCCGGACTTCTCCCTTCAAAGAGGAAAGCGTTAAAAAGCTTATGGAGCTCCCTCAGTATGAGTGTGAACTCAGCTTTTAACAGTTCTGTTGTGATACCATTCTTTTCAGGAGCTATTCAATTTTCAGTTCTCCAAGACACATCCCTGGTATAGTGGTGTATTAATGTCACAACTTAGTTCAAGAAATGTTTTGTGTTTCTCAGTAAAACATCTAAGATCTTTAAGGTCCTCAGAATTTTTTGAACATAATGTACAACCTGTTACAGTACAAACTTTTACAGTGCAGGTTGTACATTAAACATGCCCAAAGAGGTCCAAAATCACATCTTCTTGTGATCATATTTTCTTGTAACATTTAACTATACTACTGTAATTATTGTATGGGTAATGTGTAAAGAATATGTGTGTAAAGAATATTTCATTTTATTGTCATTTGAAGGTTGATATCACTTAAAAATCCTTGCCACAAAAAAATATGTCAGACATTACGCAGAAGTAAGACCACTTCAACAAAGGGCACTTGCATAGATAAATAAATTGATAATTTTGATTGTTGTGTTACAACTAATCATTAACACACTATGAGACAACACAAAAATATTTATGTTGCTTAGATGACGATTTGCTACATTAGTTTATACTTTGTTTTTTATAATATTACTTTTATTGTTTTTTTTTTTATTATAAATTAAAAACCAAATTGATAATTGTCTCTATAAGTAGTCATATAGTCATAGGTTATAAAAACTTATTAAATAATATAAGAATTAAATGTTAGAGTTTACCTTACTTCATTTTCTTATATTTATGTACTTTCGTTAAATACAACTTAATAATAATAAGTACATGGGATTACTACAGTGCAGAAACTACGTCTAGAGTACCTACTTATTTCGTAAAGTTTGATATAACATACTTAATGTACATGATATTACCGTTTTCGTTTAAAATAACAAAAACATGTTTTTTAAAATCGACATCGAAAGAAATTTTTTACAGGTTATGTAGACTCCCGCTAGTTCTAAAACTATAAACAATGAGGATACTGGTTTTCAAAAATTACCATGTATTATTATAAAGACAATAGTTTTTAATGCTATGGAACAAGGCTTTATAGATAGAAACGTGAGATAAAGTGAAATGTGTTAAAATATTTGCTTCATGTGAATCTAAAAGCTAATAATGAGTGAAAGCGTCAGAAAACACCGGTTTCTTACCTATATGGGTTCTGTTAGCTTCATGTAATGCTTTGGCTGTCAAATATTCTTCAAATGTCTTATCAATGTAATTGTTGATTTTCTCTGCGACTGGATTAGGTATATTAGCCAATTCTTCCTCTGACAGAACATTATTTAGATGATTTTTTGAACCGGCCTCAGACTCAGCAGCCTCCATCTTCGACCGATATTCACTTCACAGATATGATTATTGCCATGCGATGTCAGTAAACATGAACAAAATGTACTCTTCAGTGCTGCCAGCCGCTGGACTAATAATTCTTCTAAATAATGTAGATAACCTGCACATCTCAATACCATAGACTAAAATGGTCTATAACTACAAATTAGTTTCAAGCTTAATTGTAACAACGTTGTTCTTCGTTTTTATTTAAGGCATAGACTCTCAAATCATAATATACATAGCAGGCAATGATATAAAATTATTTATTTGAGATTTAACGAACAGTAAAGTACCTGGGGCACCAACATGCTGCATGCTTTTACACGACTGCCAACGCGCTTATTTTAGATGTTTGTTTAAATGTATGCATATGCTATTCTTATACCCTATAATTATCTGCCAAACTGCTGTACAGATTTATTTAATTAACATATCGTTAGATTTGTCCTGATAACCCATTGTTCATGGATAGTTGATGTGAAAAAAACTAACATGACGACTATGACACACTACAGTTTAAAGTTTTTTTATTTTAATGCTACAATGTAGGTATCAAATTAAAGGGCTCATCATGAGGGTTTTAAAACGATATGATATATCTTGACCATATTTTAATTTATAAAAATATGTAATTTATTTATCTATACAGGTTACACGCGAATGACTAGGTAGGTAGGTGAACGTTACAGTTGTAAATGTGGACTTAAATAAATAAAATGACCTAAACAAATATAGATATTGGAAACCCACACTATGAAAATTCTTTTAAAGAATTAGATCGTTTACAGAATTTGTAAAAAACAACAAAAAAAATGTGAAACTCTCCATCTTAACAAAATCACAACTAGAAATTATAAAATAAAAATAAAAAAAGGACAGGCTGCGTATGTAGTCAATGTCCCTTAATAGAACTCATTATATGTTTTATTTAATGTGTGCATTGATAAATATTTATAATATTTTAAATTGTCTTATTTAAATTATTTATCTATTCGTTTCTTTTCAATATTTGTTTAAAGTCATTAGTTAGTTCCTATTAAGTATTTTTCTTTTTAAAATTATTAGACGTCCAAAAGTAGAGCCCAATCATTAATTAATCAATACTGAAAATTATCTTTATTATCGAGATCTTCTAAACTGTGATTAATTGTTTAATATTGAATTTTTTAGACTTGTTTGCTGCTGCAAGCCCACCGTTTACTTACTCTAAATAGAAGACCTGCAGCTTATTTAAGTGGTATCTGTATAAGGAAATGTCAATCGATAGTGAGAAAATCAAAATATTTTCTTATATAGTCTGTAGCTTCCGTGACATTTCTGTGAGTGTGGCTGTGACAGCCTGTGTCACTTTCCTGTGCCAGGGATATATCTATGGGTATCTATTTGATTAAACAAAGAGTGCTTTTATAAATACTGAAGCTGTTGTTCAGTGCTCTTAATTACAATTATTTATATCTATTTGTTTCTATGTACTATTTTTGTTAATTTTTTCCAGTTTGCACATTAAAGAAAATGGAAGAAGAGCAATGTTTACATGAATGTGAAAACTACATTCAAAGTCATAATATATCATTATTATTAAAAGATTGTATCGTGCAGTTGTGTGTAAACAAACCCGAAAATCCAGTATCATTTCTTCGACAGTATTTTCAAAAATTAGAACGGGTAAGTGTCTTTTTTAGGATAGTGTAAATAGGTTCAGTGTTATAGCTTTCATTGAAACTACCCAATGAAAGCTTAGAAAAATTATTCATGTGGTTTTAAAGAAAGCTTTCATAGATATTTTTAAACTAATAATTGATTTAAACAGCACACCCAATTGCAATTGGAGTTCAAGAAAACATCCATCAAAACAGTTAATCAATCTGTCTGTAAAAAATTAAAGTAGAACATAATAGTTTACTCAAAATATTAAAATTAATTTTACAAAAAATTCTGAATAACCCTGAAGAAAACTGGAATGATATGCATACCATTATCTATATTTCAATCTCTTACTTTACCATAAATAGATAAATAGTATCTATTCATCATTTTTATACATATATACTTTATACTAGAATAGCCAATCAAGTTACTACTAGAGTTGTTCAGAGGAAAGATTTCATGTCTACATTTAGGTATAAAAATGTACAATATAACAAACTATCTTTGTTAAGGCTGTCCTTGCCAGTTGTAATGATGATATCATTAAATTTGTTAATATATGCTAACAAATTTATCACAATTTCAAGATCTTAAATTTTGGCAAGTAACACAGTATGTGTGTGATGAAGCATTTAACACAAGATTTATGTAGTACTAAAATCAATTATTATAATAATCATGTGTCCTTTTCAACTACCAGTTGAAACTAGTTGTTAACCAACTTAGTGCTTCAGTATGTTATTTAATCTATTTTTCTGTAAGAGATGTAGTTTTCTTGGAATTGACAAAATCTCTTCAATATTTTAGTAATGCTTAGTTACTTCCTGTCATAGACTCCTTTCAAGGGATACCAGCGTTGACAATTTATGTTAGGGTAGACTGAATCTCTTTTTCTTGAGTTTTTACATAATATAAAATCAAGATTTTCATACTTGTACGATTAGATCTTTTTGCAATGGATTTAAATACAGTTTTCTGCATCATTTAAGTTTCTTATTTCCAAGAAGGTTAATATGTTAATATTATGTGTTGTGTGTATGTGTTATGTAAAGTTAATATTCATGCTTTCCATTAGGCAGAATGGAGTCACTTAGGTAGGCTTCTATAAAACAAAAGTAGACTGATGTTATAATACTAGAACACTAGAACTACTAGAACATATAAAATAGTCTATGTTTTATAACACTCAGAAATTATAAATGCTGTTCATTCATTATGCTATTTATAGTAAAATTGAGTCCATATTTATTAATATATATATACATTAAATATATACATCTTAAATAGCAAAGTGATGTACACAGAATTGTGAGTCCGCAATGATATGGTCTATATCCTATGAATACCCCACAGTAACCATTTTTTATGCTTTAAGATTTAATTTATTTTTTGGGTTATAGTTTTAAAGTAAATTTAACGTGTTTAGTCTTTATCCAACTTAATCCATTACATATGTTGAACATTTAAAGCAGATCAAAATTACCTTTTACAAAATGTCCTTAAAATGGAATGCCTTAGAAAATATCAGAGAGTTAAAAAGCACTGGCAGTGCAGCCCATATCCATTGCACCCATGCGAAACAAGTCACTAGTATTTTATATCACCTGGGTGGATTTATTTTGATTGTTCTTGTGCTTAATTTACTTCACATTTTCCCCCATGTTTTTTACCTTTGACACCACTGTTTATAGTCAGGCTGCTTAGAATGACCATACTTACATTTTCCTTGAGATTGCCAATCTCATGCATCCTGGGAAACAGGTGGAGGTTTTATCGGAGTCTGGCCAATACAGCTCCAGGTTTGCTCCATGCTCCATTTTGCTCTTTGATTAATTTTGTTCCATCAGTGTTTCACAATAAAATTCCAATAGTTGTGGATTAGAGATGTTATTTGGCCAATATATACCATAAAATTATTTTATTAAAATGCATGTTTCATATTCATACAGTAAGGTTTGACTTGGGATCCAAGTAATACGGTGCTCCGGGCATTTTCTGTGACTTAACACAAGTTGAAGTTATCCAAAGGCAGAGTCTAGACTAAATTTGTGGACACATTCAACCTTATCTGTACCAATTAGTACAGGATAGCGATTTACACTCCAAATCACATCTTTTGGATTAGTGAGTTTTGTTTTTATTTATTTAAAAACTTCATGTGCACATGCATATCGACAGACTTAACATCCTAAGCATTCTCTACCAGCCAACCTTTGGGTAGTGTAGAAATTTCACAAGGTAGGTTCACCAAGGTTCAAGTCAGAGGTTATCCATAAATATATAGAACTGTCATAACCTTTCATATAAAATTACACACATCCGTAAATATAGCCATATACACATTAATATATAGATTTTGAGCCGTGTAATTAATTTTACAAATAGTACAGTAAGGCGACACGCCGTCATTCCGATTGTAAAATCACATTCTTATAATATGTTACTAATATTTCTTAAGGAACAAGTCAAAGCGGCTGCTGCTGCAGCAGCTGCATCAGAAGGTGAAGGTGATGGAGAACTGTCACCACTTCCAGTGCCAGGTGGACAGCCGCCACGACGACGCGGTGGTATAAGTGCTGAACCTGTCACTGAAGAAGATGCAACTAGTTATGTTAAAAAGGTAAATCCATTTAAATACTGAAATATAGATTATTGATTAAAGCAATATTTAGGTGTTTATATGATTGTTTATTGTATTGTTATTTGTTTAATCTTATGATGAAACTCACGTTGATAAAGTAAACTTGGGAGAAACTATGTGTGTTTGTGACTTAGGAGTTGTGTTCTGACTAATATGTTCGCTGTGGAATTGTGTGTGCATGTGTGAGAGCTTGAATGCATGCGCGTAAATTTGCCCATGATATTAAAATGCTTAAATTTTTAATGTTAGTATATTATTTTTAAGAATCTATACTACTACGACAGAGCTGTCGTGTTTGTTTGTTTGGTTGAAGCGCTAATCTCAGGAATCACTGCTCCGATTTGAAAAATTCTTTCAGTGTTTAATTGCCCATTTATAGAAAACTATACCTAGTCTTGCCATAAATATTGTAATAAAGAAAAAAGAAAATTGTTAACTGCAAATAACATTTATTACTTTTACAGTGTGTCAGTTTAATACATAAATATAAAACAATTAAAAATATAAAAAGCTTATTCGAAGTGGTCTCCATTGGCTGCAATACAGTCCTTTAAACGATGAGGCCAGTTATCAATAGAAGCACGCACTCTTTCCATGGGAAAATTCTTCACTGCCAATCGTATAGATTGTTTTAGGGACTCCAAATTATCATGGCGTTTAGAGCAAGCTGTACTCTCTAAAACTGACCACAAATCATAATCCAGCGGATTAAGATCGGGACTAGACGACGGCCAGTCTTCAGCTCTGATGAAGTCCGAAACGTTCGATTCCAACCAAGACTGCGTGGACCGAGCTTTATGACCCGGCGCCGAGTCTTGCTGGAAGGACCATACTTGGTTATTGAACATGGTGATGTTAAGGGGCTTAACTACCTTCTCAAGAATGGTATCTTGATACACTTGTGCCGATGTTTTGATACCTTTTTCACAAAAATATGGCTCAGTCACTCCTTCATAGCTAACACCCCACCAAACCATCACTGAAGTCGGATAATGTCCACGTTGCACTCTGTCGACTAATTGGGAAGCTTCCTTAGAGCTTTGAGCATAAATACGGTCATTTTGTTTGTTAAAATGTTGCTCAATTGTAAAAATTTTCTCATCCGTAAACAAAATTTTTCTGTGACCTCCCTTTGCGTACCGCTTCAGTAGTTGTTTCGATTTTACCACCCTATTCTTCTTTAAATTATCAGTTAAGAAATGGCCAGTGCGTCTCTTATAGGCTGCAAGTCCTAAGTCATCTTTTAAAATACGCGACATGGTTCTAGGTGCTATCTTCATTTCCCGAGATAAAATCTTTTGCTTTCGGACAGGATTTCTTCGAATTCTTTCCCTTACTGCTTTGACCACCTTTTTCGTACGAACACTACGTGGACGGCCAGATCTTTTTCTGTCACAAACAGAGGAGGTCTCATTGTACCTATTAATAGCCCGGTACACAAACATTTTACTAATACCAAGTGTATGGAGAGTTTTAAAAATTGCATTTGGCTCCATACCTACTTTGTGTAATGCTATCACAGCGATTCGGTTCTCTTTATCACCCCACACCATTTTAATATCGCAAAATATTTTACAATGTATTGGCGCCAAAATGAGAAAACACAATGAACAATCGTATAAAAATGACAGATTCGAAATTCAAATGTAATATTTTTTTATAATTAAGTGTAACAGTATTTATGGCCAGACTAAGTATATCATCACGACCAATAGGAGTAGAGTATCAATAAAAAATGTGACAATAACGGGAGAAAATCATTCCTTTTGAGAGTTTTTATTGCGCACCAATCGTATACGTATGACATAATTGTTTCTCTTTAAAAAACTTCTAAAAAAAGTCCTCCGTCCCCCGGACCATTGTCTACTTTTTAAAGAATACAAAACCTTTGCAATCCGTCTCTTTAGTCAGAGTACTTTACTTGAAATACAAATAAATAACCAAAATTACCTTTGCCTTTATAGTATATAGTAACAAAGTAAGGATATAATATTATTATTCTACATATGACCATCTCTCGAGGACAAACCCGTGATTCACCTAAGTCTAAGACATGGGTGAAGCACGGGTCCCGTGTTCCAACTGAAGATGTAACTGTAAAGTGATGCAGTTAAGTTGTTTTTACTTGGTATTTTTCAAAAGAAATACTTTTTTGTAGGTTGTGCCAAAAGATTATAAAACTATGGGTGCTCTGTCGAGGGCCATAGCGTCAAATGTACTCTTCACACATTTGGATGAATCGGAGCGTGCAGATATGTTCGATGCTATGTTCCCAGTACAATGCCTGCATGGTGAAACAGTCATCAGACAAGGGGATGAAGGAGACAATTTCTATATTATAGATTCTGGGGAAGTTGAGGTAAGTGTATTATTTATATTTGATTAGATAGTTATTTAAATTACGAGAAATATTTTCCGGGACAGAGTATAACCAGTAAGTACTCTTAGATAGTCAAAAGAAACACAAAAAAATGTCGATTTCCACTGACGGCAATTCATTTAAGAGTTGGATCGCAGCTGTAATATATATGCTATAATATGCTATAATAATAATAATTGGTTATGTCTCGTTTATGGGCATCGTAATTCATGCCATTTTGATCTAAATTTAGCTCTTGTAGTGATAGATTAACCAAACCAGAGTGTCACCACCTTACTCATCCCATGGGTGTCGTAAGAACCGACTAATGGAGTAAGCTTTGCAAAACAAAGAACATCACAGCAAATCAAACCCGGTATTGCGCTACTTTCATCCAATCTGTGCTGTTATATCCATAATATCGTAAATATAGTAAAATATCTTACAGGTTTTAGTGAATGGAGAACATGTTACAACTATTGGAGAAGGGGGCAGTTTTGGGGAACTGGCTCTTATATATGGAACTCCACGCGCTGCCACTGTTCGCGCGCGAACTCCTCTCAAATTGTGGGGCTTAGATCGTGACTCATATCGCCGTATCCTAATGGGCTCTACTATAAGAAAGCGACGCATGTACGACGAATTTTTGTCACGTGTATCTATATTAGGTGAGGGCATTAAACCAAAATAAATGTCTTTTGTGCAAGTCGTATCCATACGTAAGATATTATGTATAGTACTATGATTAAATAAAACTAGATTGTATAGACATTTAAGACTGAATATTACTCATTTATGAATTTCAATTTAGAAATTAATACGTGGGTAAAACGCGTATCCTGTATGAAAAGGAAAATACCTCTCACTATAAAGCTCGATTCAAAAACATTCTAAACTTCTCGAAAGTCTGAAAAAACAAGTGTGACTAAAAACGTGACAAAAATATAGTTATGTAATCTTCTCATAATCATTGCGTCATTATGATGTCATTCGTCTTACATAGTATTTAGTATCGAGTACGTTTCTAAGTCAGCTATTTATGCTATTTCAGAAAGCTTAGAAAAATGGGAGCGACTAACAGTTGCGGACGCATTAGAGCCCGTGTCATTTACTGACGGCGAAACAATAGTACGTCAAGGTGAACCTGGGAATGATTTTTACATAATTGTGGAAGGTAATTATTGCTATATAAGACATTATGTAAAATAAGTGCTAACTTGATCAAAGCAACCCTTCCCTTGTCTTGTCTTTTTTGGCACATCAATCAATTTAATCATCATCATCAACCCCTAATAGTCCACTATTGGACATTAACCACTCCTTAGAAAAGAGGTAAATTTATATATTATATTATAAATTTGTGTCAAGATTTCCCTTCTTTTTGGTGTGCTGTTGTCCTGTGTATCATGCTCCCTTAGTCAACTCTTACGACGCTTACTCTACTATGTGGTGACGAATTAAGAATACAAATTATCACCACCCCTATTCGTCGTACAATTGTCGTCTAATATCTATTTATTTATATGCAGGTACCGCGGTAGTACTTCAGCAGAGAAGCGGCCAGGGAGAAGGATCAGCAATTGAAGTTGGACGTTTGGGTCCCTCTGATTATTTTGGAGAAATAGCGTTGCTATTAGACAGACCCCGAGCGGCAACAGTTCGCGCAGCCGGACCTCTGAAGTGTGTCAAATTGGACCGAGCCAGGTTAAAAACATATTTAATGTCACATATTCTATAGTTATTCAGCAAATATACCAATTTTTTTTTTAAACACAGGTATTTTAGATAATAATTACTGTTTTTGTTAAAAAGGAAAAGTTTGTTATCTACTGCCCAACTTTTTGTCTATTGCATAGCTAAGAAGTCCGTATATATGTTTCAAAGTTGTGCTATGTTCTACTTCTCTGAGTAGACAAGGAGATTGTAATAATACAATTAAAAAGATGACTTATATATTCTCTCCTGGCATTTAACTGCTGTTTTCTTTTTTACTAGAAAGTGTTGCATTTTCAATGATATATTTTTATTTACAGATTCGAAAGAGTGCTCGGTTTATGTGCAGATATCTTGAAGCGTAATATCGCACAGTACAACAGTTTCGTGTCACTCTCTGTCTAAAAATGTGTACATAATTGAAACGTTGGTATAAAAAACAGATTCAGAGGCATGTGAAATGTTATAAGTACTTAAGTACTTTTTAATATAGTTAAGTGATACCTTGCTACCATTTTAGCGATGTGTTTTAAGATACCCGCCAATACTAACTGTTAATGACTAAGTTTAAGTTTAATGATTCTAGAGTGTACAGTAAAAGGCTGTGTTTTCAATGAAGCAGAATATCGAGATGCTCAAACAGAGCAACTACTCGGTTTTCGGTTAGGTTGAGATTGGAGAAAAATATTTATATTGTAAAAGAATGACGTAGGCATAGCAAAAAACGAATCTAAAGTCCACTCTGAATATAGATTGTTTCAAAATCATACACTTTTCAATTATGCATATGCAATTGAAAGATAGAACAAAAAATATTCGTCTTTGACAAAATTCAAATGCGTTTTAAAAAACATCAACGACCGAAATCAATCTTGGATGAAGACGTCACTGCTACAGAATATGAAATGCCTCACTAATTGTATATGTACTGGCTGCGCCCTGCCTTATTACCCGCGGTTTTTGTTGATTTTGATTCGGATATTGTTACTCTTTCGTGGTTTTCTATTTTTTTTTGCGGGTAACCCTCTTTTTTTTGTCTAAAATAGAAGAAGCCAGTGGAAGTCCCGTCAGAATCGGTCTAGCTGTTTCAGAGATTAGTCGGCACAAATAGGCGGCCAAAAATTAAAAAAAATGGTTTAAATACCATACATACTTTCATATGCATTTAGTGAAAAGCTGTTAATTTAAAATTACAAATAGACACTTCAATTTTATTTATTTGTATAGAAACTTCCCAGTTACCTCATCTCGACAAGCCTTACTATATGTATTTTGATATCTACACCATAGAGTACGGTAAGGAGCACATTATTGGGCTTTTTCGAGACCGACTGACCTTATTTTTATTCTCTATTATACCTCTAATATTTATACAAGTTGTTTGCTGTCATAGCAGTTGTCATTCAAGGCTTCAATCACAGGACAGGTCATGCGTCCTTTACCATTATGCTTTAATGGAAACATAGCATTAGAATCAATACCTAGTTATAAGGCAGACGTTCGAATAGTCGGTTTTTGAGTTACTTGGTGCAAGTTATACGAAATATTATTGATTAATTGTTTTAAAAATATTATTTATGTTTATTTATGATTACACAGAATAATTTGTGAAAATTTTAATTTATTATTCGTTTTTTTTCATGTTCAGAGCTCAATTCAAACTTTCTTTATAAGTATTGAGTTTTTTATTTTAATTTATGAAACGAAAGATAACATGATGGCAGTACACTCAAGTTTCAATTTTGTAAATCTAATTCTTACATGTTCCACTCTTTATGGGTGCATACGAAGGTGATATGTCATATTAAACTACTAACCTTTGTATGAAACGACCAAGTGTTAGATCAAAATAATCAAAACCTCATTTGATTATGATTGTAGTTTTCTTTGTAAAAATCTAACCTTTTCACAGTTGGCTCATGCATACAGTAAGTCACAAGAATAATTAGTACATTTAGAAATATTTTTGACTGCCTCTTTAGTATAGCAGCTGGTGTTTGCGACTGTCGATCAAGAGGTCTCGGGTTTGGTGCCCGGGTCGGGCCAAAAAGTGTTATTTAGTTTTTCCTACAAGAAATTTATAATGACAGCCCCGAGTATGGAAGTTATCCGTGTTTCACGCCCATGCCTC